>JAOTOL010001551.1:1022500-1600000 GCA_034440575.1 Imbricaverruca yamaguchii | reverse complement strand
GCGATACTATGCACGCTGTCCAATCTGTTATTTTTCCCTTTAGGCAGCGTGCGCCATCGAAAGCACCAAAAATACATAAAAATGCACAGAAATAAATCGAAAATACTGGTCTACGGATGGCGATTGGCGTGATCTCGCTCTCGCTCTCGCTGTCTGTCTCACTCTCTCGCTCTGTATCTCTCTCGCTCTGTATCTCTCTAGCTCTGTATCTCTCTCGCTCTGTATCTCTCGCTCTGTATCTCTCTCTCCCTCTCACTTTTTCTCTCCGTCCTTTCTCTCGAAAATGAGAGATGTATCTCTATTTTTATATCTTCTTATCGCTCTCCCTCTCTCTCTCTTTCTCTTTCTCTCCCTCTCTCTCTCTCTCTCTCTCTCTCTCTCTCTCTATTTTCCGTAGCAAAGCATGTCGTAATGTTACTTGAATGAACTTGCGCCGCTGTGCATTCTGGGCACCGGTCACATCGCGTCAAGAAGCCTTCACTGTTCCTGCACTGTGCCTGTACTGCGCCTGCACTGTATCTTTACTGTACAGTATGCGTATAACTTCACATTCCCAATACGTTCCACATTCGACTCCAAACGTATTGTGCTCCAAGCCACCATTGTCACGAAGTGAAATCTACGATGTCCTTCTGCGATGCGCATCACACTCCTTCCCACTCCACTCTCCACGTCCCCCTTCCCGTTCACCCTATACGTTTTCCCCGACGCGTGCCACAACCTCCTTCGACACACACGAGTCACATCCTTCCAAAACACGTGGCACATCCTCCCTCGATATGTGTCACGTCCTTCTCCGACACTTGTGATAGGCTGCCCCGACACGTGCGACGTCCTTCACATGTGCCACGTCCTTCACGACGCGTGCCAAGTCCTTCACGACGCGTGTGACATGCTGTCCGACACGTGCCATGTACTTCACGACGTGTGCCAAGTCCTTCACGACGCGTGCCACGACCTTCTCGACATGTGCCACGTCCTTCACGACGCGTGCCAAGTCCTTCACGACGCGTACCAAGTCCTTCACAACAGGCTAGGCGGCGGCGGATGGTCCGCCGCTCGGATCAGTCGGTTGTTGTGAGAACATCTCTGGACAAGCATGTCCGAGGTCAGGAGACGACCGCCGTCTCCTGATTAGATAACGCTTCGATAGTGGCCGGGCCCGGGCTCGGCAGTGCAGCACGCGCTCCACGCGTGAAGGAAGCGCGGAAGTGGAGCTACGTCGAGCCGGCGGAAGCCGTGGTGGACAGCGGAAGTGGCAGGGGTGGGACGAGACCCTGCCTGACGGCGAGGGATCCGTATCTGAATCCGTATCCGTATCGATGCGGTGGGTGTGAGATGCGCTGCCCCGGAGCAGAGCTTCACTGGTGCCGAAGCGAACTACAGGTGTGAAGCTGCCCGCGCCGCTCAACACCCTTCCTGTCACCACAGTCCTGGGAGTGAGTTGCCTTGTCTCGGCGGAGCGAGATAACGACAACCGCTTCCGGGCTGGAGACGAGATGCCGCCCCATGCTGCGCCGTGCACCTGCTGACCGGACCGCAGGAGGGCCGAGCCGCACGCGGACCTGGAAGTGAGAAGATCTCCAGTGGGAGGACTTCCAGTGAGAGGACCTCCAGTGAGAGGACGTCCAGTGAGAGGACCTCCAGTGAGAAGACGTCCAGTGAGAGGACCTCCAGTGGGAGAACCAGCTCGATCAATTCCTTGGTGAGACCAGAGACGCCGGACCAGCTGTGAGGAAACTGGTCGTACCGCCGAGGACGGCCTGTGAGTGCCGGTGGAGGAGTGGACCATCAGCGGGGAGTGCCGGCGGAGGAGTGGACCTTCAGCGGGGAGTGCCGGCGGAGGAGTGGACCTTCGGTGGGGAGTGTCGGCGGAGGAGTGAACTTTCAGTGAGGAGTGCCGGCGGAGGAGTGGACCATTAGCCGGGATAGCCGTGGCGCGGATACCGCAGTCGCTGGCAGGAGCCGGAGATCTGATGGTGGCTGCAATCTGAATGGCGATTGTTGAATGGTGGTTGTTTGTCAGCGATTTGTGATTTGTGATTGCCGATTGAGAGGATGTCTCCTCCACGTCAGCCAGTGACTCTGGCTCTGGCACCGGTTCGAGGTGAGTCCCCTAGCGAGTCCCCCAGAGAGTTTCCTAGCTAGTCTCGTAGCCAGTCCTGGACGCTACATGACCGACGTAGTCGATGCGCCCCTAAACTTCAATAACCAATCCTAGCCAGTCGTGTAGCCAGTCCCTGGCGAGTCAGTTTTAGTAGAAGATTACCCGGTGGAACGGTGGTTTGTGCTGCCGCTGATATTTCTGAAGTTTAATTTTCGGATTTTAACACGACGCATACAAAACATAATACGAAATGCAAATCGAACGCTTATTCCGGTGGCTTTATGGAAAAAAAGTATGAAGATAGACTAAATGTTTTCCATGGACGTTGAACCCGATATTCAGGGGCCGCGGCAGCTCAGTCGGTATAGTGTCGGACTCTTGATCGAAAGATTGTGGGTTCGAACCTCACAACTGGCGGCATTACCGAGTCCACCTGCGAGCAATCGGCGTGAGAGATCGGTGACGCTGCATGACCGAGCAGTTGAATGTGTCGTAAAAGAACCCAATGTTCTTCTTGGAACCCGATATTGAAACTCCGGTCCAGCGGCAAATTCGCACCCGAGAGTTTACCTTGTTCCTGCGTGGCCTCGCCCTACTCAATATGTCACAAGTCCTTATCACATATCACTCGCGAACCGATTCTCGAATGGGAATAGAATAATGCATAGAATAATGCATGTAGCGAACCGAACCATTTCTCCCAGGACAAGGTAGACCAGTGCAGGTCGACATTACTTACCCAGTCAGCCATCTGGACGGCCAGGCTACTGACACGTCGATTGCAGCTAACATAGCTACTCCAACACTACTAACATGCAACTCAAGTCTCAGTCACTTCAGGACATTCCGCACAGCGACGGGAATATGCAGCTCTTTCAAGGGAAGTGGTATACAATCCCAGGGCACGTTTCTGTTGTGCGGCGCAAAGCGAGGGGAACTCCTACAAGAACAATCAAAACAAACAGATGTTTTGTTTGCTTTTAATACAGATGTAACAAACAGATGTTTTGTTTGCTTTGCTGGTTTCAAATGGCCACCCCTTTTCTCTGACTGTGGTAGTTCCACAGCACAGCCACACCACGTCTCCGTCGCACGCCGAATGACATCATAGACTGATGCAGAATATCGTGAAAGCGCACGGGCTCTTGTGGCACAGTCTCCAATGGCTGTGAGGAGTCTTAGCCAGGAACCATGCGTTGACACAGCTATTGGCACAGTCTCCAATGGATGTGGGGAGCCGTGGTTAGTGACTGTGCGTTGGCACAGCTTGTGGCGCAGTCTCTAACGCCTGTGGGGAGTCGTAGCCAGTAACCATGCGTTTCATCATGTGGTGCATCTTGTGGCACAGTCTCCAGTGGCTATGGGAGCCATGTTCAGTGACTGTGTGTTGGCACACAGCTTGTGGCACATCGACCAATGGCTGTGAGGAGTCGTAGCCAGTATCCATGCGTTGGCACAGCTTGTGGCACATCCACCAATGGCTGTGGGGAGCCATGTTCCGCGACTGTGTGTTGGCACAGCTTGTGGCAGTCTCCAATGGCTATTGGGAGTCGTAGTCAGCATCCATGTGTTGGTACAGCTTGTGACACGGCCTCCTATGGCTGTGTGTAGTCATAGCCAGTAACCATGCGCGTTACATCATGTGGTGCAGCTTGTGGCACCTCCACCAATGGCTGTGGGAAGCGGTGGTCAGCCGTGCGTTGGCCGGCGTGTGCCCTAGTTCTCGGCCGTCGCCGTAACACTCCGTAGTGGCCGTGACCGTGACATTACGTCACGCGCTCTATGAGACGTTAATCAACGGCTTGCGAAACCGCCACCCGAGCCTGGCCGACGCCCGGCTGTGGAGGGAGGGGGGGAATGATGGGGTGAAGCTGAAATGGGTGGGGCGGTGGATTATCTGCTGAGCGTATTTTCTCACCCGCCGGAACGTTGGTTGTGGTCTCGCCTCAACAGATTCATCCTTTCGTCAAGCGTCTTTCAACGGCCGTCACTTAATATACTCGCGCCGTTCTACGGAAGCGGTAGATTGCATCATCCAGGAATCAAAGGCTCTTCTTCTTTTCTCTCGTACTCTCCTCATATCTTGTCTGACGGCAAGGAACACAGTGCACTAAGCAGCATGATACAATACGATATATGCGCAATAAAACATACGATCCGCATGGTTGAGTATGTAATCTCAGTGGTAGAATATACTATTTATGCTATGTTATGCTTTAGGTTTGAGTGGCGCGAAATAACATGTGTGTTGAGAATTACTGTCTGTGTGATACACTACGCGATCTGTTAGGTAAGGCATACTATTTGCGTGGTAGAATATAACTTGTAAGTTGCAAATCGTAGTATACCTGCGAAGTGTTCTTGATGACACATGAACAAGAAAGCACCATTCGGGAAAGGGTGTGGCCGGGTGGTGAAGGTGTTGAGCTCGGGATACCAGGGGTCCCTGGTTCAAGACTCGCACCACTCAAGACATTTCCCAATCCCGCGACCCACCGACGAAACAGTGCGGACGGCGCCATTAGCCGCGATCTTGTATAAAGTGCATCGTAAACCACCTAATAAACGCTAAAGAAAGCACCGTTGCAGTTTTCCCCACCAGAAAATGGCAGGTCCGTGTGGTCTCTTTCCAGCCTATCACAACTCTTGCTTGTGCATCCGAGTATAAGTGTTACTGCAACATAGCGACCGTTGCAACTGAAACTTGAGCTATGATGTCCTGCTTCGTGAGAGGTGTAGAGGCGGCTAAGACACGGCATGCACGTACTATTACTGCTTACACTTGCATTGTTCTCTGAAGCGCTCTGCTATCCACCTAGCGTTTCTGTACGGAGTGTAAGCTGTCTCTCTCTTCCGGCATGTTTGTCAGTGTAAACTGTCTGTCAGCATACCTGGCATCGTAAGCTGCCTATTAGTCTGTATGTCAGTATGTCTGTCAGTTTAAACTGCCTGTCAGTCTGTCCGCCAGTATGTTTGTCAGTGTGTCTGTCTGTGAAAGCTTCCCCTCAGACAGTCTGTCAGTCTACGTTAGTCTGTATGTTAGTCTGTGTGTGAGCTTGTCAGTCGATCTGCCAGTATATCTGTCATTGCGTGAGACGAAATGTACGACCCTCAATATACCAGGAGGTGCTGAGTTTACATCAAAAGTAACGTTAGGGATTATGCTATATTACTCAACGCCAGGAGCCATGACTCCTGACGATGGACCCTGGCCGAAACGTTGAGTAATATAGCATAATCCTAACGTTACTTTTGATGTAAACTGAGCACCTCCTGATATATTGAGGGTCGTACATTTCGTCTCACGCAATGTCTAAAACCCAGGAGCACTTATGAGCCATTCTTCGTTGTATTAAACAATAGTATATCTGTCAGTTTCTCTGTCAGTCTGTCTCAGTATGTCTGTCAGTCTGTCTGTCTGTCTGCCAGTATAAGCTGTCTGGAAGTATACATGTCAGTATGCCCCTGTTAGTATGTCTGTCAGTATGTCTGTTCGTCTGTTTGCTAGTGTATTGTTTGTCGGTGTGTCTGTCAGTGTATGTTGTCTGCCAGTCTGTCTGTCTGTTTGTCAGTATGCTTGTCTGCGCTAGCTATCGATATCGCTGTGAACACCCAGCACACATTGGTGCCGCATCGCATCATGGGGGGGAGGTAAGCACCTCGGCACTGGAAGTCTGGGCTCAAGAGCGTCTTCTCAGTACAAGCACCGAGGCGGATCTGTCGTCTCAGTTCACACTGGGGGGCTGGGGCTGGTCGTAAGAGTACCACGAACCGAGGTTATCATTCCATCTAGTGCGATAAAAGCTCTCTCTGTGGATAATTCTGACGCAACTGGCCACCGTTAGGACACGGCGGGAAAGGCACCGATGAAACACCTGCTGAAGCACCTGCTGAAGCACCTGATGAAGCACCTGTTGAAGCACCTGGTGACGCATCTGGTGAACCACCTGCTGAAGCACCTGCTGAACCACCTGATGATACATCTGATGAAGAATCGAAACTCCTCTGATGCAGCTGTACGCCCTACAAAGATCATTTCCAGGTGCTGTGCTGGGCCATTCACAATGACCCCAGAACTCCACCAGAACGTCTGCGCGATGGTCACCTCTCTTCACCGAAAATTTCATTATTCACTCGCTCATCAAACTAGGTGTAGGCACTTGGACGGCTGTCGGGTCGAAAATGCCGCCTACTCGTCTGTGATGGCGACAGCCTGATGGCCATTCTGTGTGATGATGGCAGGCTGATAGCCATTCCGAGTGATGACGACAGGCTGATAGCCATTTCGAGTGATGACGACAGGCTGATGGCCATTTCGTGTGATGACGACAGGCTGATGGCCATTTCGTGTGATGATGGCAGGCTGATAGCCATTCTGTGTGATGATGGCAGGCTGATAGCCATTCCGTGTGATGACGACAGGCTGATAGCCATTCCGTCCAGCACAAGGCTGGTGCGGCAGTGCCAACCACAGTGGACACCTGTTCCGCTGTGCGCAGCGCACTGGCCGTCCTACTGAGCACAGGAAACGGTCGGCGAAGTGTTGAAGCGTTTCCCGGTTTTCGGTGCGACAGGGAACCAACTGCTCGCCGTCGACTGGATCACCAGGGGCGAGTCCAGGATTTTGTTTTGTGTGAGAATACCCCGGAGGGGCGTCTTCGGCGGAAAACAGGACGTTGAACGGGAGGGGATGCGTGTACTCACGCCTTTTCTCACGAAAGAGCGTTTTTGGATGAAAAGATTCGTTGAGGGGTAGACACTCCGAGTTTTCCTAACGGAGCGTGTACCGGAGACGCGACATCTTTCCAAGGGGAGGGGGGCACCTCGCTGTATCGGCCCCTGTGATTCACCTATTGCTAACGTTAGCAAACGTATAGCGCAGCAATAACTGGCATCCAATTTTCAACTAGTCAATGTTTCACTTAAAATCAGGACGGCTGAAGAAAAACACTGTCAACAGATATAGATAGCGTCATCAATCAATGGGGTCAAGATATATCGTACAATGGATACGAAGCTAAATTGCATGTAAATATTGCTGTATTGTTAGCATTGGCAGTAATATCAGTGATGACATTATTGTCAGCATTATCAGCAATGTCAATATTGACGGTATTGTCGGGATTATCAGTATTGTCAGTTATGATAATATTGTCAGTATTGTCAGCATTATCAATATTGTCGGTATTGTTAGCATTATCAGTATTCTCGGTATTGTTAGTATTGCCAGTGTTGCCAGTGTTGTCAGTATTATGTGTATTCTAGCATTGTTAGCAATGCCAATATTGTTAGTGGTGCAAGAATTGTCAGTATTGTCAGTATTGCTCTTATTTACCGCACTGCTCATATTGTTGAAATGGTAGTTTTGCTGACGTAAATTCTCTGCGAAAACCGCCTCTTTGCCTCATGAATTCGGATAATTCAGAAGTGTTTAGGTTGCCATGCGCAACGGCTATCAATGCTGGTAGTGACGTTGCACCTGTGTGTGTCTAGTTCCGGGTGGAATAGCATTGCGGCGGATCTTTACGCTGTGTATTGTACAGCATGCACCCCACTGAGATGGGCCTACACGTGCATTATGTTGAAACGGTGCCAAACACAGATGATACGAAGCTTGTAACAGGTCGCGAAAGTCCGTTGTCGCATGCGATCGAGCCACAAGAAGTCTCGTCTCACAATCGAAAGATTGTGTTTTCGAGTCTTACCTGTCGCTACTCGTCGCCCGCGACCAATCGGCGTGAAAGATTGGCGACGCTACATGACTCAACGGTCGATGTGTCGTAATGTCAATAACCAACCAACCACAAGAAGTCGTCCGGTGGCGTTTGTTGGAATGACCGGGCTAGATTAGATACCGATTGTATTAGACGACGTCATTGAAGTTGGCATCGATAAGGACACAGCTGACCGCACGTGGTTACATCACGGGTGCTTCATGATGTGCCAAGCGGTCATTGTATAGGTTTATATGACCTAACGATCAATGAGTTTCTTCTTATTTCTAAGAAAAAAGATATGAGTCATCTTTTTTCTTATTTATGATGCTCAAAGAAACTCAAAATTTAGACAGCACGCTAAGATTATCGGCACGAAATGCAACGGTGGGCTTGGAGCACCGATTCGTGTGAAGCATGCTGTGAGAACGGCAATCAACGTTTTTCCTGGTGGTTTAATCATTTCATCTGCGCGTTACCGACGAATGCAGCTAGTGTACGGCACTCACGGCATAGCACAGGAAAAGTGAAATGTGTCCCATTGTTCGTTGGTCCGTGTGCCTGTTCATGCAATCACAAACAGAGAGCACCTCCGCCAGTAGGGTGGTGATGGTTATCGGCTTTACGACTCTTGGCTGTCGGTTAGCTATTTGAGCTTTAGGACGCATCGACCAGGTTTGGTCATTTAGCGCCCAAGGCTGTTAGAACCTCGTTGACTGTCCTGGCTCATATAGGGCCGCAAATATCTCACTCGGCCGAAAAGTAACGCCAGGTGGGACTCGAGCCCATAACCTCCCGGTTGGAAGGCCAATACCGTACCCCCATGTTACTCGCCACGTCCACTGATTTGGATAGTGGATGTGCAGGCCAACAATGCAGTGTATGCATTTTGTGAGGGATTTTGTGATTTTGCATCCAAGATTTTGTCCAATATTAGATCCAAAATACTCCGCACCAACAAGCGGAATAATCTATATGTATCGGATTGCGTTAGTCATCAAGTAAAACAATATTGATACTGACATGGCACGCGGGATAACGAGACACTCGCATGAATGGAATTTATCGCAGTGTGAACGGGTGAACATACTAAAATTATCGCCGCAAATGTGTGCCTCGGCGTGCCAACGCGTCGGTCAGGACGGCGCTGGCTCGCCTGGGAAGCCTGCAGGGTCCCGGTTCCCACAGCCTTCACTCGTTCCAGGAGGACGGCAAATGGGCGATATCCACGGGTTGCTGGGGGCGGTGCGTGTAAAGATAAGCGGCTGGGGAGGGGTTCTCAGGTAACTTTGAGAGGAAAATAGTAGCTGAGGAGAAGCAGGACATGTCGAACTGTTGGTGATGTCAGAATACTGAGCGCACAATGACGTAGCAGGGAGTCGCAAGAAGGAGAAGATGGCGAGGTGGAGTGTGATGCATCAAGCGGATGCAAAATGTGTGCTACATTCGCTGGTTGGCTTCCTCCTTGTGGTTTTTTTCCCCAACGGTAGAACAACTCCGCAGTACAATATAGTAGACTTTACGTATGCCATGGTAATCAACTATTGAATACTGTACAACGCCGCAATTCCACGGAAGAGACCTTACGTTGACCATGATAATCACTATTCAATATCGTACAATTGATGCTCTTTATTGAACTTTACGTTTCTAAAGCTGTCCTGGTGAGATTAATTGAGCATATATAGTGGGGAAGGGGAGGAAGCAAAACAGGGGGTAGCGGGGGCAATACAGGATTTGGTAATTACTCCTTGATTGGCATTGCGATCTGGGTTCACACTTGTCAATTAATAGTTGTTCCATTTGCCGTCCTTTTCTGGTGTAGCAAGACGACCGAGCCGGCATGAAATGAGCAGAGTTCACATTTTATTGTTTTTTTTTAACGAGTTCCTATTTTATTTGGACTTCCATGGGGATTCGTGATTGAAGGCTTGCAAGTCCGCTTTTGATTTGTACCTGGTATTACACTGGAAGTTCTTTCATTTGTCTCCCATGTTGTAAGATGTTTCTCTCCGGTGTCCAGCTCAAACGTGGAGGTACGCTTTGCTAACCAAAGTTGTTACTTGAAGCATAACAGGGTGCGAAGGAAAGGACCAAACAGGAGCATCCTATTTTGCCGTATTTCATCGTACTATTGGAGCCATTCCTTGTTTTCACCACATCATATTCATGCCACCTGTGCCAACAGAACCTTGCCAGCTGATGCCCTGCTGTATTGTCAACAGCATCTTACGCCTGCATTTCCTCCTATCATATTGCCAAAGTGCTTCGACGTCATCGCGGATTTTGTCACCAGGCCCAGAGCCGATCCAAGTCCGACTGCACCCGACGGTCATCAGCTGAGGGTGCAATTCTTACGTCATCCGCACAGAGCATGCAACGAACTGAGCGTTTGACGACAGGTCCCTTGTGGATAAGGAATCGAGTAGTGGTTAATGCAGAGTCTTGAGACACTCGCGATGCCACAGTTTCCAACTTGAACGTGTGGCCGCTGCCGATGGCACTCTAGCGACTGTCATGAGGCAACTTGCCTTTCAGGTGAACTTGTGCGTTTGGTACTGAGTTTTGAAGTCTGTGGATGTGGGCGCTGTAGGACCAAGGCAGTCGATGCGCCAGTGAGCCCAAATAACCAGCCGAAGTATGCGGGTGGCTCGTGGCTGCCGGCCCAGAATGCGTTTTTGAGTTTGTGGATGGCGCGCAACGTTTTAAACACGTGCGTGCCGGAGGCTTTGCCTACACGTTTAACGGCCGCTTCACGCCACCAGAGCGAGTATGCACTCTGGTCACGACGTTCAAAGTCTGTCACTGACACTGCAGTTCTGACACCCGGTCTGCGTCCGACGACGGCTGACGCGCATCTGAACAGTGACCGGCGATTGGCCAATGACTGGCAAGTAGTCGGCGATTGACCAATGATTGGCTAGTGGCTGGTGATTGGCTAATGATTGGCTAGTGGCTAGTGATTGGCCGGTGATTGATCAATGACTGGTTGGTGGTCGGTGATTGGCCAATGACGTGCAAGTGGTCGGTGTGGTTGGTCTGTGATTGACTCGTGGCCGGTGATTGGCCTGCGATTGGCTTGCAGCCCGTGATTGGCCAGTCGCTGGCAAATGACTAGTGATTGGTCGATGACTTATTAACGGCCAGTGGTCTGCGACTGGATAGTGACCCGTGATTGGTCGGTAACAGATAAGTGTTCGGTGCTGGTCGATGATTTGTCGGTGACTGGCTTGTAGCCCGTGATTAGGCAATCAACGGTAAATGGCCAGTGATTGGTCAATGACTGGTTAGGCATCAATGATTAGTCTGTGACTGGTTAGTGACCGGTGATTGGTTGGTAACTGATAAGTGGTCGGTGACTGGTCAATCATTAGCTAGTGGCCGGTGATCGGTTAACCAGCCGATGATTCATTGACGTATCACGTTCTGTCTCAGCATGCCGCCTTTGCTGCGCAACGTGTAACCGTGCCGTCATCTTGCGTTTCAGTTTTGGCGCCAATCATGGCCCCTCGCGCCAACTCGGGTCTGGAAAAGCACGAGGAGGAGATCATCGGCGACTCGCCCACCATAGAGCCGTACTTGTACCACAGCAGCACCAACGTCACAGGTAACAACCTACACTCTAAACAATCCGCGGCGACTCGGCTATGTCGTGTCATCAGTAACCGTCGCCACCTAGGCAACCCACGGGATGGAAACTGAATGCGTTGGCACAGCAACATCGTGCTCATTGGGACATTTGGAACTTGAACCATTTAGACATTAAAATATCTAGATGTTGAGACATTTAGATATTGGGGCATTTAGATCTTTGAGACATTGAGAAATTGAGACGTTTTGACATTGAAGCGTAAATGCATACATGGATGGACATGAAAGTATTCAGTCATCGAAACATTTAGACGTTTAAACATTGAGGCATTGAAACATATAGACATTTAAGTATTTTGACGTTGATATATTACGACATTGAAACATCTAGACATTGAAACGTTTAGACATTGAAACATTTAAACATTGAATTATTTAGACATTGAAACATTTATACATTAACACATTTAGACATTGAAACATGTATACATTGAAACATATTGACATTATAACATTTATACATTAAAACATTTAGACATTTAGTCATTTAGACGCACTACTCATTAAGACATTTAGACATGCAAGTGCTCCTTGGGATTCGCATATGCAAGACCGAGGAGTTCAAGACCACATCATAGCGCGCCAAGGTGGAAGTGCGCACACGAAATTCATCCCCGATTTGTTCAGTATGGTACCGACCGAAAATGTCAACAAGCGTCAACTTTCATATTAATCTAAAATAAAGTGCAATGGGCGCTAAATGATCACGCTTTGGTCGAAGTACCCTTAAACTCAAGTAACAAACTAAGATAAAGTACAGCGTCATACATTCCAGGACTTTGCAATGTTTGCTGATAACAATACTATACCCGCATTTAACACTCTTTTGTCTCTTCTGTCAAATCCGCCCACCCCGTTTCGAGGGGGGGTCGATAGAAACCCTTTCTAATCTCCAAACTAAGCGTCGCATGAAAACGAAATAGGTTTCGAGTTAACCGTTCCGAAAGTCATTGGAAAACGCTCGACGAGTAGGGCCAGACACCCCCAAAACAATTTTGGCACCAACAAAGTGACGTCACTAGGGGCCCTAGAGTTTCCGTAGTAATCAGAAAGGGAAAGCGAAATCGACCAGGTCCATAAAAGTGTTGGCCACTCAATATTTTTGTGTTGAAATTTCAAAATTTTGAGTTTTCAAGTTTTCTCTAATTTTCCTTTTCTAATGGGTAGAGCGGACCTAAAAACGTTGTTCCAAGTCAGCTTGCACTGATAAAAATGCTTACTTTCAGCCAGAATCTTCGATCTGAACTCTAAGAGGAAAATATGCAAAATTAATAAGTAATCAAAACAGGAAAAAATGAAAAATTCCTCTCGTACGTTTTGTTGCATCCCTAAACATAATCAAACGCTGGCAGTTTCATTACAATATCTTTATCCGTTAAAGCGTGACGACTGGTTGAACGTTTTTTGCAGGCGACCTCACTTGACCTAAACTAACTCGTTGACCCTAGATGACCGGAATTCAAAATTTAGACATAACATGCCAAATTGATGTGGGAAAAGGTATGCCAAATTTCGGCTCGCTACCGGTCGCCGTTCTTTCAATATCCGCGGAAAATCTTAGGGGGAGGGTCGTCAACGATCCCCCTCGAGAGGGCGCGTGTTAAACTCCAGCTTGGTAGCTCGAATGCCATCAACACTCATGAGCTTCTTCATTAACGAGGTTATTGTGTCCCTGTCACCGCCAAAGTAGTGGCATGATCACCAAAGTCGCTGCCATACCATTTTGCGTTCTCAATGCGCGTTTGAAATCCCGGGCATGCCAGGGAAGCCGAGTGGGCGATGCTCTCGCTTCATGGTAGATTTCTGTTTCCGACTCGATACTCACCGAGCCGGGATGACCTTGACTGTAACCATGCCAACGTAACATTACTGTCGTCACCAAAGCGCGTCGACAGCTCAGTTGCTGGCCGCCGCAGTTGTGCAGCATAGTTCCTCCACTGGGGAGAGGGGGGGGGAGGGGGGGGGAGAGGATTGTGAATCCTTCCTGAGTATGAATCACAAATGCTACTTCATGCGTCATCATGAACCATCGACGTTTATTTGTTTGCAACGTGCAAAGTGAGAACTTGGTAGTTGTCAAGTCCAGTTGTAAAATGTGAGCGAAGGTGGCACACTAACAGGGTGTAGATTTGCCATTTATTTCTAGATCGCTAAATTGTGTTCTTTGTTCCTTGGAAAAGTCGTCCGGTAACTTCATGAAGATATTACCTGATGAGCGTTTCACAGGCTAACGCCATCAATACAGCCAACAGTCGGTGACGGTTTTACGGCAATGCTACTGCAATGTTACGTTGAGCGTGACGTGAATGAAGTGAGTGTGAATGAAGTGAACGTGAATGAAGCGAACGTGAATGCTGTGAGCGTGAATGAAGTAAGCGTGAATGAAGCGAACGTGAATGAAGTGAACATAAATGAAGTTGACGTGAATGATGTGAATGTAAATGAAGTGAACGTGAATGATTTTCAGATGATCAGGAATCCAGCATAGTTAAAAATATCGCAGTAAATATTTTTATTATTATCTTATGTACTTTAGGAAAGTAAAGGTATTTAGCAATATCAACATAGCGATAATCTAATACCACACCTGGTTGGTTAGGCTATATTCTCAATATAGTTTTGTTACCCATGCTTCCCGTGGCGTCTTTTTCAGCTTTGCATGATGTGGAGATCTGCGTTCATTTGATGTTCTTTCATATTTTCTTGCTCATACCTGTGCTCTTGAGTGAGGAAGTGATCAGGAAGCTTTACTGTGCATACGTCAGGCCACATTTGGAATACTGCATCCAAGCTTGGTCTCCTAGCTATGAAAAAGATTGTTGGCTTTTAGAGAGAGAGTACAAAAGAGGGCTACAAAAATGGTTAATGGCATAAGCAACCTGGCATATGAGGAAAGATTGAAGAAATTGAATATGTTTTCACTTAGATATAGAAGGCTGAGAGGAGATCTCATCGAGGTCTTTAAATTTGTCAATGGTCTGGAGAGGGGATACCTTGGGGAAATGTTTGAATTTAACAGAAATGATGCAATTAGAGGTCATAAATTCAAAATTAAAATTAACCACAGCAGAACAAGGTTAAGGCAAACTTTCTTCACCAACAGGGTAGTGGAACACTGGAACCAGCTGCCAGAAAACATCGTCAGTAGCAGCACATTGAACATCTTTAAAAACAGCATAGACAATCATTATAAGAATAGAGGGCTTGCTTTTCAGTATTACAGGGAGGGCTGATTGACAGATTTGGTGGGCAACTGGTTCAGTGTACAGAGTGCAACCAAGAAGGGCCCTTATGGCTCATAGTTGCAATAATCTTTTATGTATTTATGTCTTATTGTACGCGTTTTTATAGTGATGCATGTATTTATTTATTTATTTATTTATTGAAATTCGGATACAAATAGTGACATTGCCTGAATTGCTATTCATATCGGGTCGCAAGATTTTGCTCCCTCTTGTGAAATAATTTCACGTCGCCGATTATGATCAGTCGCAAGGTGCGTGGAGGCTGAGGAAGCAGGATCGCGTACCCGGTAGGTGCTGCACAGATTAGCCATCCCTCTAAGCCTGCTAAATTTGAATGTTTCATAACATATGCCCATCTCACCCTTTTGCTACCCGTTGACGATCAAAAATGTGCGCAGCCTCTGATGTCTAAGAAATCTGTAGATACATATATATATATATATATATATATATATATATATATATATATATATATATATATATATATATATATATATATATATATATATATATATATATATATATATATATATATATATATATATATATATATATATATATATATATATTCATTATGATGAAGCATAGTGCAAACTCCGTCAGTGTGTGCTGTGCTGCTTCCATTTGACTGCACCGTGGAAGTAGAGCCGCCCGAGCTAGCCGGATTGAGTTGGACGGATTGTAAGCTGCGTTTGAGCCACACTGCGGGTGGGTGTGCGCCGGCACTTGTTGAATGTTCTGCGCCGATCTGCGGGTCAATCGGCTGCCAATTCACCGACGGCTGCCAAATCTGCCACTGCTGCCAAATCACATGCTGTTGCCAAATCACTCACTGGTGCCTGAGAACGCGGTGTGAACTGGAATTCTGACCAGGTGTGCTCTTCTTCTTTCAGAAAGCGAATACGATGATCTGGACAAGGAAGAAGGTGAGTGTGCTGGGATGTGAACAGCTGACCATTGCGCGCCTATATTTCGAAATATCCAGAGTGTATATCCTGTCCATTAATCTGGACAGACTGCCACCTTCAGAGCTGGGTAGCCCACATATCGAGACCGAACTTGCTACCTTCCAAGCTCTGGGTAGCTCTCTTATCCACACCGACCCTGCTATCGTCTGAATCGGGCAGGCCATATATCGATACCAAACCTGCTACCTTCAGAGCTCGGTAACCCATGTATCGATACCGACCCTGCTACCTTCAGAGCTGGGAGCCCACATATTGGGGCGGCCCTGATACCTTCCGTATCCTCTTCACAGCACATGAGTCGTCTAACGTTGACGCTTGGTCGTATTGCGACGACAAGTTGGGTCTACTTGCTACGCTGGATGGATATGTGTGCTTTACACACGGAATGTGCCAAAATAACTCGTGTTAATCGCACTACGAATGCATGATTTGGGTAGCCTTGTCTTTTATGGTATTGTTTATTTATATGCCAAATCATATCGAAGCGACAATAGGCAGCATGCTGTCGCTTGAGGAACATACGATATCCAGTATGGTATAAAATCGGTATAAATAGTAACCGGTATAAAATTACTATCAAATAAGCATGAAGTAAGTACAAAATCAGCGTAAAAATAACGGCATAAAATCAGTATAAAATAGCAGTATGCTACCAAAATAAAAATAACAGTATGGCTTGTAATCGGTAATCATCCCAACAGTATAAAATGTTATGCTGAATACGACTGAATAGCCATCTTAGTCTGAGCTAAATCGATAACTTGAACTAAATTTTCATTCATATTGCGTGGTACGGAAGGCAACTTTTGACAGCTTGCGTGGACTTGACCGGAAGGAGATTGGTTCGGGATTCAACGATGGGTTCGGGAATCGCGCAACATGCCTTACAGGTATGCATACAAGCTTCATGACTGGATGCCCTGCGAGATGGTGACGTGAGATACTGAACACGCGATGTTTGCGTCGTCCGGTGACCCGGGCATGACGTAGTTCTATCGGCATCATGAGAACGCTTATGCGGCTAATTCCACTAAGCCTTACAACAGGTGTTTCTGCCTCGGACATTCAACGTAACTTATCTACTAGAATCTAACACTGAAATCGAGGAGCCAGAATATTTGACGTCGGGTGGGCAGGATTTGGAGGAAGCCCTACAGCCGCGACATGATAAATAGCTGCACGTGGCGCTATTTTTCATCATAATAAATGGACACCGCATCGATCATGGGCTTCAAAAGCAGTCACACCGCGAGCTGACCAGATGCCTCCAGTCGTGCAGCTGCTGGGTTGTTTGGTTGTTGTGGAGCTGACATGATCGCCCACCGCAATAGTCGTGCAGCTGCTGGGTTGTTTGGTTGTTGTGGAGCTGACATGATCGCCCACCACGATAGTCGTGCAGCTGCTGGGTTGTTTGGTTGTTGTGGAGCTGACATGATCGCTCACCACGATAGTCGTGCAGCTGCTGGGTTGTTTGGTTGTTGTGGAGCTGACATAGTCCCCCACCACAACAGTAAGAGAGCTGCTGGGTTGGCGTGATGTGGGCGACTTAGTCTCCCACTACGACAGTGTCGGCGTGTTCCGGGCCTGGCCATACCGGCGGGTTCCCCAGTGATCCGCTCACCATTGCCACCGCAGGCCTCGGCACCTGGCGATGCGCCGAAATTATCTGTCAAAATTATCCGCCGGAATTACCCGCCGGATCTACCCGCCGGAATTACCCTCCGGAAATGTCCTCCAGAATTACCCGCCGGAATTACCCGCCGGAATTACCCGCCGGAATTACCCGCCTCCGGTCTTCCAGCACTGCACAGGACGTTTTCCTATCTCACTGCCGCACCGTGCAAGCCAGAGCTTCGGTTATCACTATCTCTTGAAGCCGCCGTAATTTCGCACGCAAACTTGGCAGTTGCAAAGCCAGGCAGTGGCGTGTTTTGTTACTTTGACTTGCCGACATCTCAAAGTGAAAGATAAGACAAAACAGCAGCGTCGCATGTTAACGTATCTGCAGCCTCTTGATTGCCGTTTATCAAATCACCTTCATTTTTCGGTTTCCATGTCAACTTGTGTGCAGTGATACGCTTCCGCTAAACATTTCGGAATCAAGATGTTACTCTGACGTCACTCACACCTGATCTGTCACGACCATTTAGCTTTGTTTTCTTTTGGCAAAATATGCGAAATTGATCAGTTGATAGCTATCAAGAAGTACTTAGCGATATTGCAATCCGGTATGTCAAGTTATCGCGAATATTTGACAGACTCAGGGTAACAGCCTTCCCCTCCCCCTTCCGCCCATATCCGCCTTCCCCTTCCCCGGTCATTGACCGGCGAAACCACTGGTGTGGATTCCCCGCGACTGTGCTATTGCTGCGCTATTGGCACTACTGCTATGCTATTGCTGTACTATTAGCATTACTACTGTTCTATTGAAGTACGATTGGTACCACTATTGTACTATTGGGGCTCTTCGAATACTTTATAAATATCACGTTATTTCGTTGCATTGCCATTATCAGAATGAAGCTAATTAGTCCAGCATGGATGTTAAAAGCGATGAAGTCATTGGGCAACTCATCTACAATGAAGTGCAGACTTCACGGCAGTACAGTAATTGCCGCCATTGATTGGCGGCAATTCGGCATGCAATGTAGCCTCCGGCTCGACATCAGAGATGTGCTGACGACGAAACTGGGTCACTGAAGAGCACTAACGCAGACACCCTCTCTCCGGACCTCTCTGTGTAATCACTGGCCCAGACACGACCGCTGCCACCATTAGGCGTCGAGGTGGAAAGATCTCTGCAATGCGATGCAAGTTAGCATTGCATCTATAATCGAAGGTGGTACGTGGTAGTCTGAAGTATGTCAGTCTGAAGTAGTGACTAGTCTGAATTACGTGAAGCTGAAAGTCTGAATACGCCGACCCGCGACTGTGGCCCAGCTGCAGGTCAGCAGAGAACATCAGCAGGCCATGACGGACCTTAGGCGCGACACTGACATAGGCTTGACGTTGCCCGTTCCAACTTTAGGTCGACTTGATTGGTCAATTAAGTTGGTCACTTAGTTAGACCAGATGGGCAGCCGAAAAATAGGTAGATCAACCAGGTAGAGGATCTTGGTAGGTCAACTGGAAGTAGTTTACAACAATGGCATTTGCTTGTCAATGACCTCACCTTGACCCCTGATCGGCGCTCGTCATCTCACGAGCAGACCCGTGGCAGTTATTTGACCCCTGACCTGTGCTCGTCATCTCACGAGCGGGCCTGTACGCAGTCATTTGACCCATGACCCATGACGTCATCTGACGAGTGGGCCTGTGGCAGTCATTTGACCCGTGGGCCTGCGGCCAAAACCAAACCCACTGACTTGTGTCAATGCGGATTGAGCTTAGCTCAAGTTCTGAGTTCAATCGAAATTAACCCTGACCTGGCCATACTTGACCTCCCTGTATTATTTTCAGAGGGTCAGGAGAAGATCTCCATCACTATCGGCATCGTGGTCGCACTCCTGCTCGCCTTCGTCATCGTCATACTCTGCGCTTCCATCATCAGGTGTGTGTCTGTGTGTGTGTGTGTGTGTGTGTGTGTGTGTGTGTGTGTGTGTGTGTGTGTGTGTGTGTGTGTGTGTGTGTGTGTGTGTGTGTGTGTGTGTGTGTGTGTGTGTGTGTGTGTGTGTGTGTGTGTGTGTGTGTGTTGTGTTGTGTGTGTGTGTCTGTGTTGTGTCTGTGTCTGTGTTGTGTTGTGTCTGTGTCTGTGCTGTGTCTGTGTCTGTGTTGTGTCTGTGTCTGTGTCTGTGTCTGTGTCTGTGTCTGTGTCTGTGTCTGTGTCTGTGTCTGTGTCTGTGTTGTGTTGTGTTGTGTATGTGTCTGTGTTGTGTTGTGTCTGTGTCTGTGTTGTGTCTGTGTCTGTGTCTGTGTCTGTGTCTGTGTCTGTGTCTGTGTTGTGCTGTGTCTGTGTTGTGTCTGTGTCTGTGTCTGTGTGTGTTGTGTCTGTGTTGTGTTGTGTGTGTTGTGTGTGTGTGTGTGTGTTGTGTCTGTGTTGTGTGTGTCTGTGTCGTGTCTGTGTCTGTGTCTGTGTTGGTTGTGTTGTGTGTGTTGTGTTGTGTTGTGTTGTGTTGTGTTGTGTCTGTGTCTGTGTTGTGTCTGTGTCTGTGTTGTGTTGTGTTGTGTGTGTGTGTCTGTGTTGTGTCTGTGTTGTGTTGTGTTGTGTGTGTGTGTGTGTGTGTGTGTGTGTGTGTGTGTGTGTGTGTGTGTGTGTGTGTGTGTGTGTGTATGTGTGTGTGACACCAATTGTGTTTCCGCCATAAGGGTGGCATGTCGTCATCATCGGCGCTGTTATTTTTAGGTGGTGCCACTGACGATGATGGTGATGATGTCACCATTAGCGTTCCCATCGTCAAGTCGATATGTCGCCGAATCATACTCATCAGCATTAGCATCAGCATCATCATCCTGATCATCGTTTTTTCCCGGATGTGATCCATGGGCATGGCTTTTCAGTTATTCACATTAGTCTTGCAGTGAAAGCACCAGTACAGTGCAGACGTAGCGGTTAAAAACACAGAAGATATAACTAGTGAAAAAATCACCCCTCCACTCCCCGCACACCATCACTTACACAGCCATCCACACACAGTGGGAGAACCTAGCATATAAGGACATCACCTGGTGACAGGACAACAATCTACGATAATCTGGGGCAATCTGCGACAATATGCAACAATCTTTGATAATCTACAACTACCTGCGACAATATGCGACGATCTCCGACAATATGCGGCAATCTGCGACAATATGCGACAATATGCGACAATCTGCGAGAATATGCGACAGTATGCGACAGTATGCGACAATCTGAGACAATATGCGACAGTATGCGACAGTATGCAACAGTATGCGACAGTATGCGATAATCTGCGACAATCTGCGACAATATGCGACAATATACAATAGGCGACAATAGGCGACAATATGCGACAACATGGGACAAAATGCGACAATCTGCGACAGGCGACAGGTGCTCACTGGACCTCATGTTGACGACATGAGGACAGTCGGCGCGCTACCGCGCTACGACAGTCTGCTGCAAGCACGAGTGGGTCGGCATGAGCAAGAGCTGCGGGAAAACTCAGTCCGAGGGAGTTGTGTCCCTTGTGTCTCTCCAACTTAGTCCGAGGGAGTTGTGTCCCTTGTGTCTCTCCAACTCAGTCCGAGGGAGTTGTGTCCCTTGTGTCTCTCCAACTCAGTCCGAGGGAGTTGTGTCCCTGGTGTCTCTCCAACTCAGTCCGAGGGAGTTGTGTCCCTGGTGTCTCTCCAACCCAGTCCGAGGGAGGTGTGTCCCTTGTGTCTCTCCAACTCAGTCCGGGGATTTGTGTCCCTTGTGTCTCTCCAACTCTCCGAGGGATTTGTGTCCCTGTGTCTCTCCAACTCAGTCCGGGCGGGTTGTGTCCCTTGTGTCTCTCCAACTCAGTCCCGGGGATTTGTGTCCCTTGTGTCTCTCCAACTTAGTCCGAGGGAGTTGTGTCCCTTGTGTCTCTCCAACTCAGTCCGGGGGATTTGTGTCCCTTGTGTCTCTCCAACTCAGTCCGAGGGATTTGTGTCCCTGGTGTCTCTCCAACTCAGTCCGGGCGGGTTGTGTCCCTAGTGTCTCTCCAACTCAGTCCGGGCGAGTTGTGTCTCTGGTGTCTCTCCAACTCAGTCCGGGCGGGTTGTGTCCCTAGTGTCTTTCCAACTCAGTCCGGGCGAGTTGTGTCTCTGGTGTCTCTCCAACTCAGTCCGGGCGGGTTGTGTCCCTGGTGTCCCTCCAACTCAGTCCGAGGGAGTTGTGTCCCTAGGGTCTCTCCAATTCAGTCCGGGCGCGTTGTTCCTGAGACCAACCATCGTGTGTGTCCCTCAAACTCAGTCCGGGCGCGTTGTTCCTCAGACCAACCATCGTGTGTGTCCCTAATGTGGTAGTACACACTCAGTCCTCACTGTTTGCTCTCAATGCACTACACGAGCGCGGTTTCTCTGTACTCACTATGCACGGCCTGACCGCACGCGCCGTTGACTAGAGCCCTGCTCTGACGCGTCTGGCTCTGCCCGGGAAAACAGTCAGGAATTGGACGTTCGTCTCCTAGTTTATTGGGTGGTTCACGACGCACTTCATGCACATTCACGGCTGATAGCGCCGCCCACACTGTTTCGCCGGTGGGCCGCGGGATTGGAAAGTGTCCGGGGCGGCGCTAGTTGGTTATTTGGGCTTAGGGGCGCATCGACTGCTTCGGTCATACAGCGCAGGGGCGGCGCTAGTGTCGAACCCGGTGGGAGACGTACGTCTGTTAGTTGGTCAGTTATTGTAGTTTAGGGGCGCAAATGGACTTTTAGGGACGTTTAGGGACTTAAATGGACGTTTAGGGACTGCAAAGGTCACATGGCGCCGGCGAACGTCTGCAGACGTCTATGGTGCTGTAGCCATAAACCACGGTCCGAGCTCCGCACATGCGACACACGCACATCATCTTCAGGAGAGGCGAAGCGTCATCCGCTAGAGATATGCTACGTTAAAGAAGAGTTACTTTAATCCCGCTTATGTGATTATATCTGGTGATGGTTATCGGTTTCACAACACATCGACCGTTGAGTCATGTAGCGTCGCCAATCTCTCACGCCGATTGGTTGCGGGCGAAGAATAGCGACAGGTGAGATTCGAACCCACAGTCTTTCGATTGTGAGACGAGCAACTTACCCCTAGGCTACTCGTCCCCTACATCCGGTTATAACAAATAAAAAAGAGAGGAAAGATGAGACGCCGGCAAGCAAAGAACGCGGCGTAATGGCCGACACATGCATACACAGATGAAACATACACATACATGGTTACACACGTGACACTTAGAAGCACACACCACACCTAGTGTTTCGTGCCGATAGTAGTTTGAACGTCGATAAGGCGTCGGTTTTGATGGTCACGCGGTCTATGCTCGCCCATCCCAACCAACTCGGAGGTGGTGATGTGCGATTTCCACGGGCGAGTCCTGAGGGGACGAGTAGTCTAGGGGTAAGTTGTCTATCTCACAATCGAAAGGTTGTAGGTTCGAGTCTCACCTGTCGCTACTCTTCGCCCGCGACCAATCGGCGTGAGAGATTGACGACGATACATGACTCAACGGTCGATGTGTCGTAAAGACCAACGATCAACCATCGGGCGAGTCCTGTTGCCATGCGCGTGCGTAAGCTGATGCATTTCTGGCTGTGCGGCTGCTGTGTGGTAGTGCAGCTACCGCACGCCGTCAGATAATTACGTATGAAGGCCATACGTATGAAGGGAAGGCCAGAGCCTGGACCTGATGCTGCCCGGTTACGCATGGAATGCGATGGCGCCAGCCGGCCTGGACGCTCAGCACACAGTAGCAGGGGGCCGCGGTAGCTCAGCTGGTAGAGCGTCAGACTCTTGATCGCAACATTATGGGTTCGAATCTCACGGCCGACGATATTTACCAAGTCCACCCGCGATCAATCGACGTGAGAGGTTGGTGACGCTATGTGACCTAGCGGTTGAATGCGTCGTAAAAGAACCCAAGGTTCTTTTATGACGCATATGATCCATCCGTACAAATCCGTTAAAATATTATCCACCCGTAAGGCAGATGTGATCAATCCGTAAAAATCCATAGCTACGTCACTGATCAGCAGTGACCTAGACTGCACGGCATTTTAGCTGCCCTGCAAAAGGCCAGTCATGACCCAGACTGCACGACATCTCAACTCCCCTACAAAACGCACCAACTCTGACGTGCGCGCCCCAGGCCTACCGTCGCTGTTACCGCATACGTGAACACGACACACTGGGGCACACAAAGTGCGAGACGTCTGCAGAGGCGTTCGGTGGTGTTCTAAGTGGGCCATGCCGCTCCCTGTGCTCTTCCCGAGATGACCTCATCCACGGATTAAATCGGGCGTCCCCAGTCACGTAACGTGTGCTTGGAACAGCTGGCAAACCCGACGTGAATGCATGCTGCAGCGAAGGTAGACGACGGAGCGAGTTGGAAGTCCGACATATAGGCCTAGCCGATTGGTACGGTGGAAGTCCGATGTAAAGGCCCTACCGATGGAGCACGGTGGAAGCCAGATGTAAAGTCCCTACCGATGGAGCACGGTGGAAGCCCGATGTAAAGGCCCTACCGATGGAGCACGGTGGAAGCCCGATGTAAAGGCCCTACCGATGGAGCACGATGGAAGCCAGGTGTAAAGGCCCTACCGATGGAGCACGATGGAAGCCCGATGCAAAGGCCCTACCGATGGAGCACGATGGAAGCCAGATGTAAAGGCCCTACCGATGGAGCACGATGGAAGCCCGATGTAAAGGCCCTACCGATGGAACACGATGGAAGCCCGATGTAAAGGCCCTACCGATGGAGCACGGTGGAGGCCAAATGTAAAGGCCCTACCGATGGAGCACGGTGGAAGTCCGATGCAAAGGCCCTACCGATGGAGTACGATGGAAGCCAGATGTAAAGGCCCTACCGATAGAGCATGATGGAAGCCAGACGTAAAGGCCCTACCGATGGAGCACGGTGGAGGCCAGATGTAAAGGCCCTACCGATGGAGCACGGTGGAAGTCCGATGCAAAGGCCCTACCGATGGAGTACGATGGAAGCCAGATGTAAAGGCCCTACCGATAGAGCATGATGGAAGCCAGACGTAAAGGCCCTACCGATGGAGCACGGTGGAGGCCAGATGTAAAGGCCCTACCGATGGAGCACGATGGAAGTCCAGGTGCAAAGGCCCTACCGATGGAGCACGATGGAAGCCCGATGCAAAGGCCCTACCGATGGAGCACGGTGGAAGCCCGATGTAAAGGCCCTACCGATGGAGCACGATGGAAGCCCGATGTAAAGGCCCTACCGATGGAGCACCGTGGAAGCCCGATGTAAAGGCCCTACCGATGGAGCACGATGGAAGCCCGAGCAAAGGCCCTACCGATGGTGCACGATGGAAGCCCGATGCAAAGGCCCTACCGATGGAGCACGGCGGAAGCCCGATGTAAAGGCTTGACCGGGCCCGACCGGGCTCCAGGGGTGCCCCCCTCAGGTGGTCCGAGTCCAGACAGTGACGTCACGTCTCGCTTGCCAACTGTGCAGTGAGTAGCGGTCATCGCGAGCAGCAGCGGATGGGGAGGTGTGGATTAGGTGGGGGGGGGGGGGTACTTCCCTGTTCCTTTCAAGCTGCCATGGTAGCATAGCATGGCTGGCCTCGGCGTACACTGTTGCCCGCATCGTGCCCGTTACCAACATCGACTAAAAAAATTCCTGGACTGGAATTTATCGGCCGCCTTGCGCCGCCTCTGCCGCCGTCGCACCACCAGCTGCGAAGTCCTGTCGACGTCACTGCGACGAGGCGCATGCTCGATCTCGCGACTGACCGATGCTGCGATGACCGATGCTGCACAGCCGGCTCGTAACTGCGCTGAAAATGTCGCAGATTGGCAGCACACGCGTACGTGATGTGCTGCCAAACTATCACGTGTGCTCCGGTCGGCGGTTATGAGTCTCGCTGCAACTGCACAAGTTTCGCGTCCACGTTCAGTGAAGGCACGTCTCCACGTTCAGTGAAGGCATGCCATGCAGAACCTGTGGACTTCGGGAGGATTTCCCAAGGGCTTCAGATGGCCTGCGCACCTCTCTTGATTAATGTGCTGATCGCATTCACTCCTCTCCCAGCTTCCCGTTTCTGTAGGCTGCAATATGCGCACCACTTATGACGTCATATGACTCACCAGGCAGTGGAATCAGATCTCGAATATAACTGCGGAGGATATCTTCCTCGCTTTCATGTACAAACCTGATCGGTGACATTGATCGACTTCGATGCGCGAGAATGGGCGCTTGTTATTCTGTTGGGCAGGAATAATGTTGATGGAGTATTCACGCTCGCATTGCTAGGCTTTGTCGGTATTTTACCTGGTAACCGTTAGCCTGTGTTTTTACCTCTACCATGACCTGTGACCTGACCTGTGAACAAACTCGTGACCTGACCTGTATACTGTGACCTTCCACGTGTTTTGCGCTGTGCCATGACTTGTGACCTTACCTATAATCTGCCTTACCTGTGCTATGGTCTGCAACTCATCCGTGACCTTACCTTTGCCTTGACTTATGAAATTACCCGTAGTATGACACCTGACCTGACTGGTTATGAAATATGTGACCTTACCCACGACCATGACCATGGCCTTAGCCATGTCCTGACTAATGGCCTTACCGGTGACCTTACCCGTGACCTTACCCGTGACCTTACCCGTGACCTTTCCCGTGACCTTTCCCGTGACCTTACCCGTCCCCTGACCCATGACTTTACCCATCATCTGGCCCGTGATCTGACTCGAGACCAGACCTGTAGTATGACCCGTACCAGTATCTGTGATCTGACCCGTGACCTGGTATTTGACCTGCCCTCAGGCGGATGCGGAGTCGCTCCCGCCTGCCAGCCTCCAGCGAGGATGGCAAAGGCATGCGGATGCGGCGAGTCAAGCGTGGCAAGGGCATTGAGGTGGACGAGTTCGCCGACGGCCCCAGTCCACTGGACGACCTGCACGACCCCTTCGTGCAGGTGAGATGACGCCGGTGGCATTGGCTGGGGAAAAACAGCCGATAATCGATGTATGTTTGCCGTGTGTGTGCAAGAGCAAATGTGTGCGAGTGTGCAACGTGCATCTGCACACAGGTGGTAGGTGTGCAGATGCACCGAATACGTGTAGTGTACATCACAGGTGTGTAGGTGTATCGAATGTTTGTAGTGTACATCGCAGGTGTGTTATCGGTGTGTGAGTGGGTGGGTGGGGGGGGGAGGGGGGGGGGGGGGCTGAAAGTGGTACGCTTTCCATGTCATTTTTGAGACGTGGTTGAGTTCATATTCTGTTGCAAGCCCATATTTTCCCACGGTTGCCCTCTCCAGGCTTTGGGAGGAACCAAAATGTACCCTCGCAGTCTCCATTTTCCACTCGCAATATACTCACAATATACTGGAGCGGCGACAACAGCGTAGGTCATTCGAAGCTGCGCAAAGTATATTGGGAGGTAATAGCAGGGGCGTTATTGTTGTTATGAGTGACATTACGACGCACTAAGCAACCGAGTCCATACGGCGCCACCCGCTTCGTACCCCGGCAGGGCGAGCGGACACCGCAGGCAGACGAACCCCCTACCTCCAGCTTCCCAGACGCTCAGTTTATCCACTGAGCTATTGACGGCCTGTGAGGGTGGTGTGAGTGCTGTTTTGACGCATCCTGGTGAGTATGAAGCCTGCGGTCGTGTTGTCGCACTTGTTGTCGACGGTGTCGGCTGCAGCACAGACGCGAATGTTCGATCGTTCCAGTTCGTCTACATCCCTCCAAACCGGGGGCTGAAGCTCTGGAAGGGCAGGCTAAAGATAATGTCCCGGCATATCAAGAAGTCCCTGCTGCACAAGCAAATCGAAATACACGGCTGCATCATTCCCGAACACTGCCGGTCGCAGCTGAAGCGGATATACGTATACTGATGCCGCGCGGCGGCGGGCCAAACTGCAGCCGCGCCGGCCGCCGCTAGATGTGGCTAGCGTCGCTGCGCATGCCGACGCCACGCGGCGACGGACCGGACTGCAGCCGCGCCGGCCGCCGCTAGATGTGGCTAGCGTCGCTACGCATGCCGACGCCACGCGGCGGCGGACCGGACTGCAGCTGCGCTGGCCGCCGCTAGATGTGGCTAGCGTCGCGCGCCCCGCGTGCTGAACGGTCGACGGTGCGCGGATGTCGTGTGGCCGGCTGCTGAGCTGGCCTCGCAGCCCGGAGGAGCCGGCCTTCTCCGGTGGCGCGCGCGGGCTGTGCTGACGTCGGCAGGCTGTGTTTTGCGGGTTGAGCCCGGCCAGGCCGGACGCCAGGGAGCGCTGTTGCTGCCCGACAGCATGGCCGCCCCACTCCGTGCACAGTGACGACTGATTTGTGTGTCGGGTGGAGAGAGGGTGGGGGTGCATGTGCGTATGCGCTTTGCGCTGCAATGAAAACCCAGTCAAGTCTGCAGTCGGCTCCTGTATGTTTGATTGGACGTTTGACGATCACAGATATCCGTGTATCCGAGGTAATCCGGTACGATTAGCGGCTGTGTGTATCCGTGCATTCTGAGGTAGTATCTGCAATTTAAATTTAAATTTGAGGGATCACTGTCAAAAGGGCGCTGAATTAGTTAATGCGTATAATTCTGGCACAAATTGGCATTGCCAGCTCTAACACTAAATATGAGGGTGAATCATTGATAGGATTATGGATTACCTCTATCCCGAATCAGCTGACCTGTGAAAACTCGGCTTTATTTTTATTACGCTGCACCGCCGTAGTGTTGGCGCAGTGATTTGAAAGATATGACGCATTGCCATCATTAATGCCATGCTAGTTATGAGGGCCTGGGGCATCCCCAACACACCCGCCTAGGACTCGCTACTCCTGGACATGCATTGTGTTTTACTATCATAATCGCCTCTCAGTGATGAAATCTTAGGTCCAGTCCAGTCCAATTCTTAAGTTCAGCTGAGCTATAAGTAATATTCAATGTGTGGCATTTCAATGATAAATGCACGACTGTTCTTCATATCCTATCGTAGTCGCTTGCGCGCGGTTTTATCATTGCACATGGCGAGACAGTGATTTTTTAGATGGGCAATGGACCACAGGAAAAAATCAATGAAGATTGCAATTGGAAAATCACAGTCGTTTTTTTGTGAGGCACAATTGCCATTCAGTACAGAAGGTGATCCGTTTCCCGCAGAATTTGTTTAATTAATTCCGGTTGTAGCCGCTAGTACAATAGCTTATTTTCGGCTTCAGTTGTGAATATTTGTAGCTGTCTATTAAACCTGTATGAATGATAGCATGTATGAACTCCGTTTCACCTAGTCCAAAGCACTGACGTATTGAGCATTGGCCGCCGTCCATCGGGCGGCGACACTAGCGCCGCCAATCGGCCCGTTGGATAAACCATAGACATAGGCCCGGCATTGCCATAAATTCAATAATACAAAGTAACCATGCAATAAATGTTTTTAAAACGTCGCAGCACTGCACTGTAATACCATGCATTCGGCGAACGTTAAGCTTAGCTGCGATCATGTTGTTGAAGAATTAGCTTGGGGGTTTGGACCCACATACTCCCAAAACAATGCCGTCATTGATCAATCCACGAAGTTGTAGTTGCTCGCCGCAATATCGGGAGGACGGGCCACGAATCTAAAAGTCGCAGCGCTGCCTTAGTATATCATGAATTCGGCGAACATTAAGCTCAATTGCGGTCAGGTTGTTGAAAAATTCCATTCGGGATTTGGACCTTCAAAGCAATGCCGTCATTGATGCGACTTACATCAGTGTATTGACCACGTACTACCTTCAACCCAAAAATTCCGACTAAATTTTCGCGCAAGGACATCCGGAATACGATGCATTTAAAGGAAAAAAAATATCTGAAGTTGATTACCCCAGTAAGCGACTTTTGCAAAAATGTATAAATGCTATCTTTTCATCGATAACTACCGACCCTGGCGATTGGTCCTGGTCGTGGGCTCCGCGTCCACAAATTTATAATTGTTTGTCGCCATATCAGATAAACGGGTGAGGAATTTTAAAAAATCGCAGTACTTTGCTATAATGTCATGACTTCATCGAACGTTAAGCTCAGTTGCGATCATGAAAACTGTGTTCGGGATTTGAACACCAAAAATTATGATCATCAGTGATCTATACACTAATTTTTGTATTGTTTGCCTATTATCAACAAAACAGACGATGAATGTCCACAAATCGAAGAACTACGCCGCAATGCAACTTCGGCGTTGGGGACCATCAACATTCAGGGCATGGTTCCGCGCCCCGCCATATTAGGAACGGCGGGCGGTCGGGGACGAGCTGCGGGCCGCGAGCGTCGTCTCCGCGCCGGCGGCCCGCCGTCTGTGGTGGAAAATAGTTCCAGAAGGCAACACGCAAAGCAACAATATGCGCAACATTTCACTGTAAGTGACAATGAAATTGACATCTAAGGCGAGCTAACTTTCATAAATGAACTGCGCATCATATTTTGTGGAGACTGAGTCTCAAATTATAACTATATTCTTCACGCGCACAGTAGGGAGCACCCGGGCGTGCTTGTTGCGTGCACATATTTCAGAGTTCTTGAATGGCATGAGGAACCTACCTGTTTTCTTTCTTTCCTGGAGATCCCCTGATAGCCGCATTAACATTCCGTCTGGCGCCTAACGCTTTTAAGTTGCATGTTTGTACTCGGAACGACGGTGCTTGTCTAATGGCAACGACTGGACAATGACCAACTACGCTCATAAAAGGTGATGATTGGATGTCATAGTCTCACTCACACGTTGTTTACCACAACCGTCGGCAGTCGTACTCTGCTGTAATTGGTCGGCCACAGCCGTCGGCAGTCGCGTTCTTCTGCGATTGGTTGCCTACAGCTGTCAGCAGTCACACTATGCTGTGATTGGTTGGCTACAGCCGTCGACAGTCGCACTCTGCTGTGATTTACCGTTCCCGATGGTAATCCATGCATAAGTCAAGTTTGAGTGATGACATACAGATTATTGCAGAAGTGCAACAGTTGCGAGTAATTGGGGCTCTCCCGTCCCTTGCTCACGCTGCACGTTACTCAGATATTAATTTGATGTAATCTTCTTCGCGCTTTAACTGCAACTTGCCTTGAAATATTCGTTTCAGGTTTCATGGTGGGTGTCATGGAATGTGCCTGATTAAATGCGCGACATACACAAGAATCTTTGGCTGGTGGAAGACTCCCAGTCTCCTCTTTGCATTCAAAATTATCCGGTATAACATTATGCAACCACTCATTCGGATATGAAGTTCAGAACTGACACAAATGGTTGCATTCGGGAAGAAATGACAATGCCCGTCTTTGAGGACTTATCGGTCTCTTTACAAAGCCTCCACGATCATACCCCAATAAGTGAGGCTCTATTGGCATCTGCGTAACACTGCAAACAAATCATCTCCTCGTACCCATACCCACACTCATGCTTTGTTCGGTGCTGAACAGCGGTCAAAGTTCGTCTCCCATTCTAAACTCAAGTTCAAAATATCCGACTCGTGAAAATGCGTGCACCCACCACAGAAACACAACTAGCGACCCCATCTTCGAGGAGATGAAGTGCCTGTACCCCGATGTCCTTCAAGGAAGTGAAGCACCTGTCCACAGACGTCCTTTGGGGATGTCAAGCATCTGTTCCCCGATGTCCTTCGAGGAAGTGAAGTGTTTGTCCCCCGATGCCCTTCGAGGAGGTGAAGCACTTGCCCCCCCCCCATGGTCTTCGGGGAAGTGAAGTACTTGTTCCCCGTCTTCTTGTCTACCGATTTCTAGGCGATTGAACCGCCTAAACAAGACAAAATACACGTAGCACTTGAGCCGCCCCCACCCGCTCCGTACTTTCCAAATGGCCAAGAAATATGTCAAACGTGCATCAAGTGTGGATCGACAACATATACCCGTTGGACAGCGCTGATTACCGGCTTTCGGTGATGATGACGTAATCGATGACGATAACACAATTTGTCAACCACCGTTTGGTACGCAAGTGCTTTCAGTCATTGCAATTCGTGGCGTGGAAATGCGTGCCGCTTGAAACCGGGACGTGCTCAGTCAATCTGGACCGCGCAGAGGTCAATGTTCATCCAGAGAGCTAGAACGATGTTGATATGATACGGCGGAGTTGGCTTTCTGCGGGACCCGATACCAGGAGCAGCCAGCTGTCTGTGTGGTCAAGTCTGGGCAATAATGTGTGGCGAATCACCGTTGATCAATGTGGGTCGTGACCACAACTCCATTTTACACCGCTCTCTCCCCGAATGAAGTGCGTTTGTAATTATTTGATATGTCTGCATGACAACATATAGCCCACGACTAGCCCGGTACTTTCATCCAGCTTCGTTCTTCCAGATGGTGTCTTACCTTGCCATGATCGGTGCCCTGTAGCCAATATTGAACTGCTTTTTATGCGATGCCACAGGCCGCTGGGTGACAACAACGTGTTTGCGATATACGTCGGCAGTTTGTTGTGCGGTGCGGACCATAACTCGCAAGTGATGGCGAGCACTGAACCAGCTGGTGGTCGCCGTTTTTTCGACGATGTTCGCGTGTAGCTAGTGTTTACCTGACCTGTGTGCGCCTCACATGTCGCCGTGACCGCCGCGTCTCCACATGTACGCGCCGGGCCACAGCCTTACGGGCTCCGACGGTGTCGTGTCAGAGACTGTACACCGGCGGTGGCCGGCGTTCGGCCCACGGCGCCTCGGGCGCCAACCTGGCGACGCCTCGACCAATCGCTGGCCGCTGCGACCCGCTCTCCGCCAATCGCTGGCCGCTGCGACCCGCTCTCCGCCAATCGCTGACCGCCTCGTCGCCGCAGAACGAGTGTCTCTGTTGAGTTCACGCGGCGGCGAATTGGCCGACAATACAAACGTTTTAGACAGATGTGGGTCTGTTCTACCGTGTGAGGGATTGGTGTGGACTCGCTGGTTTTTCATTTCAATTATAATCACCCGCGCACGTCCTGAGGTCGGCTACATTCCTGCGGTTGATGTCCAGCTATAGCAGTTGGTGCGCTGGATAGACCAAACAACTAGCCAACAGCGCACATCCTCAAGAACGGGACACCGGACAGGGAATGAGAACAGCATTCTTCAGAACGCTGCTCAGCTCTTGCATCTGAGCTTCCTCTTCTTCCTATAGACAGACACCTCTGCATTCAGCACTCCATTGTTCTCGTTCAGAACTCCTGCCCAACGTACGCCAGGTAAGCCAAGCTGAAGTGCATCTGCAGCCGTGACGCGCTATGTGCAGTTCTGCGTTGTTCGCGCGCCATCTACGGTGAGACGTTCTTCGCAAATCCTTGGTTGGAGTGAAGTGCGTTATGCAAATCGAGGAACGCCCTATAATTATATGCAGTTCATAAGATAGCTAAAGAGAACCGCCCAGTGCTGCGCCACACATATATGGTAATGGTCTGCTCCACGCCAAATTGATCCTTAAAATAAATATGGGATCACACTCCGTGGAAAACCTTCGACTACGCATAGGATCACACATTGGGAGAAACGTCGGACTAGGCATGGTAACATCCGCTTGTAAAACCTCAAACCAAGCATGTTATCACACACTGGGGAAATTGTCAAACTAAGCATGGGATCACACGCTGGGAAAAACCTCAAACTAATCATGGGATCACACGCCAGGAAATCCCTCAAACTCAGAATGAGATCACACGCGGTGGAAAAATCTTCAGGATAATCATGGGATCACACGCTGGGAAAATCTTCAGACCAAGTATGGGACCACACGGTGAGAAAAACATCAGACTACGGAACTCGTCAAACCAAGTGCCGCGTGCCGTTGCTAAGTGTGCGGATAAAACTAGCACGCTGCCATGAACTGAGCAAGGCTCATTATAACGGACCAAATCATATGCACACAATCCTGTCAGGCTCACATGGGCACACCACATGTCGGCAATTTCAAGATGCAAATGCACACACGAACCGCATCACATCCTACCAAGCGCCCTTCCCTGCCGCTGGAAGAGAGTAATGCCGACGCTGGAGCCATCGTCCAGAACCAAACCAGACACCCCAAAAGAGAAACATTGGAAACGGAGTCCAGAACATACGTCACCCTATCATGATTTTAATGGAAGCAATACGCGGCGGTTGGGCGCCTCCAGCCGACAAAAGCTACACGACTACGTCCTTGAGAAAGGCAATGCCGTGCACACCGTGCTGGGACTTGACATGCTTCTCGATGATACTCGATCGATCCGCTCAGGCAGGCGACACTAGCGCCAACGTCTCAGTATAGGTGGCGCTGTCCGCTCTCCGCCTCGGTCAGTCGCCGCAGGCTCGTCGATATAGGTGGCGGTGGCGGCGTTGGAGTGTCGCTCGATGGCGTTGTACAGAGCGTCAATGATCTGGGGGAGAGTGGAGGCGGACGTGAGCAACCGGCAGGGCGCAACGAGCAGCAACACAACGAAGTGTCCACCATTTGTCAATCCAACCATGCTTTTGGTTCAGGGGCGTGGATTTTCTCACATAATGCATGTTGTTTTTGCCGCCAGCTCTCAAGGTGGAAGGACGCGCCCCCGAGCTCCAGGTTTCCAGATAAGTCGCTGCAGAACAGGGCAGTACTCTAGTCTAAGCTGTGGATAGGTGCTTAGCAATTACTTCTCTTATTATATTTCATTAGGTTTTATCTTATAAGCATTTTCGTAGCACTCAAACTGTACTATATTAACCTAGCGACGCCGCAGGACGCCATCTTGGCTTCGGCGTGTTCTCGACTCTTCGATTTCTGTAGTAGGAGATATTACAAGTGTGTAGATTTGATAAGTACATTAGACAACATTCATACTATCCTAACATACTTTATTTATTTTTTGGTGTGCATAGTGTGTTTGGTGTTGAAGTTTAAGATAGTTTAATTAGTAGTAAGTTGGGGGTATTCATAAGTGCTGTGTGACTGTTCATTTTTCTGTCTAGCCATAAGTGATATCAAAGGGATATTTATATAGTTGTCTACTTGTGTGGAAGACAATTAGATTAGACATCTTGTTTAGTTATTTAATTTATTTAAAAAAAAACAAAACAAAACAAAAAAACAAACAATTGTTTAATAGTTTCTGCTTTTCTTGAGGCACTCAGATATTTAACTGACAGTATAGGAGGTAGCGCTTTATAGTGAATGATAGTTAGCTTTTTTGTCGGTTGTTTAGCAAGTGTGTTTGGTGTTGAAGTTTAAGATAGTTTAATTAGTAGTAAGTTGGGGGTATTCATAAGTGCTGTGTGACTGTTCATTTTTCTGTCTAGCCATAAGTGATATCAAAGGGATATTTATATAGTTGTCTACTTGTGTGGAAGACAATTAGATTAGACATCTTGTTTAGTTATTTAATTTATTTAAAAAGAAAACAAAACAAAAAAAAACAAACAATTGTTTAATAGTTTCTGCTTTTCTTGAGGCACTCAGATATTTAACTGACAGTATAGGAGGTAGCGATTTATAGTGAATGATAGTTAGCTTTTTTGTCGGTTGTTTAGCAAGTTAATTTAGCAAGTTAATTTGAATCTAAATCCAGGCATAAGCTGCAGCGTTTAGGATGGTTTCGACCCGGATGCAGGCACTAGAGGAAGAAATTAGGACCCTTAAGGCAGAGGTTTCCAACCTCAAGGCTGCCCTTGTTGCACAGGGTAGGCAAGATAAAGCAACAAGGGGTCAATCCGTAGCAGGGACATCATATGCCCAGGTGGTCGCAGGCCACCAGGTAGCTGAGGTTTCCCCTACTGTGGAGGTGGCTGGGATCTCTCAAGAGGGGAGTGTTAATAGTGTTAATAGTGAACAGAGGAGGGGTAGTTCTGGTAGGTCACAGGAGGGGAAGTGGCATGAGGTCAGGGGGTGGAGGATTTGGAGACGCGAACCTAAGGAAAGGGTCAGTGAGTGGCAGGTGGCAGGTGGTAGGAGCGGGAGGAAGTGTAGCCGACCGGCCCAGCGGGCAGGCATAGTAACAACAAATATGTTCCAGGCATTGGATGACTGCCCCCAGGATAGCAGTAGTAAGGAGTCAGTGCTGGTCATAGGAGACTCTCGTGTGCGTCATTTAGAGCGGGTATTTTGTAAAGGTAGGAGGGACAGGAGGTGCATCACCAGGCCTGGTGCCAAGGTGAAGGACCTGGTAACTGCGGTGGCACAGGTCACCAGTGATCACCAGTTTAACACAGTCATAGTGCATGTAGGGGTAAATAACATAGGTCATACTAGGAGCGAGGAGCTTCTGCGGGAGTACAGGGCCCTTCTGGCCACCCTGAAGGGTACCAATAGAGTGCTTGTAACAGGAATTTTGCCTAGGGCTAGAGCCTCCCCTGAGTGGAGCTCTAGGGCACTGGCAGCTAACACCAGGGTAGGAAAGCTCTGCCAGGAGCTAGGTTTTACATTTGTAGACGAGTGGAGCAGGTTTTATGCATCGTGGGACCTCTATCAGAAGGATGGCCTGCATTTTTCTGAGAAGGGGGTCCATGTGTTAGGCAAAGTATATGAGCATGTCCTTCAGGGAAACTAGGAAATGGGGTGGGGAGGGATGAAATTGCATTGCCAACTCAGGAATATTCCAATAGTGTCAGCCAAGGCAATAGAACCTCAAAGTCTGCAAATAGGGACAGCAGCAACTCAAGGGGACAGAGTTATAGTTCATCTAGCGATAAAAGAACTCCTCAATATGAAAAAGCCAAAGGTGGTTATGGAGCATTTGTTAAGTGTATGATGTTTAATGCTCAGAGTATCCGTTCCAAATTTGATGAGTTCAAGTGTTATGTTGCTGAGGAGGAACCGGATTTTGTTTGCATTACGGAGGCATGGGTCAGTGAAGGATATTTTGGAGATAACTTACAGGACTATGAGATCCAGGGATACAATATGTTTTCGTGCAATAGGGGTCCAGCAATGAAAGGGGGTGGTGTAATGCTCTATGTGAATAGCTTATTCAGTTCTCAAAAAGTAGCAGGTGGGGATAAAAATGTGTCTGTGGAGTCCATTTGGCTTGATGTCACTGTGGGAAAAGGCAACAGCAATACTCTTAGGATAGGAGCTTTCTACCGATCAGGAACCCTGCCACATTCTCAGCAACTGGAGCTTGACAAGGTGATTTGTGAGGAAATCAGTAGAAACTTTAAGAGGAAGTGCCTTATTCTCGGTGACTTTAATCTAAAAGGTTATGAAAATGCTGGTGTTGGCTCCCCATCATGCAAAATGTTCAGGAAATGCCTTGAAGAGGACCTGTTCTTACACCAGTTTGTATCGGAACCTACCAGGCATGGTTCATTCTTGGACCTTGTATTCTCGGATTTAAGTGACTTGGTTCAAGACTTGACTGTAGGCGAAACTCTGGGAAAAAGTGACCATAACATAGTTAGATTCAAGGCACATGTAGGGGAAACTATCAAGGATAATTTGGTAAAGGTTCCAAATTTCAACAAAGCAGACTTTAACGGCATGAGAGCGGCTTTAAGTGCCATCAGATGGGAAGAAGAATTCTCCAATTTAAATGCCTGTGAAATGTGGGAAAAGTTCAAATCTTACTTAAAGGAAACTCAGATTAGACATGTCCCCCAAAAGCAAAGACGCAAAAGAAGGGTAGGAAAGCCAGCATGGCTTACACCAGACGTGATAAAAGCAATTAGAGCTAAGAAAACTGCATTTAGAGTTTTTAAAGAAGCCTCAAATGTCATTAATCTAAAGGCGTATCGAAAAGCTAGAGACACTGTGAAGCAAAAAACCAGAGCAGCAAAGCGAGCAAAGGAACTGGATTTAGCTAGAAACTGTAATGGGGACAGTAAAAAGTTCTTTAGTTTCTACAAGCTGAGTAAAGTTTCTAACACAATTGGTCCACTGGAAGTAAACGGGACTACATTGGGTGAGGATAGTGAGATGGTTGAGGAGCTGAGCAAGCAGTTCAAATCAGTGTTTACATTGGAAGATATGACCAATCTGCCGACCGTACACCATAGTTCAGATACATGGGATCTGACAAATGATGTTGATTTCATTGGTAGTGATGTTGTTTACAATCATATCAGGAAAATAAAGCCAAATAAGGCAGCAGGACCTGATGATATTTATGCTAGGGTGTTGCGGGAAACTGAAAAGGAACTGGCATTTCCACTTAGTATAATATTTTGTAGATCAGTTTCACATAATGAAATTCCAACCGATTGGAAAAGGGCAAATGTAGTTCCTATTTTCAAGAGAGGAGAAAGAGGGAAAGTTGAAAACTATAGGCCAATAAGTCTCACATCCCTAGTCTGCAAGGTACTCGAATCAATTATCAAGGATAGAATAGTTAGTTATCTGGAAGGTAGCAGATTGATTCAAGATACTCAACATGGATTTAGAAAAGGACGATCGTGTCTCGCAAACCTCTTGGACTTTTTGAACTTCGCCACAGAACAATTTGATCAGGGAAATCAGGTTGATGTAGCATATCTTGACTTTAGTAAGGCCTTTGACAAGGTACCCCATAAACGGTTAATGATACAGCTTCAGTCCCATGGTATTGCAGGTAGCATCTTAAAATGGATAGAGTTGTGGCTTTCAGATAGACAGCAAAGAGTGATGCTAAATGGTACAAAGTCATCATGGCAAAATGTTCTTAGTGGAGTCCCCCAGGGGTCAGTACTAGGGCCATTACTGTTCATTATATTTGTAAATAACATTGAAAGTGGCCTAAGCAGTAAAGTTTTGAAATTTGCAGATGATTTGAAGATCTTTAGGGCAATAACAGGTCAGGATGAGCATATCTCGCTGCAAAAAGACTTAGACGAACTTGTGAAGTGGTCCGAAGAATGGCAAATGAAATTTAACTTTGATAAGTGCAAAATCATGCATGTAGGTAAGCAGCATATGAAGGCTCCATACTTGATGGGTGGCCAAGTGCTATCAGTGACTCAACAGGAGAAGGATTTAGGTGTTATTCTAAACACAAAATTGGGGGCATCAGAACAGACCAAGGAAGCCAGGAAGAAGGCACTGAGAATACTCGGGGCAATAAATAGGAATGTATCATACAGAAGTGAGGAAGTGATCAGGAAGCTTTACTGTGCATACGTCAGGCCACATTTGGAATACTGCATCCAAGCTTGGTCTCCTAGCTATGAAAAAGATTGTTGGCTTTTAGAGAGAGTACAAAAGAGGGCTACAAAAATGGTTAATGGCATAAGCAACCTGGCATATGAGGAAAGATTGAAGAAATTGAATATGTTTTCACTTAGATATAGAAGGCTGAGAGGAGATCTCATCGAGGTCTTTAAATTTGTCAATGGTCTGGAGAGGGGATACCTTGGGGAAATGTTTGAATTTAACAGAAATGATGCAATTAGAGGTCATAAATTCAAAATTAAAATTAACCACAGCAGAACAAGGTTAAGGCAAACTTTCTTCACCAACAGGGTAGTGGAACACTGGAACCAGCTGCCAGAAAACATCGTCAGTAGCAGAACATTGAACATCTTTAAAAACAGCATAGACAATCATTATAAGAATAGAGGGCTTGCTTTTCAGTATTACAGGGAGGGCTGATTGGCAGATTTGGTGGGCAACTGGTTCAGTGTACAGAGTGCAACCAAGAAGGGCCCTTGTGGCTCAGAGTTGCACTGATCTTTTATGTCTTTTATGTCTTTATGTTAGAAGCGTGCTTGCTGATACAATACACCAGGAAGTCATAACCCGGCAATCCGATGTTATGCATGACTTCTTATGCTTAGCGTCAGACCCATAAATCATACCCATTCGTCAGCAAACAACTGGCACGCTGTTGGGCGCAGGCAACATCTGGTGCTGACAGGAGAAATCTAGGTCGGGTCGGTGGTGTTTGCAAGGTTCGGCTGGCTCGGCATAGAGTAGCATCGGAATGTGGGTTAACGAGAGTAGCGGCCGTTAAATATTGATCATAGTCGTGCAGTACAAGCTGTGTGCCTTGGAGTTCAGTTGGATCACCGCGTCCACGTACTGGTGTGTTGCACCGTTGGTGACTCTGGGGTGTGCTGAACTACTGCTCCGTACCTACGCAGGCCTTTCGGTATTCGTTTTTATCATCAACACGCCAAATAAAACCGTTGAGATATCAATACACGCTCCTCTCATGACGGTCATGTTGAACAAATTACTGAATTTGTATACCTTATTAAACTCGCCTACGATGGAAAGGCATGTTGTCCCAATCACACGCAACTGCATCAACGATGGCGACCAAACGGGAAACTCGTGACGGAGAGCGGACAAGTACGGTCGACACCCTCGCGACACGTGATGTCCTCACCCAGCTCAAGTCCGCCAGCCGATCAGCGTGCAACACAGGCTGGACGCTCCGTCCCAGCTTCCGCGGGCGGCCGCCGAAGCTGCGGTGGCGCTGGCGTCGTGTCTGGACCAGACTCTCGACCAGGAGCTTCGGGCTGAGTGGCAGGTAGCCGTACTGGGCGGCGCCGATCAGACTCAGGCACAGCGCGAAGCCCACCACGCGCTCGTACTGGCGAGAGAGCCGCGCGTGGCGTTAGCGTTGTCATCGGTCTCAGCGCGACTAGCCTCCTCTTACACCAGGCAGCGCGACTGGCCTCCTCTTACCTCCTGGCAACGCAACTAGCCTCCTCTTACCTCCTGGAAACGCAACTAGCCTCCTCTTACACCAGGCAGCGCGACTGGCTTCTTCTTACCTCCTGGCAACGCATCTAGCCTCCTCTTACACCAGGCAGCGCGACTAGCATCCTCTTACACCAGGCAGCGCGACTGGTCTCTTCTTACCTCCTGGAAACGCAACTAGCCTCCTCTTACACCAGGCAGCGCGACTGGTCTCTTCTTACCTCCTGGAAACGCAACTAGCCTCCTCTTACACCAGGCAGCGCGACTGGTCTCTTCTTACCTCCTGGCAACACAACTAGCCTCCTCTTACACCAGGCAGCGCGACTGGTCTCTTCTTACCTCCTGGCAACGCAACTAGCCTCCTCTTACACCAGGCAGCGCGACTGGTCTCTTCTTACCTCCTGGAAACGCAACTAGCCTCCTCTTACACCAGGCAGCGCGACTAGCCTCCTCTTACACCAGGCAGCGCGACTGGTCTCTTCTTACCTCCTGGAAACGCAACTAGCCTCCTCTTACACTAGGCAGCGCGACTAGCCTCCTCTTACCTCCTGGAAACGTGACCGGCCTCCTCTTACACCAGGCAGCGCGACTGGCCTCCTCTTACTGAGGAGGCCAGTATCCTCTTACTCCTCTCCTGGAAACGCGACTAGCATCCTCTTGCACCCGACAATTTGACCGGCCTCCTCCTACCTCCTCGAAACGCGACTGACCACCATCTCCTGATAACGCGACTAGCCTCCTCTTGCACCAGGCAACGCGACTGGCCTCTCATCTCCTGAAAACGCGACTGGCCTGCTCTTGCTTTTGGTAGAGCGACTGGCCTTCTAGTATACCTGGCAGATATTTGCCCTTTGAAACTAGACTTCACGGTTGACACAGGCAGACACTTAACAAGAATACCACCCACACAACCATCCATTTCCCACAGATTGAAAAGCTCCCACATTCCACAAACCGCAGAGCAGCGAAATAATAATAATTTACAAGTACGGCTTATATCTTGAATGATGGATGTCTTAGCACATCCAACATTGAAGACATGTGGAAAAATGTGGTTTTGCTAACTTTGATAAATTGACCCAATAAGTTGGCTCCTCCCTCCCGAGCTATCTGAATTAGCCACCAACAGCTGGCGCAGACGGCGTTTGCTGTTCGGTACGCAGTGGTGCAGGAACTGGAGAAAGGGTGGGATGGGACGGGTGGAGGGGTGGGGGAAGTTGGTACGCAAGGTAACGGAGGGTTTCGGATGAAATATATATCTGTCTCATAGAAGGAACAACTCCGAAATGAATTATGCTTGATCCTGCGATATCTGAGATACTTCATATGTCTCTGCCGGCCTAGCGAAAAATTAACACCTTCAAACCTGGACTTGGCTTCAACAGCCATGTGCCAAGTAAACCCACCCGGAACGTCGACAACGGCTCGTCAGTCTGTTCGCCCTCGCGCTCGTTCGTTCAACCGTCCACTCGTCCGTCCTTCCACCTGTCCATCTGTCCATCTGTTCGCCCGTTGTTCTGCCCATATGTTTGTCCATCTCCCGTCCACTTGCCTGTCAACTCGTCCTTTCGTCCATTTCGTCCTTGCACCCTTTCGTCCGTCTTTCCACCTGCCGCTACTCTTCGCCCGCGACCAATCGGCGTGAGAGATTGGCGACGCTACACGACTCAACGGTCGATGTGTCGTAAAACCAATAACCGACCTTCGTCCGTCTTTCCAACCTCCGTCCATCCGTCCGCTCGTCCGTCCGCCCCTCCCACCCATTCGTCCGTCCGTCCGTTCGTCCTTCAGTCTGTCCACCTGCCTGTCCGTCCGCGTGTGCCTCCTGTGTGGCTTCAGTGGTCTATCAGTGGTTGCCTGGTCGCCGGCTGCACTTTGGACCGCCGCCGGACTAGCTAGCATGTCGCTTTTGTTCGTCAGTCAGGCTACCACGTCATTTTGGGCCTGTCAGTCCGACTGTAATGTCAGTTTTGACCTGTTATTCCGGCTACCATAACAGTTTTGGCCTGTCGGTCAGGCTACCATGCTGATGTCGACCTGTCAGTCAGCATACCATGTCAGTTTTGGCCTGCTAGTCGGGCTACCATGGGCAGTGTTGACATGCAAATCAGGCTACCATGTAAGTTTGGACTGCCAGTCATGGTACCATGTCAGTTTTGGAATATCAGTCAAGTTGCCATGTCAGCTTTGGCCTGTCAGTCAGGCTACCATGTCAATTTTGGCGTGCCAGTCACGCTACTATATCAGCTTTGGCCTGCCAATCTTGCTATCATGTCAGGTTTTGCCTGTCAGTCAGGCTACCACGTCAGCTTGTGTCCGTCAGTCACGCTACCATGTCAGCTTTGGCCTGTTAGTCAGGCTACCACGTCAGCTTGTGTCCGTCAGTCACGCTACCATGTCAGCTTGTGTCCGTCAGTCACGCTACCATGTCAGCTTGTGTCCGTCAGTCACGCTACCATGTCAGCTTGTGTCCGTCAGTCACGCTACCATGTCAGCTTGTGTCCGTCAGTCACGCTACCATGTCAGCTTGTGTCCGTCAGTCACGCTACCATGTCAGCTTTGACACGCCAGTGTGGCTTCTGTGTAGTGCTGACCTGTCATTAAGGTTACCATGTCAGCTTTGGTATGTTAGTCAGGCTGCCATGTTTGTGCTGACATGTCAGTCAGGTTACCATGCTAGTGTTGACCTGTCAGTTAGGCTACCATGTCAGTTTCGGCTTGCCTGTTCGGCTATCATGTTTGATTTGGCCTGTTAGTCAGGCTACCATGTCAGTATTGGCCTATCAGTCAGGATACCAAGTTAATGTTGACCTGTCACCCATGCTACGATGTCAGTTTTGTCCTATCAGTCAGGATGCTACGTCATTTTTTCCTGTAAGCCAAGCTGCCATGTTGGTCTTATCCTGCCAGTCATACCACCATGCCAGTCTTGTCCTGACAATCAGGCTACTACGTCGTTTTTGTCCTGTAGGTGAGGCCACCAGATCAGTTTTGGTCTGTCAGACAGGCTACCATGTCAGTTTAACAGTCCGCTTTGTGCCATGCCATGGCGTGTTGCTAATGTGGTTCTGCTGTCAGCGTTTGAAAGAGTTCAATTGTCCAAGCCGGCCCGGGCCGTTCCCGTACTCAGGAGGCCCCATTCGAACGATCAGTTGTGCTATGTACATATTCCGCGTCCAACCAGGCCGAGTCATGACGTACAAGACGACAATTCCCGGTTCACCGGGTCCATCGGGCTCACCGAGCTCGCCGAATCAGTTGTTCGGCCGGTTCACCCGCGTCATTTTCCAAAGCATAGACATTAGAATATCGTCGACCGGAATAGCCGACGTATGTGACCAATTTCGCTGATAGACTCAATCGACGTCACTGGACTCGGGGTCAATCGATGCTGTGACCTGGCAGTCAAGCGGTGCCGCGGGTCTGCCCTGCCGTTGGATTGACCTTCTCAGTGACCCAATGTGCATCCAAGAACATCTCTTGCGGCATTAGATGGAATGCGACGGTCATTCCTGGCTCCGTGAACTCGAGAGGAAAAATTCGCAAGCGTTCAAAAGAAGCTGCATGTGACGATTGGAGTGGGCTGTGGGAGCGGGGCCAAGTCTGGTGGGTTCGTGATATGATAGATGGTACTACAGATAGTACGATAGTCCGCAACAGGATGCCTTGCATGTTAGTACATATTCGTACGATTATTAGCCACACGTTGGTGCTGAATCCACATATTCATCTTAAATACAGATACGGTTCTCGATCCAGTCGAAGCTGCCAACATTAAACGACACGAGAAATTTTGATATTTTTCCGACACGGTGAGCACGATGGTACAAAGGTAAAATCTCATCATCTGAATCTATCATAACGACTAAAGTGTTAATATGTCTTGCCCCATACAAGTGTTACGCTTACAAACTACCCAGCTTTGTAGGACTGTCTTTTCCCTAAAAGATTATCATAAGTAAATCGCTGCCAAATAATACAAAAACAATCACTTCACGTAACATCACCTCGCGTTAGCAATTTCGCCAAAAAAGGAAAATGTCGTAAATCAAATTAGGAAATCCACAAGCTGCCGTAGCCAACATCCTTGGCCATATGGCAGCCCAGAGCTGAGCCGGACACGCTACTGGCTATTGACGGCGAATGACCAGTGGGAGAAAGGACCGGGGATAGTCGGCATTGTGGTGCCCGTCGGCCACATCAAGGCTATGGTGGCCTACGGTTAACCATGACAGGGCATTGACTGTTGGCGGCGGGTTGCCTGAGGGAGAAAGGACCGGGGATAATCGACAGCCTGGTGCCCATAGGCTTCCTCGGGACATACAGGGCCTCCAGGCGTCTTCGGCAGTGTCTTCAGGTGCAACATGTGCGTGGGGTCAGGTAGTACAGAAGGGGGCGAAAGGAACGCATACTAGACGTTATGTCTGCAAGTTATCATTTCCATTTCCAACTTCTTTTCCATTTCCACTTCTTTTTCCATTTCATTTTCCACTTCAATTTCCATTTCCATTTCCAGTTCCATTTCCATTTCTATTTCCATTTCCAGTTCCATTTCCAATCGGTAGCTTCGGGCTCCGATTCAGCTGTTGGGGTTACACCTACAACATTTGGCACATAGAACTGCTGGCTGTTCTCGTTTAGAGTACTCTTAATCCTGCTTACATGGAACTAATGTGAAATGGAAATGGAAATGAAATTTCCATTTCCATTTCCATTTCCATTTCCATTTCCAGTTGATGGCACTGAACTGGACTACACCCTCAGCTTCACATCATGTGACGCCAGTGGGCGGCCTTTGCTTGCGCTGCGAATAGAGTTGTACACAGACATACACAGACGTACAATAGAGTTGTACACAGACGTACACATACGTACACAGACGTACACAGACGTACACAGACGTACACAGGCGTACAGTAGAGTTGTACACAGACATACACAGACGTACACAGGCCTACAATAGAGTTGTACACAGACGTACCAAGACGTACAATAGAGGTGTACACAGACGTACACAGACGTGCACAAACGTACACAGACGTATGATGGGGTTCTGCACAGACATGCACAGACGCACAATAGAGTTGTACTCTTTCGTGTTACCTGGTTAGTCATTCAGTCGCAGCCGTTCTTCCAGCGCCATTCAACTCCAGAGGTGACTTCCATTCCGAGAGCACCGCTCTGCGAGACCACCTCCTTCAGGGTGATACGGCTGGATTTCCGCTTTATCACCAAATACCCACGTCGGACAGCTTTCGGAGTGTCTCATCATTAATATTCTGTCCCTGATCCGTCAGAAGAGGTTGTGAAAGAACAAGTGTCTGAATCCAATCGACACGAAGATATTTGTTCACCGTGTGAGCTTGCTGCTCTCCATCCAGGCAGCGAACTATCCACAGCTCGACAATACGTTCACAATGACGGCAACCCTGCTGTGCCCATATACACTCCAGTGTGGACTAGTCGCACCCATAGCCACGTCTTCGCGTAACATGAGGCTGCATAGTCATAATCATGCGGTTGTCATTTTTATGAAGCTGAACCCTTTTCCGGGCTGAAGTCATTCCGGGCCAGAAGAAGCACTCAGCGTTTGAAGCACTTCCTTCTCCTGCACATCGCACTGCATCATCCTGTGCTCGAAGTTGATGGCTTCACGCTGTGGTGAGCGAGGCCGAGCAGCTTCCTTCGCCTCATCAAGAAGTCATCATTGGCATGGCTTCCTCGACATCTCGGAGAGCGTCCTTTTGCCATCTGCCCCGGACGTTTATCTAAAAAAATGTTAATAGGACGCCGTTGTGTGTTTCTCCAGTGCCGGTCGCGGCCGCTCCAAAGGAGTCTTGTGCGGCCCAGAAGCACCCCTCGAACTATGCAAAAAGAGCTGCTGAGGCTGTCTGGGCTGTATGACCAGATGCGGTCCAGAGGGCCCTCCTCCAGCTGTGCACAGCTGCTGAAGCTGCCTGGGCTGTCTGAGCAGGTGCGGCCCAGAGGCTCTCCTCCAGCCGTGCAAATACAGCTGCTGAAGCTTCCGGGGCTGTCTAACCAGGCGCGGTCTAGAGGGCCTCCTCCAGCCGTGCAAATACAGCTGCTGAAGCTGCCTGGGCTGTCTAACCAGGTTCCGTCCAGAAGCCCTCCTCCAGCCGTGCAAATACAGCTGCTGAAGCTGACCGGGCTGTCTGGCCAGGTGCCGTCTAGAGGCCCTCCTGCCCTCCAGCTGTACACAGCTACTGAGGCTGCCGGGACTAACCACGATGGGATGGGACGGGACAGGCGCTCGGTGAAACTTGTGTTCAAACTGCAAGCTGGATGCATTGCTCCATCTTGCGGACCACTTGCCCCTCCCCGCTCCCCGCCGAGGACACTGTGGGTCACGATGTGCCTGTGGACCAACATCGTCTCGGTTCCGCTGCAGTCTCCAGTCGCCAGTCTCCAGCCGACACACAGCCTCCAGTATCCAGTCTCCAGTCTCCAGTCTCCAACCTCCAATCTCCAGTCTCCAGTTTCTAGTCGCCAATCTCCAGTCTCCAGTCGCCAGTCTCCAGTCTCCAGTCTCCAGTCTCCAGTATCCAGTCTCCAGTCTCCAGTCTCCAGTCTCCAGTCTCCAGTCGTGCTGTCGGTCAGGAGGGCCGACAGACATGCTCAAGTCTCGCTACTGATCTCACCGCTACGTGCAGCGGTTCACCAACCTCCCCCGCCAACCGACCACGTCGAATATGTTCCAGATAATGTCAGGAGCATGACCGCGTGCAGATGCTGGAAGGCAGCCGATTTACTGGACGGTAAGTATATTTCGATGTGAACCTGGCCGCCTTTCTGGCTGCCGCGAGGGGGTTGGTGCAGCTTAAGTAGGCCGGGCCTGTTATCAGACTGCGGGAGGTGGACCAGTCAGGCGGACTGTTATCAGACCGCGGGAGGTGGACCAGTCAGGCGGACTGTTATCAGACCGCGGGAGGTGGACCAGTCAGGCGGACTGTTATCAGACCGCGGGAGGTGGACCAGTCAGGCGGACGGTTATCAGACCGCGGGAGGTGGACCAGTCAGGCGGACTGTTATCAGACCGCGGGAGGTGGACCAGTCAGGCGGACTGTTATCAGACCGCGGGAGGTGGACCAGTCAGGCGGACGGTTATCAGACCGCGGGAGGTGGACCAGTCAGGCGGACTGTTATCAGACCGCGGGAGGTGGACCAGTCAGGCGGACGGTTATCAGACCGCGGGAGGTGGACCAGTCAGGCGGACTGTTATCAGACCGCGGGAGGTGGACTAGTCAGGCGGGCTGTTATCAGACCGCGGGAGGTGGACCAGTCAGGCGGACGGTTATCAGACCGCGGGAGGTGGACCAGTCAGGCGGACTGTTATCAGACCGCGGGAGGTGGACCAGTAAGGCGGACGGTTATCAGACCACGGGAGGTGGACAAGTCAGGCGGACTGTTATCGGACCGCGGGAGGTGGACCAGTCAGGCGGACTGTTATCAGACCGCGGGAGGTGGACTAGTCAGGCGGGCTGTTATCAGACCGCGGGAGGTGGACCAGTCAGGCGGACGGTTATCAGACCGCGGGAGGTGGACCAGTCAGGCGGACTGTTAGCAAATGGTTACCGGTTAGTAAATGGCACCCGATAAAACTCATCGAGAATCCATCAGGACAAAGACAAAGATAAAGACGTATATTCAGGCCATCGACAATATGCTCGTGGCTATTACAGCCTATTGTCGAGTTTTAAAACAGATGTCATGGCGAGAAGGGGCTGTCACAGGCACACATAAAACATAAACAACTTCTCATACCAGAGGCATGGGACGAGTCAGCAAGTAGGGTAAGTATGATAAGAAGTCACCAAGTATAATAATAATTCAGCAAGTATAATAATAATTCAGCAAGTATAATAATAATTCAGCAAGTATAATAATAATTCAGCAAGTATAATAATAATTCAGCAAATATGCTAAGAGGTCAGAGAGTGTGATAAGAAGTCAGGAAGAAGATCAAATCAACCGGACCGGTCTCGAGCACAAATGCCGCTTAAGGCGGCGACCAAACGTGGGAACTAGCAGTTGCCTCAGTTCGTGTGGCATTTCATTGCACAGAGCAGCAATCCCGCACAGCAACCGGGCTAAGACTTGGTGGCTTGTGCATTTCGTCTTCTTATTGTTCTCACGCACAACCATCCTTCTTGTGTGTTGTCATCATGCGAGCCATTCATCTTGTGTCTTCACGCCAGCCATTAAACCGCTATCTTTCTGTTCTAAGTATCGATGGAAAGGCGGGACGAAAAGGGGAGAAAAGGTCGATCAAAAGTGGTCCAGCTATATTACGATGCGCAGACAATACCCATTTTGTGTAATCCTTGCATGCATGACCAACCTTTGGATGGAAGCTTCAATAAGTTGTATGTTTGCAAAGCTGCTAACAAATAACGAGCGCTGTAATCATACTGGGCTCAACCTGGGAATGGCAGCCAATGAACTCTCTCGGTCTTCAGTGTGGCTTCTGCTGTTTGCTCACCGTGTTTATAGTGAGATGCGACTCTTTCCTATTCCTTAACGGGGAGCCGTTCCAAACAGCGTTCCACCCTCCGCACCGGCACAGCCACACAACGAGCATGGCTGAGTGCCGACATGTCGTATCAGGTCTCTCACTTACCTGCCAGCCGGCGAAAACGTCGTCAACCGCGGGGAAAATTAGAGGAAACTTGGCAAAGTTGAGGATCGCCTGCGAGGTCGATATAAGCCACACCACCAGCAGCAGCACAGACAGCAGTTGCATGGCTTCTGACCAGGGACACGACTGCAGGCGCAGCTGACTCGAAGCTCGCACGGGAGCAATAAGCTACTCGTCTGGCCGGGGCTTCTCAGCTAAGCTGAGTAACGGTGCTCGGTGAGGGTAACCGGTTTTGGCGAGCACACTAGCCGCTGCTCTCGCTGGCCAGGAGGATGGCGGCAGCTGAGAGAAGGGGGATAATCGGATGGCACCATGAAGCGGGTTTGTAGTGAAGTACCGATACAAAGTATGGGAAAGAATGAAAGAAGAGGTTGCGAAGTTCCTGTAAAAATTATCAAATGTGCAACTACGAAAATCTTAAGCAGCAAGCAGCAAGCAAGCAAGCAAGCATTCGTCCGGTCTGTTGAAGACAACAGTCATATTCTCAAGCGTTCTCTTTTTATAGAAAAATATCATGTTAGTGTAAAATGTCCGCTAGAAACCGGCCTCTTGAGTGATAGATTTGGCCCATTTTACCGTCTCTGATCTACCTCTGTCAGCTGACCTTGTCGTGAGACAAACCGATAATTTAACGAAGATAAAATCGGAAGTTATGGCTTCATTTCCGGCGGCACCTCAGCGCCCGACCGCGGCAATGGCTTACTTTGCCAATGGCTTACTTTGCCAATGGCTTACTTTGCCAATGGCTTACTTTGCCAATGGCTTACTTTACCAATGGCTTACTTTGCCAATTGCTCACTTTGCCAATGGCTTACTTTGCCAACGGCTTACTTTGCCGACTTACTTTGCCAATGGCTTACTTTGCCAATGGCTTACTTTGCCAATGGCTTACTTTGCCAATGGCTTACTTTGCCAATGGCTTACTTTGCCAATGGCTTACTTTGCCAATGGCTTACTTTGCCAATGGCTTACTTTGCCAATGGCTTACTTTCCAAGGCTTACTTTGCCAATGGCTTACTTTCCAATGGCTTACTTTGCCAATGGCTTACTTTGCCATGGCTTACTTCCAATGGCTTTTGCCATGGCTTACTTTGCCAATGGCTTACTTTGCCAATGGCTTACTTTGCCAATGGCTTACTTTGCCAATGGCCTACTTTGCCAATGGCTTACTTTGCCAATGGCTTACTTTGCCAATGGCTTACTTTGCCAATGGCTTACTTTGCCAATGGCTTACTTTGCCAATGGCTTACTTTGCCAATGGCTTACTTTGCCAATTGGCCGGTAGCAAATGAGCTTTGCTACTTCCACTGCTCTGTGCCCGGATGACTGAAATATCCGTTTCTGAGATTTTCTCCCGTTTTTGAACTTCAAAGCATTAAACTGACCCAATAACAATTACGCTACTAGAGTCGTCGGTCTCGTGGTATTCCGTCAAATGGTGCCATAGGTATGTCATGGGTCTAAATAACACGATTTTATGCCATACCTAGCACGTTCCTGTAGAAGCCTGCCACGCTTATGGATATACCGTGAAACAAGTTTTCACATGACCTTCAATTTATACATATAGCCTTTACTTTCTAGTCAGGAATGCACTAAGAAAAGTGCCATTTGTTTTGCAGTCGTGATAACCGGCTGAAAGGGGCCGGGGTGGCCGAGTGGTTGAGGTGTTGAGCTCTGCGTACGAAATGCCCCGGGTTTGACAATCGCACCACTCAGGCCATTTCCACATCACGCGCTCCACTCGGGAAAAGGTGTTGGAGGCGCCATTGACCGATTGTGCATGAGGTGCGTCGTGAAATACCCAGTAAGCAGCCATGACCGGCAGAATCCAAACCCTCACCTGTGTGAAGTCATCGGCTGGCAATAAGTATCGCCAGGGCCCGACTCACCTAACCGAACATGACCCTGCTATCACTCTGCAATTCATGGCTGGTCCACATATGCCTGGCAAAGCATCATCTGAATATCTGCACACAATCGTGGCCCGTGCCTCGCGCCAGCACGCGCCATACAATTATATGCAGCATAATTTTCTGCTGCGAAATCTAACTCTCCAGGAACTGCGGTGTGGGATGGAGGTCTGCTTTGGGTGACGGTGTAATACGCTGCTTCCTGAATATTATATATATATATATTTATATATATATATATAATCATAAAAATCATATATACGTTTGTCATATACACATAAACGTATCCATGATTTTCTAATGAAAAATAAGTTGTCGTCCCCATTCCAGTCTCCTATTGACACCAATCTCCAGGCTCCGGTCTCCAGTCTCCAGCCTCCAGCTGACACACAGTCTCCAGTCTCCAGTCTCCAGTATCGTCTACAGTCTCAAGTTTCCAGTCTCCAGTCTCCAGTCTCCAGTCTCCAGTCTCCAGTCTCCAGTCTCCAGTCTTCGGTCTCCAGTCTCTAGTCTCCATTCTCCGGCCTCCATTCTCCGGTCTCTATTATCCATTCTCCAGTCTCTATTCTGCATTCTCCAGTCCTCATTCTCCATTCTCCATTCTCCATTCTCTAGTGTCCAGTGTCCAATGTCCAGTGTCCAGTCTCCAGTCTCCAGTCTCCTTTCTGGTTGCTGTGAGGAGGTCGCTGCAGCTCAAGCAGGCATGGCTAGTGAGACGGAATGTCATCAGACCGCGGGAGGTGGACCAGCGGAGGGTACAGGTCAGGGGTGGTGGACCAGTCAGGCAGACTGCTATCAGGATCGCGGGAGGTGGACCAGTGGAGGGTACAGGTCAAGGGCGATGGACCAGTGGAGAGTGCAGGTCAGGGGCGGTGGACCAGTGGAGGGTGCAGGTCAAGGGCGATGGACCAGTGGAGGGTGCAGGTCAGTGGAGGTAGACCAGTGGAGGCTGCAGGTCAAGGGCGATGGACCAGTGGAGGGTACAGGTCAAGGGGCGGTGGACCAGTCAGGCAGACTGCTATCAAGACCGCGGCAGGTGAACCAGTGGAGGGTACAGGTCAAGGGCAATGGACCAGGAGAGGGTACAGGTCAGGGGTGGTGGACCAGTCAGGCAGACTGCTATCAAGACCGCGGCAGGTGGACCAGTGGAGGGTACAGGTCAAGGGCGATGGGCCAGTGGAGGGTGCAGATCAGGGGCGGTGGACCAGTGGAGGGTGCAGGTCAGGGGCGGTGGACCAGTGGAGGGTGCAGGTCAGGGGCGGTGGGCCAGTGGAGGGTGCAGGTCAAGGGCGATGGACCAGTGGAGGGTGCAGGTCAAGGGCGATGGACCAGTGGAGGGTGCAGGTCAGGGGCGGTGGACCAGTGGAGGGTGCAGGTCAGGGGCGGTGGACCAGTGCAGGGTACAGGTTTTCTCTCGTGTCGGCAAGCATGATATCACTCGGATGTCGCTCATGCCTGACCTGTCATGTCGTCCTAGTTTGTACTTTGGCAAGAAGCGTAGAATTACCTTTTGACATGTATTGAAAATGTCGCGCAAATCTCCCGACGTTTAAAAAAACTCTCGGGAATATTTAACGGGGAAGATGTGGCGGCACGGTCAATACCGGAGTAATCAGCTGTAATGCAATTGTATTTTGATACATGCAAACTTAAATATTTCGTTAAATTTTGCGTTCCCGATTTTCTGATCCATTTGAAGATGAACCACAGGATATCTATGGACGACAAGCTGTCAATCAGCTACCTTCTCGCAGAGTATATAGGTTTCAGCGCTATCATTGACAACGGGTATAACTGACAGTAAATGTGTGCTTGAATACCAAATTGAAGTTGCGCTTTGTAGCACTATTGCGATTTATTCTTTTGACATGATCGACAAAAAAACAGATGGCTAGAATAAGTCGCCAAGCTTATGAGTTCTCGCAAGCCGGTTATCAAATAGCACCCGATAAATCTTATCAGGAACTCATCAGGACAAAGACAAAGACAAAGACTATTTTAGTATATTCAGGCCATCCACCATACGCTTGTGGCTATTACAGCCTCTTGCAAGTTTTAAAACAGATGTCACGGTGAGAAAGGGCACACAAAGGCACAGGCACACAAAAAGTCAGCAAGTATGATAATCATTCAGCAAATATGACAAGAGGTCAGAGAGTATGATGAGAAGTCAGGAAGAAGATCAAATCAATCGGACCGGTCTAAAGCACAAATGCCGCTTAAGGCGGCGACCAAACGTGGGAACTGGCAGTTGCCTCAGTTCGTGTGGCAGTTCATTGTACAGAGCGGCAACCCCGCACAGCAGCCGGGCTAAGACTTGGTGGCTTGTGCAATTCTTCTTCTTATTGTTGTCACGCACAGCCATTCTTCTTGTGTGCTGTCTTCACGCCAGCCATTGGACCGCTATGTTTTTGTTCTAACTAAGTGTCGATGGAAAGGCGGGATGAAAAGGAGAGAAAAGGTCGATCAAAAGGTGCCCGTCTATCTTAATATCTGTAGACAACACACATTTTGTGGAATCCGTGCATGCATAACCAACCTTTTGTTGGAAGCTGCAATAAATTGTATGTTTGCAAAGCTGCTAAGAAATAACGAGCACTGTAGTCATACTGGGTTGAACCTGGGAATGACCGCTGATGAACTCTCTCGGTCTTCAGTGTGGCTTCTGCCGTTTGTTCACCGTGTTTATAGTGAGATGCGACTCTTTCCTATTCCTCAACGGGGAGCCGTTCCAAACAGCGTTCCACCCTCCGCACCGGCACAGCCACACAACGAGCATGGCTGAGTGCCGACATCAGGTCTCTCACTTACCTCCCAGCCGGCGAAAACGTCGTCAACCGCGAGGATAATGAAAGGAAACTTGGCAAAGTTGAGGATCGCCTGCGAGGTCGATATAAGCCACACCACCAGCACAAGCACAGACAGCAGTTGCATGGCTTCTGACCAGGGACACGACTGCAGGCGCAGCTGACTCGAAGCTCGCACGGGAGCAATAAGCTGCTCGCTGAGCCGGTGCTTCACAGCTAAGATGAGTAACGGTGCTAGGTGAGGGTAACCGGTTTTGGCGAGCACTCTAGCCACCGGCTGCTCTTCCTGGCCAGGAGGATGGCGGCAGCTGAGAGAAGGGGAATAAACGGATGGCACCATGAAGCGGGTTTGTAGTGAAGCACAGACACAAAGTAAGGGATAGAAAGAATGAAGAAGTTGCGAAGTTCGTAGAAAAAAGTCCAATTGTGCAACTACGAAAATCTTAAGAACCAAATTTCTTACTCCCACCCTCACTCATCCCTCACAAAACATAGCTAGAGCGCAAGGCATACCCGTCTAGCCCCGCCTAGCATGTCTTTTGGGGGGTTATTTTGCGCCCCGTTGGGTTTTCCGCGGGGTGTGAATATACGGCGCGTGGTACCGCGCCGAAATTTGGCACACCTTTTCCACATCAATTTGGTACGTTTTGTACAAATTTTAGGTCATGTCATATGCGGTCAACGTGTTGTTCAAGGTCAAGTGAGGTCACCCCAAAAAGCTAAACCAGCCGACACTTTTCAACGGATAAAGACATTGGAATGAAACGTTCAGCGTTTCCTCATCTTTATGGATGTAGCTAAAGGGCCAGCGGAATTTTCTTTTTCGATTTTGATAACGTATTAATTCTGCATATTTGTCCATGAGAGCCAACATCGAAGATTGCATTGCGGGTGGGTCTGTTGTGCGTCTTTGATGGCGCTGAGTGTTGACTGCCGGATGAAAACAATTTTTGGTAGGTGCTGTTCTCAAGGATTGCCTTCGAGTCCATAAATACTACATAGAGGAAAAGCATTGCCAGTTTGAGATCTCTGCTTCAAAAATTACGCGCGTCAAGTTAGATTCGCCATGGAAATGATAGGACCCACTCGTGGAATGTCAAGTGCATTTATGTTACGTCCGTGAAGTTGGCAGGAGTTCGACATTCATATTCAGCAGAAATCGAAGACCCCTTCGATTTCCCCAAATTCGGTGACACGTTAGTCCCAAGGTCCCTGATCAACCATGCAGACGCATTTCACGGGACATCGAATGGTTTGACTTCCAGAGGTCAATATAGGTAAGTCATGGAATAAGGGAAGAATATCAACGTTAGACCATTCGATCCGCAACGACCCGCTGATTCGGAAACTACTCTCAGTGATCCCATAGCACAAACTGTTAATGCGTGATGACCAATTATGCAATTGCATTCCTCCACAGCAATGCTTCCCACACATTCCCATGCATTATTCACATTTCCATCCGGGAATGTGTGTGAAAGATACATAGTTGTAACGCCAATAAGCGAAATTTCAACGGTGAAGGAGCCACGTGACCTTGTCAGGTCAGAGGTCATGTCAGGTCAAGCCGTTCACATGATGATAAGTGCATAAAAGACACATAGTTGCAACGCCAATGACGTGGGCAGTCCAACGGTGCCATTAAAAACATTGACGTCGAAAAGATATCGGAGATATATAAAAACATGTTCCGATAAAATTAGTTTTGGACTCAATGGCTAATTGCTATAGGGTTTAGCATGGGTTGCTAATGGCTAATTGCATGGGACCACGCGGGACTGGAAAATCGCTACCCCTTCGATTTCTCTTTAAATAACCACACACGCATGTAATGCCAAGACACGTCGACAACTTACTCCGTTTCCCAGGGCATCTAAAGATGTGACCTCCAGAGGTCAAGGAGTTCCAGTTCGATAGTCGACTTTAACCCGTATGTGACGGTGGGAAATGCGACTGTCATTAGTTGGCATGCTCAAGTCGTAATGGAAGAAAGCAAATCAATAACGCTTGAAATCTGAAGTGAAATGTCAACGGTCAAGTAGTCACGTGGCCTTGCCAGGTCAGAGGTCATGTCAGGTCAATTGGAAGGTTGGAATTTCGGGTTGGAATTTTGGTTTGGGAATTTTGGAATTGTCAGGTTGGAATTTCGCTTCAGATTTCAAGCGTTATTGATTTCCTTTCTTCCATTACGACTTGAGCATGCCAGCTAAGGACAGTCGTATGCTCCATCCTCACAAATAGGTCAAAGTCGGATATCGAACTGGAACTCGTTGACCTCTGGAGGTCCCATCTTTCGATGTCCCGGGAAACGGCGTGAGTTGTCGACGTGTTTTGGCATTACATACGTTTGCGGCCATTGTAAGAAAAATAGAAAGGCCGCGATTTCCAGTTTTGCCTGGTGCCATGCTAAACCCTGGAGCAAATAAACCATTGGGTCCAAAACTGATTTTATCGGAACAAATTTCGATATATCTCCGGAATTAATCTGAGTTCAATGATTCTAATGTCACCGTTGTACTCCCCACGTTATTGGCGTTCCAACTATATGTTTTATACACATGTAATCTTGTGAACAGCTTGATTTGACATGACCTCTGACACGGGAAGGTCACATGGCTCCTTGGCCGTTGGAATTTCGCTTCAGCTTTGAAGCGTTATCGATTTCCTTTCTTCCATTACGACTTGAGCATGCCAGCTAAGGACATTGATATGCTCCATCCGCACAAATAGGTCAAAGTCGGATATCGAACTGGAACTCGTTGAAGTCTGAAGGCCACATCTTTCGATGCCCGATAAAACGGCGTGACTTGTCGACGTGTTTTGGCATTACATACGTTTGTGGCCATTTTAAGGAAAATAGAAAGATCGCGATTTCCAGTCTCGCGTGGTCCAATTCTTAAAATAAGCATTGGGTCCAAAACTGATTTTATCCGAACGTATTTTGATATATCTCCAGAATTAATCGGAAGTCAATGATTCTAATGCCACCGTTGGACTGCCCAATTTATTGTCCATACAACTATGTGTATTTCATACACCTTCCGGAATGGGAATGTGAATAATCCATGGCAATGTGTGGGAAGCAATGCTGTAGAGAATACAATTACATAATTTGTCATAGCTCATTCAGCATTTGCGCTACGCGATAACTAAGAGCAGTTTTGGAATCTGCGTCTTTTCAGATCTTTTCAGAATGGTCTATATAACGTTAATATTCCTCCATTATTGAATGGTTGGCCTACATTAACCTCTGGAGGTCAAACGATTCGATGCGCTGTGATATGCGTCTGCATGGTTGATCAGAGACCTTGGGACTAACGTGTCACCGAATTTGGGAGAATTCGAAGGGGTCGTCGATTTCTGCTGAATATCAATGTCGAACTCCTGCCAACTTCACGAACGTAACGCTACAGTGGCTGCAGTATACTTGACGGTCTGTTAACTGCTCGTCGTTGCAACACTGGTATTCAAAGTTGGATTTCGAGTGAACGTGTGTATGTTAGCGCTATTGATGAAAGCAATCAAGTCGGTCTGATGTGATTTGGGATGTGTCGCCTCACAGATAATCCTACCGTCCAGTGATGTGAGCTGGTGGCACAACAACAATCTGGCAGCCTAATCTCACATTTCCCGAGCTAGCCATCATTAGCATGCGCTTTGTGATCCGCCGAACATCTCAGAAAGTGACAGGCAAAGTTTACCTGGAGGTTGTGGCCATTGACGATATACGTTCGTGTTTGTTTGCGTACAGAAATGTCGTTCATAACCTAGCTTTTTGAACATAATATAATCCAAAGCGGCCACAAGGTTTTCAGGAAATTCTCGGAGTGCTTCAAGTCATGTGGCAGAAGTCTGGAATTTGGTGGCACACGACTCAATATGTTGCGCCAGCGTATGACAAAATGCACACCACCGCTGCGGATAGGCTCGAGATTGTGCTGGACGTACTGTACAGTGCATGCTCTCTACAGCAACTCCTGTAGCAACTCCAGCCTGTAGGTCATGGTGACCATGCCGAACATGGCGATATGCAGCCTGCTAAGCAAAACCACTTGGCTCTTTTGCGACGATTCCGCTCGCTGGAGAAGCCAACCTGTCACGTCGATTGGTCGTAGGTGGATTCGCTAGCCACCGCCGCCTGTGGGATTCGAACCACCATCTCGCGATCAATAATCGGAATCGTGCGTCCTACCGACGGAGCTGCCGCGACCCCGTCTGCAGCTCGCTATCTCCGGTTCACCTGACACGCGGCGGGCGGAACGGCACCATGCAGATGAAGAAGTGTGGCTACGTCAGCAGCACTACGGACGATGCATGTTCTCCGTATCGTGCAGGGGCGGATCCAGGGTAGGCAGGGGCGGATCCAGGGTAGGCAGGTGCGGTGGATCCAGGGTATGCAGGGGTGGAGCCAGGGTAGGCAGGGGTGGATCTAGGGTAGACAGGTGTGGCAGATCCAGGGTAGACAGGGGCGGATCCAGGGTAGGCAGGGGCGGAGCCAGGGTGCACGGGGACGGAAGTGGGGTGAGGGGGTGAGCAGGGAAGCATGCACCGCCCGGTCCACTAACATCCAACAAGTGGAGAGAGGACATCGGCGATCTGCAAGCACTGGATCGATTTATTCATGTGGTTCGCTTGGTAAGAGAAGGTCGGTTAACCCGGTCAATGGTGGGGCGACTGTAGCACGTGCAGTCTGAGGCAGTCGCGCCTCACTTCAACTGTGGGGCCACCAGGGGTCAAGGGGTGTCAGGTACAATGGACAGTCGAGTAGTTATATACAATGGACTGTATTTCAATGTTGTGCAGTGACGTACTGAAAAGCGGCGCCCGTGATGAGCGAGGTTTGCGACCTGTTTTGACACCCCTCAGTGTCTTTCTAGTAGCTGTTGTAACTATAACTAAGTAACTTTAGAAGTTGTGCCTTGCCATAGTTGGCATCATTGTTGATGAAGTGTGAAAACGTACAAGAGTATGATGTGTTTGAATGGATGTTTTTTGTGTGTTGTTTCTTTTTGTGTTGGAGGATTTTGGTAGGCTCCTACACAGCCATGCTATTCTGCATGAATTATCTCTATATAAATCCATTTAAATATTTCTGTACTCCCCATAACATTTTCATTCTGTGGCCCTGGAAATGCTTTGGGCGTTACTAGCCTGTTACCTGTCCACTAATTTCTCAGGGCCGCATTTCCTTTCTACTAACTGGTGGTGGTCTATCTGCAAAAAAACGGAAGGGATGCAAATCGTTTTGACACATTCTATTGTATCTCTTGTTTGTATCCTGAGCAACCTTGTGTTGACTGCCATGATCTACAGGCAGTCCACCACGGGAAGCCACACATTGAAAGACCCAAGGAAGGTGCATACAGCCAAATGCAATAGGCTGCTGCCGGATCTGATATGGGGAAGACAAATTATTATTTTTCAAATATATATATACATATATATATATATATATATATATATATATATATATATATATATATATATATATATAAAATATTCAGAAAGCAGCGTGTTACACCGTCACGAAAAGATGACCTCCATCCCACACCGCAGTTCCTGGAGGAGTCAGATTTCCGCAGCAGAAGATTATGCTGCATATCATTTTATGTCGCGTGCTGGCGCGTGGCACGGGCCACGATTGTGTGCAGATATTCAGATGATGTGTTGCCAGGCATATGTGGACCAGCCATGAATTGCAGAGTGATAGCAGGGTCATGTTCGGTCAGCTGGGTCGGGCCCTGGCGATGCTTATTGCCAGCCGACGACTGCACACAGGTGAGGGTTTGGATTCTGCCGGTTATGGCTGCTTATTGGGCATTTCACGGCTCACTTTATGCATAATCGCGGTCACTGGCGCCGCCCACACTTTTTCCCGGGTGGAGCGCGTGATTTGGAAATGGCCTGAGTGGTGCGATTGTCGAACCCGGGGCATTTCGTACCCAGAGCTCAACACCTCAACCACTCGGCCACCCCAGCCCCTTTCAGCCGGTTATCACGACTGGAAAACAAATGGTACTTTTCTTAGTGCATTCCTGACTAAAAAGTAAAGGCTAAATGTATAAATTGAAGGTCATGTGAAAACTTGTTTCATCGTATATCCATAAGCGTGGAGGCTTCTACAGGAACGTGTTAGGTATGGCATAAAATCGTGTTATTTAGACCCATGACATATCTATGGACACCATTTGACGGAATACCACGAGACCGACGACTCTAGTAGCGTAATTGTTATTGAGTCAGTTTAATGCTTTGAAGTTCAAAAACTGGAGAAAATCTCAAAAGCGGATATTCTATTCATCAGGGCAGAGCAGTGGAAGTAGCAAAGCTCATTTGCTACCGGCCAATTGGCAAAGTAAGCCGCTGACAAAGTAAGCCATTGGCAAAGTAAGCCATTGGCAAAGTAAGCCATTGGCAAAGTAAGTCATTGGCAAAGTAAGCCATTGGCAAAGTAAGCCATTGGCAAAGTAAGCCATTGGCAAAGTAAGCCATTGGCAAAGTAAGCCATTGGCAAAGTAAGCCCTTGGCAAAGTAAGCCATTGGCAAAGTAAGCCATTGGCAAAGTAAGCCATTGGCAAAGTAAGCCATTGCCGCGGCCGGGAGCTGAGGTGCCGCCGGAAATGAAGCCATAACTTCCGATTTTGTCTTCGTTAAATTATCGGTTTGTCTCGCGACAATTACCCCGTTTACATGAGCAGGTCAGTCGTAAACGAAAATTTCCGACTTGATCGATTCACAAAAGTTCCGATCGCGCGGCCCGTTTACAAGAGCAAAGCAGGCACCTAATCGGGTTTTTACGATTTGACGGCTGACGCAATGTGGTGAAAAGTTTCGAATATTTGGCGCATTTTTGCGCTTCTGACGCACCTGCTTCGAGCAACGGCGTACGCAGACACAATGTATCATCAATGATCCACGTAGTTTGAGGTTGTTAGCCAGATATATAGGGAATCTGTGAATTCGAAGGATTCACGAACCGATGGGAACATGGCCGTTTCTTCTTCGTGAATCAAACGATGCATTGGTTTCAGGCCAGACTACGTTCTATAGCATAGGTTCCAGACTATGTAATGGTGCATTGCTCCAGACTGTGCAATGGTCAAATGAACAAGGTAAATCAGGTTCACTACGCAATCCAAGAGATAGATCAGCAAAACACAAACGCTGTGACAAATCCGTAACTTGAACACTCCGCGGCACATCGTAAAACTGACGGTTGGGGCACGCACTAATAACGTGACGTTTCAGCGCTGATTTCAGCTATTACATGTCTGATTTTTGTATTTTATAACTAGGTTTGCAATTGTAATTAAAAACAAGACGTTTATTTTACATAATTACCCTAAATGTACTGAAAACGTAGCAGATAATAACATCAAGACGTATTATGACCTTTGCAGCCGTACCGTTATTTGTTAATGATTGACGCTAATCGCAAACTTCCACTTACCGAAGCGTAAATTTGCGTTAAGCTATTCGCATGTTTTGCTACGCCAAAGCCCGTTTACAAGAGCATTATTTTCGCAAGTTTTCCTAATCGCATCGCATTCGGTAGTTTTGCTGCTCATGTAAACGGGGTAAATGTCAGCTGACAGAAGTAGTCAAAGGCTGTAAAAGGGGTTACGTCGATCCGTCAAGAGGCTGGCATCTAGCGGACATCTTGCACTAACATTATATTTTCTTTAAAAAATGAGAACGCTTGATAATATGATTGTTGTCTTCAATAGACCCGACGCATGTTAGCTTTTCAAATCTGAAGATTTGCTCCACTGAAGCAATTCGACATCGGATACATTTTGCACTTCCTCTCTCAGACCCATTTTCTGGATCCGCCCTTGTCGGACGCTTTTGTTCTTTCAGGGGTGATAATAGAAGGAGTGGGGAAGGGCTAAACGGAGAACAACTGGGAATATTCGTTGGTATGCAACCCTACCTACGTCCTTCCGTTGATTGCATTTGTTTCCACAACCTTTGTGCGTTGTTTAACCTTCTTTTTACCCTTTTTTCCTCCCCCCACTAATTTCCAACCTAAGCGTTGCACGAAAACTCAAGTGGTGTCATCGAAAAGCGATCGACGAGTAGGAACCGAAACCACTCCCAAAATGTCACAAAATGATGCCACAAAATGATGTTACTGACATATTTTTGGGCTCTAGGAATTTATTTTGTGGATATTTCCGAACGAAAAATTGTTTGTAACCGGAAAAAGAAGGCGAAATCGACCATGACCATACAATTTTTTTGCCCACCCAATCCTCGATATTGTATTTTTTGTTAAATGACAATTTCGAGTTTTCAATTCTCACCATTTTTTGTAATTAATAAGGAGGACCGCAAAACGTTGTCTTAAGTCCACCCCCCATTAAAAAAAATGCTTACCTTAGTGGAAGTCTTCGATGTTGGCTCTCATGGACAAATATGCAGAATTAATACGTTATCAAAATCGAACAAAAAAATTCCGCTGGCCCTTTAGCTACATCCATAAAGATGAGGAAACGCTGAACGTTTCATTCCAATATCTTTATCCGTTGAAAAATGTGGGCTGGTTTAGCTTTTTGGGGTGACCTCACATGACCTTGAACAACACGTTGACCGCATATAACCTGACCTAAAATTTGTATAAAACGTACCAAATTAATGTGGAAAGGGTGTGCCAAATTCCAGCGCGGTACCGTTTGTTCGTGCCCTTTGTTCACACCCCGCGGAAAACCTTACGGGGCGCAAAATAACCCCCCACAAGACATGCTAGACGGGGCTAGACGGGTATGCCTTAGGGGACTGGCGTCACCAGGGGGATAGATTTTCACGACTTTTCACGACTTACATTATGTGTTTGGCTCTGGGGAGTTCATTTTGGGGGATATATGAGAAAAAAAAATGTATGTGGTATGAGAAAAGGACAGCGAAACTGACTAGGGCCATTACATTTTTGGCCCACCCCCAAAAATACAAATTCGATTTTTTCAAAATTTCAAAATTTGGAGTTTTCAAGTTTTCTTTAATTTTCCTTTTCCAATGAGTAGAGCAGACCGAGACACGTTGTTGGAAGTCAACCTTCCCTCATAAAAATGCTTACTTTAGCCAAAATCTTATATTTCAACTGCAATTGGCAAATATGCTAAATTTATCTGTAGTCAAAAAGAAAGAAAAAATTCCACTCGTACGTTTTGTTGCATCCTAAAGATAAGCAAACGCTGAAAGTTTCCTTTAAACATCTGTATCCATTAAGGCGTGACAACTGGTTGAACTTTTTTGGAGGTGACCTCACTTGACCTTGACTAACTCGTTGGCCATAGATGACCTGACTTAAAATTTTTGAATCAGCATGCCAAATTGGTGTGAAAAAGATGTGTCAAATTTTGGCACGCTGCTGCGCGCCGTTCGTCCACTACCCGCGAAAAACCTGATGGGGGCGGTTGAAGACCCCCGCAAGACGGGACCGGTTCAAATGGATCAGAATATAGGGGACGTACAAATACGAACGAAATACTTACGTTTGCATGCACCAAAATACAATTACATTACAACTGATTAACCCGGGATTCACCGGGCCACCAAATCTGCACCTGTCAAATATGCGCGATAGTTGAAAAAAAAAATTATTGCGAGATTTGCGCTGCATTTTGAACAAATATCAAATGGTCAATGGTACGTCTCTTCCCAAAGTACAAACTAGGACGACATGACAGGTCAGACATGAGTGACATCCAAAAGACATCATGTTTGCTGATACGAGAGAAAAACGCCTCGGTGCGCAGAAACGTGCATAGAAACTGAACGAACGACGACATTCAATGACGGTAACAAATGAGAGACAATTGGCGTGTAAGTAATATGTGATATCCTCGTTTTGATTTAATCGTTCACATTGAAATTTCGGCGGGAGGTGAAAAACAAACTATCCATAGAATAGTACTCACGACTTGTTTACATGTAGATTCCAAAGCTAAGAGAAATACGACAAATTTCGTACACGACCCGACTGTAAAGAATGTTCGAATCACATTTTCAGCAGTTATCCATAAAAAAGATTCGGTGATGATTTGAAATATGCCGCAGTGCATGGCATGTCAGCTTGGCTTGGTGGTCACCAACCGCCGCGTGGCAAGCTTGATCAGTGCGTAATTATTTCACACCATAAGGTGCACTTTTTAATCGTTGACAGAGAGTCAGCTGTTCAATGCTTTTAATTGTGAAGCTTTGATCTCAGCCTGTGAACTTGATGCGGACCAAAGCATAATTTTGCAAGTTCTCTGAGGCTGCGCGCCACGACGCTGTCGATTGCCGTTCGTTTCTTTTCATCGACACATCCGTTGTTCAGGTAAGCAGGGTGGGCGGCTGGGGGGGAATTTGTCGTTGCCCGGTGAATGGCGCGCGGCTGAGTTAGCGCCGGGCACATCCTTGACAAACAAATAATGAGTTGCTCTGTTCTGCTCTGCCACGCATTCTTTGCCGTAGCTGAACTGTGTAGGTGCAATTGTGTTGAAGGTGTAGAGTGCAAATAAAAGTTCATGTATTATTATTCGGGGCATGTGAGGAAGGTTACCATTCGGAACACATTCTCGGAATGGGGGAAAACTGCACGTCTGAAAACCGGGGAATATTGAACGGTAATTTAACCCGGGAATACGCACCGCAATGTAAAGTAGATGCTCAGTGGTATTTTCGTTACATCGAAACAGCGTCCATAGCATGATAGTCGCGCATGAGTCTAAGACAGGACACTTCTTGGAGCCTTTACCGAGTGCAGGTAAGGTTCGGCTGTGACAAGCCGAACTCCCGACACCTCCATCCGAGTTGGGTTGTAACGACCGGTTTGGCTATAACGACTGGCTTGGCTATAGCGACCGGTTTGGTTCTAACGACGAGTTTGGATGTAACGACCGGCTTGGTTGTAGCGACCGGTTAGTTTCAGTCTCCAGTCTCCAGTCGACACACATCATCCAGTCTCCAGTCTCCAGTCTCCAATCTCCAGTCTCTACTCAACAGTCTTCAATCTCCAGCATCCAGTCTCCAGTCTCCATTCTCCAGTATCCAGTTTCCAGCCGACACACATCCTCCAGTCTCTAGTTTTCAGTTCCCGGTCTCCAGTCTCAAGTTTCCAGTCTCCAGTATCAAGTCTTCAGTCTCCATTCTCCAGTCTCCAGTCTCCAGTTTCGAGTTTCCATTCTTCATTCTTCATTCTCCATTCTCCATTCTCCATTCTCCATTCTCCATTCTCCATTCTCCATTCTCCATTCTCCATTCTCCATTCTCCATTCTCAATTCTCCATTCTCCATTCTCCATTCTCCATTCTCCATTCTCCATTCTCCATTCTCCATTCTCCATTCTCCATTCTCCATTCTCCATTCTCCATTCTCCATTCTCCATTCTCCATTCTCCATTCTCCATTCTCCATTCTCCATTCTCCATTCTCCATTCTCCATTCTCCATTCTCCATTCTCCATTCTCCATTCTCCATTCTCCATTCTCCATTCTCCATTCTCCATTCTCCATTCTCCATTCTCCATTCTCCATTCTCCATTCTCCATTCTCCATTCTCCATTCTCCATTCTCCATTCTCCATTCTCCATTCTCCATTCTCCATTCTCCATTCTCCATTCTCCATTCTCCATTCTCCATTCTCCATTCTCCATTCTCCATTCTCCATTCTCCATTCTCCATTCTCCATTCTCCATTCTCCATTCTCCATTCTCCATTCTCCATTCTCCATTCTCCATTCTCCATTCTCCATTCTCCATTCTCCATTCTCCATTCTCTATTCTCCATTCTCCATTCTCTAGTCTCCATTCTCCAGTCTCCAGTCTCCATTCTCCAGTCTCCAGCCTCCAGTCTCCATTCGCACTGTCGGTCATGAGGGCCGAACGCCTTCTCTGTAATGCTCCAATTTCCATTCTCAGGTCGCGCTACTGATCTCGCTACTGATCTCGCCGCTCCGTGGAGCTGTCGGCCGACCTCCCCCCGCGCCGACCTCCCACCACCGCCGACCCCCCCCCCGCCGACCCCCCCACCGCCACTGCCTGGTGTAAGAGGAGGCCAGTTGAGTCTCCAGGAGGTAAGGGGAGGCCAGTCGCGCTGCCTGGTGTAAGGAAGGTCAATCGCGGTGCCTGGAGCAAGGGGAGGCTAGTCGCGCTACCAAAAGCAAGAGGAGGCCAGTAGCGTTACCAGGAGGTAAGAGGAGGCTAGTTGCGTTGCCTGGAGGTAAGAAGAGGCTAGTCGCGCTGCCTGATGTAAGAGGACGCTAGTCGCGTTTCCAGGAGAGGAGTAAGAGGAGACTGGCCTCCTCAGTAAGAGGAGGCCAGTCGCGCTGCCTGGTGTAAGAGGAGGCCGGTCACGTTTCCAGGAGGTAAGAGGAGGCTAGTCGCGCTGCCTAGTGTAAGAGGAGGCTAGTTGCGTTGCCAGTAGGCTGAGGTTCGTTTCGAGGTAAGAGGAGGCTAGTCGCGCTGCCTGTGCAAGAGGAGAGTAAGAAGAGACAGCGCTGCCTGTCAAGGAGGCTAGTTGCGTTTCCAGGAGGTAAGAGGAGGCTAGTTGCGTTTCCAGGAGGTAAGAGGAGGCCAGTCGCGCTGCCTGGTGTAAGAGGAGGCTAGTCGCGCTGAGACCGATGACAACGCTAACGCCACGCGCGGCTCTCTCGCCAGTACGAGCGCGTGGTGGGCTTCGCGCTGTGCCTGAGTCTGATCGGCGCCGCCCAGTACGGCTACCTGCCACTCAGCCCGAAGCTCCTGGTCGAGAGTCTGGTCCAGACACGACGCCAGCGCCACCGCAGCTTCGGCGGCCGCCGGCGGAAGCTGGGACGGAGCGTCCAGCCTGTGTTGCGCGCAGGTCGGCTGGCGGACTTGAGCTGGGTGAGGACATCACGTGTCGCGAGGGTGTCGACCTTACTTGTCCGCTCTCCGTCACGAGTTTCTCGTTTGGTCGCCATCGTTGATGCAGTTGCGTGTGATTGGGACAACATGCCTTTCCCTCGTAGGCGAGTTCAATAGGGTAAATAACTTCAGTAATTTGTTTAACATGAGCGTCATGAGAGGAGCTTGTATTGATGTCTCAACGGTTTTCTTTGGCGTGTTGATGATAAAAACGAATATCGAAAGACCTGAGTGGGCACGGAGCAGTAGTTCAGCACACCCCAGAGTCACCAACGGTGCAACACACCATTACGTGGACGCGGTGATCCAACTGAACTCCAAGGCACACAGCCTGTACTGCACGACTATGATCAATATTTAACGACCGCTACTCTCGTTAACCCACATTCCGATGCTGCTCTATGCCGAGCCAGCCGAGCTTTGCAAACACCACCGACCCGACCTAGATTTCTCCTGTCAGCACCAGATGTTGCCTGCGCCCAACAGCGTGCCAGTTGTTTGCTGACGAAGGGGTACGATTTATGGGTCTGACGCTAAGCATAGGAACTCATGCATAACATCGGATTGCCGGGTTATGACTTCCTGGTGTATTGGATCAGCAAGCATACTTCTAACAACATGCATTATGTGAGAAAACCCACGCCCGTGAACCAAAAGCATGGTTGGATTGACAAGTGGTGGAAACCTAAAGACATAAAGACATAAAAGATTAGTGCAACTATGAGCCACAAGGGTCCTTCTTGGTTGCACTCTGTACACTGAACCAGTTGCCCACCAAATCTGTCAATCAGCCCTCCTTGTAATACTGAAAAGCAAGCCATCTATTCTTATAATGATTGTGTATGCTGTTTTTAAGATGTTCAATGTGCTGCTACTGACAATGTTTCCTGGCAGCTGGTTCCAGTGTTCTACTACCCTGTTGGTGAAGAAAGTTTGCCTTAACCTTGTTCTGCTGTGCTTAACTTTAATTTTGAATTTATGACCTCTAATTGCATCATTTCTTTTCAATCCAAACATTTCCCATAGATATCCCCTCTCCATACCATGGACAAATTTAAAGACCTCGATGAGATCTCCTCTCAGCCTTCTATATCTAAGTGAAAACATATTCAATTTCTTAAATCTTTCCTCATATGCCAGGTTGCTTATGTCATTAACCATTTTTGTACCCCTCTTTTGTGCTCTCTCTAAAAGCCAACAATCTTTTTCATAGCTAGGAGACCAAGCTTGGATGCAGTATTCCAAATATGGCCTGACACTTCCTCACTTCTGTATGATACATTCCTCTTTATTGCCCCGAACATTCTGAATGCCTTCTTCCTGGCTTCCTTGGTCTGTTCTAATGCCCCCAATTTTGTGTTTAGAATAACACCTAAATCCTTCTCCCGTTGAGTCACTGATAGCACTTGGATAACACATCAAGTATGGAGTGTGTTCAAATATGGAGTGAGTGTGGACACTTCGTTGTGTTGCTGCTCGTTGCGCCTTGCCGGTTGCTCACGACCGCCTCCACTCTCCTCCAGATCATTTACGCTCTGTACAACGCCATCGAGCGACACTCCAACGCCGCCACCGCCACCTATATCGACGAGCCTGCGGCGACTGACTGAGGCGGATAGCGGACAGCGCCACCTATACTGAAACGTTGGCGCTAGTGTCGCCTGCCTGAGCGGATCGATCGAGTATCATCGAGAAGCATGTCAAGTCCCAGCACGGTGTGCACGGCATTGCCTTTCTTAGGGACGAAGTGGTGTAGCTTTTGTCGGCTGGAGGCGCCCAACCGCCGCGTATTGCTTCCATTAAAATCATGATAGGGTGACGTATGTTCTGGACTCCGTTTCCAATGTTTCTCTTTTGGGGTGTCTGGTTTGGTTCTGGACGATGGCTCCAGCGTCGGCATTACTCTCTTCCAGCGGCAGGGAAGGGCGCTTGGTAGGATGTGATGCGGCTCGTGTGTGCATTTGCATCTTCAAATTGCCGACATGTGGAGTGCCCATGTGAACCTGACATAATTGTGTGCATATAACTTGATGCATTATAACGGCCTTGCTCAGTGTATGGCAACGTGCTAGTTTTATGCGCACGCTTAGCAATGGCATGCGGCACTTGATTTGACGAGTTCTGTGGTCTAAGGTTTTTCCCAGCGTGTGATCCCATGATGATCCCAGTACCCACGGAAAGGTACTGGGCGTGACATACACGGGCCACAGTAGGTCGGCTGACTTACGGGATTTGCGGGAGTAGACACAGGACCCACAGTTACAGATATTTTCCGGTAAACCAGTACATTTCTATAAACTTTGTTACAACATCCTGTTGTGGCGAAATTATGACATCCACTAATAGGCCGAGGCATGGTTGTAACCAAGGATTCGAAATTGGGGGGACAACTCAGGGACGCCTAAGTTTGAACAGGATAGATGGGTCTGCCCGCCCGCCCCCGAAGATCCTTGGAATTCAGCCACGTTTCCACCTGGTTGGTTATTTGGGCTTTCGGGCGCATCGACTGCGTTGGTCATACAGCGCCCACACGTTTCCACCTGGATTCAATTTCAAAGTACTACAATTTTTCAGATTTACTATTGTTAAAAAGGATATATTTTCAAAGGATATCAAAATTATCAAGTTTCACTACTTAGTACTGCCTATGAACATCTAGGTATATATCTTATGAGCTGAACCAGATTTCACGATCACAATAGAGCAATGCTGGATGTCAAACGTTGCCCTCTTGTAGCAGGGAAACAAAATATTGGACGATGGTTTCATGGTAGAAAATGTGGACCTACAATTATCATTCCCATGTTTTCCTGTTTTACTGGCACATATTTCGATGCAATGACAACGAGGGTGGATAAAGGGTGTGGCACCTAGGGCATGTACCCCAACGTGGAAGGTGGCGTAACTCAGGCCAGGAAAGGGCGTCCCTCTGAAAAGGTTCCAGTGTACCCGTTGGAATTTTTCAGCCGGTGGCGCCCCTATGAAATGAAAAGGCCGAGTTTTTCGGGAATGTCCGAGTGCATCCCGCCCCCTCGAATTTCGCATCCAGAGACGCCCCTCCAGGTGTTTTCAGTGGCGCCGCTCGAAAGAAATCACGAACTTCCAGAAAAATGCCCCATGACAATTCATGGGTCCTGATTACATCATTGTTCTCTCGCGATTATGAACGCCGGCGTAAATGTAAAATTGTGCGCATTCACGTGTGGCTTATCTATAAAAATTAACAACTTTCGTTAGACCATTAACCGGCGCCGTCTTTCCGGTCAAATCATCACACCCAGTCTCGGGGGGGGGGGGACGGATAGTAACCCCCTCCAAAATCCGAACCAAGCGTCCCACAAAAATGAAAGAGGTGTCATCGGAAAGCGCTCGACAAGTAGGGTCCGGATCCACCCCCAAAAGAGTTTTCCCCAAAAATGACGTCACTAGGAGGGCTAGATTTTCACGACTTTTCACGACATACGTTATGTTTTTTGCTCTTGGGAGTTCATATTGGGGATATTTGAGAAGAAAAAATATATTTGGAATCAGAAAAGGACAGCGAAATCGGCCAGGGCCATAAAATCTGATGGCCCTCTAAAAATAAAAACTTAATTTTTTTGAACTTTCAAAATTTTCGGTTTTCAAGTTTTCTTTAATTTTCCTTTTCTAATGGGTAGAATAGACGACGAAACGTTGTTGGAAGTCAGCTTGCTCCAATGAAATATGGCTACTTTAGCCAGAGTTTTCAATTTGAACTGAATAGGCAAATATGCAAAATTATATGTAGTCAAAAACTGGAAAAAATGAAAAATTGCTCTCGTACGTTTCGTTGCATCCTAAAGATAAGCAAACGCTGAAAGTTTCATTAAAAAATATCTGTGTCCGTTAAAGCGTCACGACTGGTTAAACTTTTTCTGGAGGTGACCTCACTTGACCCGGACCAACTCATTGACCCTAGATGACCTGACTTCGAAATGTTGACACGACATGCACAATTGATGTGGGAAAAGATGTGCCACATTTCGGCTCGCTGCCGGGCGCCGTTCGTTTAATATCCGCGAAAAACCTGAGGGAGCGTTGAAGACCTCCCCCGAGACGGGACGGATTAACACGCGTCCTGGAGGGGGGGGGGCGAAATCCGCCCACCCCTCTGGTCTTTCGCAGATAACTTCCGATTTTACCGGCCGATATACGCCTTTGTGTGTGTGTCTGCTTATAAATGACTGGCGCGTTGTTTAAAGTAAGAAAAATGAAAATCGACCGAAAATTCCTCGAGTTAGGGGTCGCTAAAGTCAAAACATTTTATCAGCGCCAGACCAGAAATATCGGCGCTGATGCGCTTCCCGTATATTGGCATAAAGGAAGTGTTCTTGGCAAAACTAGCGACTTGTTTGGTGTACATTGTTATGCTACATTGTTTCAAAGTCATGTCAGGTCACCGAGGTCAAGTCAGGTCAAGTTTGTGACAGGTTAACACACGCCCTGGAGGGGGATAGCGAAACCCGCCCGCCCCTCTGATTTTTCGTACATAACTCAATCTTGTCCCGGCTGATATACGCCACTTTCTGCATACCTACTTAGAAATGACCGGCGCATTGTTTAAAGTAAAAACACGAAAATCGGCCGACAACTTTTCAAGTTAGGGGCCGTTAAATTAAAAACAATTCGCAGCGCCAGACCACAAAAATCGGCGCTGATGCGCTTCCCGTATATTGGCAAAAGGGAACTGTTGCCTTGACAACACTAGGGACTTGTTTGATGCATTTTGTTATGCTATATAATTTAAAAGTCATGTTAGGTCGCCGAGGTCAAGCCAGGTCAAGTTCATGACTGGCTAATAGAAACAAACTTGGTCAACTAGAATGTTATCAAAAATGCAAATGACGGTCATGCGATTGACACTTTGCATGTTACTCCCTACACATCCCGAAATCTACCGTATGTCATCGTGTGCCTAAGCGTTTCCATACTTTATTCATACATTTCACTCCTTTCTTTACGAAGCCGACTGTGCCGAACCGCCCAACGGAGCAGTCGGGCGGGCAGCCCGGTTCCCGTAATTGGAGCAGGTAATGATCTGCTAAAGTGCCCCTATATAGGTGACCTGAGGTCAAATGGCAGATCTGGCAACTGCATTATATCATTAGTAATGTCCAAAACATCATTAATGCCAATTTTGGAGCATTGAAGCACAATCACAGCGATCCATAACAATGACAAGCCAATCCACGCAAAACCAGAACATTTTGCTATTTTGACCTCATTTGACTTTGAAGATATTGACCTAAGGTCATAACATTTGTACACAATAGAGTTCACTATCGTGCCCATCTACGCTACGAACTTCGTTGCTCTAGCTTCAGTAGGAGCCGAGATCGTGGGGGAGGGAGCGGCGGAATCCGCCCCCTCCAATGCGCGTAATTTTCCGAGACCCTCCAGGGCGCGTGTTAAGAGGAGAGCGTTAATTTGAAAAGCTCTATATTTTATATGTCCGGAACAGCAATGTGGCAGAACAAATTAAAAACCAACGATTAGAGCACCGTCCGATCAGTTTGTGACGGATTTCTCGGGGAGCCCCTAGGTATATATGCTACGAGTGCTTGCTATTAAAACGGCTGCAAACAAACATATATTTGAGCCTCATATTTCTATTACACTCAATAATTGTACAAACGCCGGACCTCCGACACCTTTGCTAATATTTCAATATCTCAACATTATGATACCGTACGGCAAGCCACGTCGAATGACACTCACATAATACAAATTGACGTGTGTCAAGACAGCCCACGGTCAGCCCACGCTCGGCCCACGCTCAGCCCATAATAGCGGCCCCTTCAAAAACGCTCAAAATATAGCATAGCATGCATCTTGACGTGCTGAACACAATGGTGGTCTCCATAGCTTGGTGCATGCAATAGTATAGCTTCCGAAGCTAATTATAATCTAAAATTTGAATTGCCAACACAAAATCCCAACCTTCCACCAAACAAACCAAACAGTACATGAAAACAACTCGCCATAGTACGCAGAGTTCAACGCTGCACATTTCTAACTGCTTTACACCGTACCTCTTAGCTCCCTACCTATGATTCGGTTTTTGACGTAATGTTTTACTTCCCATAGGGTTTAGCATGGAGGTCAATGGGTGGGATATGACCGGCCCCTGCAATTTCCCTAATTTTTTGTATGCCAGCAACCCCACCTCCGACACTTGCATTTCCGGGGGAATTTCCCGGGTGCATCAGTATTCTCACCCAATAAATGAGGGTGAGAACATCTACCAAAATCCAGATCTGAGCGAATGCGGTCATGCTTCATCTCAAATTAAGCCCCCGTGTCAAGCTGAAGTCAAAACTACCCCTGCTGAAATTATGCCTTCCCAACTTTATCCGTTGCATACTTATGGATTCGGTTTTTGACGTAATGCATTATTCGCATGGAGGCCAATGGGTGGGATATGACCGGCCCCTGGGATTTCTCTGATTTTTGGCATGCCAGCAACCCCACCTCCGACACTTGCATTTCCGAGGCAATTTCCCGGGTGCATCAGTATTCTCACCCAATAAATGAGGGTGAGAGCATGCACTAAAATGCAGATCTGAGCGAATGCGGTCATGCTCCATCTTAAATGAATCCCCCGTCAAGCTGAACTCAAAACTACCCTTCCTGAAATTATACGTTGCCAACTTTATCAGTTGCATACTTATGGATTCGGTTTTTGACGTAATGCATTATTCGCCATAGGGTTTAGCATGGGGGCCAATGGGTGGGATATGACCGGCCCCTGCGATTTCTCTGATTTATGGTATGCCAGCAACCCCACCTCCGACACTTGCATTTCCGAGGGAATTTCCCGGGTGCATCAGTATTCTCACCCAATAAATGAGGGTGGGAACATACACCAAAATCCAGATCTGAGTGAATGCGGTCATCCTTCATCTCAAATTAATCCGCGTGTCAAGCTGAACTCAAAACTACCCTTCCTGAAATTATACGTTGCCAACTTTATCCGTTGCATACTTATGGATTCGGTTTTTGACGCAATGCATTATTCGCCATAGGGTTTAGCATGGGGGCCAATGGGTGGGATATGACCGGCGACTGCGATTTCTCTGATTTTTGGTATGCCAGCAACCCCACCTCCGACACTTGCATTTCCGAGGAAATTTCCCGGGTGCATCAGTATTCTCACCCAATAAATGAGGGTGAGAACATACACCAAAATCCAGATCTGAGCGAATGCGGTCATCCTTCATCTCAAATTAATCCGCGTGTCAAGCTGAACTAAAAACTACCCTTCCTGAAATTATACGTTGCCAACTTTATCAGTTGCATACTTATGAATTCGGTTTTTGACGTAATGTATTATTCGCCATAGGGTTTAGCATGGAGGCCAATGGGTGATTTCAGGAAGGGTAGTTTTGGGTTCAGCTTGACATGGGGATTAATTTGAGGTGAAGGGTGACCGCATTCGCTCAGATCTGCATTTTAGTGCATGTTCTCACCCTCATTTATTGGGTGAGAATACTGATGCACCCGGGAAATTTCCTCGGAAATGCAAGTGCCGGAGGTGGGGTTGCTGGCATACCAAAAATCAGAGAAATCGCAGGGGCCGGTCATATCCCACCCATTGGCCTCCATGCTAAACCCTATGGCGAATAATGCATTACGTCAAAAACCGAATCCATAAGTATGCAACTGATAAAGTTGGCAACGTATAATTTCAGGGAGGGTAGTTTTTAGTTCAGCTTGACGAGGGGATTCATTTAAGATGAAGCATGACCGCATTCGCTCAGATCTGCATTTTTGTGCATGTTCTCACCCACATTTATTGGGTGAGAATACTGATGCACCCGGGAAATTTCATCGGAAATACAAGTGTCGGAGGTGGGGTTGCTGGCATACCAAAAATCTGAGAAATCGCAGGGGCCGGTCGTATCCCACCCATTGGCCTCCATGCTAAACCCTATGGCGAATAATGCATTACGTCAAAAACCGAATCCATAAGTATGCAACGGATAAAGTTGGCAACGCATAATTTCAGGAAGGGTAGTTTTGAGTTCAGCTTGACGAGGGGGATTCATTTGAAGATGAAGCATGACCGCATTCGCTCAGATCTGCATTTTAGTGCATGTTCTCACCCTCATTTATTGGGTGAGAATACTGATGCACCCGGGAAATTCCCTCGGAAATGCAAGTGTCGGAGGTGGGGTTGCTGGCATACCAAAAATCAGAGAAATCGCAGGGGCCGGTCATATCCCACCCATTGGCCTCCATGCTAAACCCTATGGCGAATAATGCATTACGTCAAAAACCGAATCCATAAGTATGCAACTGATAAAGTTGGCAAGGTATAATTTCAGGAAGGGGTAGTTTTGAGTTCAGCTTGACACGGGGATTCATTTAAGATGAAGCATGACCGCATTCGCTCAGATCTGCATTTTAGTGCATGTTCTCACCCTCATTTATTGGGTGAGAATACTGATGCACCCGGGAAATTTCCTCGGAAATACAAGTGCCGGAGGTGGGGTTGCTGGCATACTAAAAATCAGAGAAATCGCAGGGGCCGGTCATATCCCACCCATTGGCCTCCATGCTAAACCCTATGGCGAATAATGCATTACTTCAAAAACCGAATCCATAAGTATGCAACTGATAAAGTTCGCAACGTATAATTTCCGGAAGGGTAGTTTTGAGTTCAGCTTGACGAGGAGATTCATTTAAGATGAAGCATGACCGCATTCGCTCAGATCTGCATTTTAGTGCATGTTCTCACCCACATTTATTGGGTGAGAATACTGATGCACCCGGGAAATTTTATCGGAAATACAAGTGTTGGAGGTGGGGTTGCTGGCATACCAAAAATCAGAGAAATCGCAGGGGCCGGTCATATCCCACCTATTGGCCTCCATGCTAAACCCTATGGCGAATAATGCATTACGTCAAAAACCGAATCCATAAGTATGCAACGGATAAAGTTGGCAAGGCATGATTTCAGCAGGGGTAGTTTTGAGTTCAGCTTGACACGGGGCTTAATTTGAGATGAAGCATGACCGCATTCGCTCAGATCTGCATTTTAGTGCATGCTCTCACCCTCATTTATTGGGTGAGAATACTGATGCACCCGGGAAATTTCCTCGGAAATGCAAGTGTCGGAGGTGGGGTTGCTGGCATACCAAAAATCAGAGAAATCCCAGGGGCCGGTCATATCCCACCCATTGGCCTCCATGCTAAACCCCATGGCGAATAATGCATTGCGTCAAAAACCGAATCCATAAGTATGCAACGGATAAAGTTGGCAAGGTATAATTTCAGGAAGGGTAGTTTTGAGTTCAGCTTGACACGGGGCTTAATTTGAGATGAAGCATGACCGCATTCGCTCAGATCTAGATTTTGGTAGATGTTCTCACCCTCATTTATTGGGTGAGAATACTGATGCACCCGGGAAATTCCCCCGGAAATGCAAGTGTCGGAGGTGGGGTTGCTGGCATACCAAAAATTAGAGAAATTGCAGGGGCCGGTCATATCCCACCCATTGACCTCCATGCTAAACCCTATGGGAAGTAAAACATTACGTCAAAAACCGAATCATAGGTAGGGAGCTAAGAGGTACGGTGTAAAGCAGTTAGAAATGTGCAGCGTTGAACTCTGCGTACTATGGCGAGTTGTTTTCATGTACTGTTTGGTTTGTTTGGTGGAAGGTTGGGATTTTGTGTTGGCAATTCAAATTTTAGATTATAATTAGCTTCGGAAGCTATACTATTGCATGCACCAAGCTATGGAGACTACCATTGTGTTCAGCACGTCAAGATGCATGCTATGCTATATTTTGAGCGTTTTTGAAGGGGCCGCTATTATGGGCTGAGCGTGGGCCGAGCGTGGGCTGACCGTGGGCTGTCTTGACACACGTCGATGAGATCTCCTCTCAGCCTTCTATATCTAAGTGAAAACATATTCAATTTCTTCAATCTTTCCTCATATGCTAGGTTGCTTATACCACTAACCATTTTTGTAGCTCTCTTTTGTACTCTCTCTAAAAGCCAACAATACTTTCATAGCTAGGAGACCAAGCTTGCATGCAGTATTCCAAATGTGGCCTGACATATGCACAGTAAAGCTTTCTGATGACTTCTTCACTTCTGTATGACACATTCCTACGCATTTCCCGAAGCATTCTCAGTGCCTTCTTAATGGCTTCCTTGGTCTGTTCTGATGCCCCCAATTTTGTGTTTAGAATAACACCTAAATCCTTCTCCTGTTGAGTCACTGATAGCACTTGGCCACCCATCAAGTATGGAGCCCTCATATGCTGCTTACCTACATGCATGATTTTGCACTTATCGAAGTTAAATTTCATTTGCCATTCTTCGGACCACTTCACAAGTTCGTCTAAGTCTTTTTGCACCGAAATATGCTCATTTTGATTGCCCTAAAGACTTTTAAATCATCCGCAAATTTCAAAATCTTACTGCTTAGGCCACTTTCAATGTCATTTACAAATATAATGAATAGTAGTGGCTCCAGTACTGACCCCTGGGGGACTCCACTAAGAACATTTTGCCATGATGACTTTGTACCATTTAGCACCACTCTTCGCTGTCTATCTGAAAGCCACAACTCTATCCATTTTAATATGCTACCTGCAATACCATGGGCCTGAAGCTGTATCATTAACCGTTTATGGGGTGCCTTGTCAAAGGCCTTACTAAAGTCAAGATATGCTTCATCAACCTGATTTCCCTGATCAAATTGTTCCGTGGCGAAGTTCAAAAAGTTCAAGAGATTTGTGAGACACGATCTCCCTTTTCTAAACCCATTTTGAGTATCTTGAATCAATCTGTTTCCTTCCAGATAACTAGCTATTTTATCCTTGACAAATGATTCGGGTACCTTGCAGACTAGGGATGTGCGACTTACTGGTCTATAGTTTCCAACTTTCCCTATTTCTCCTTTCTTGAAAATAGGAACTACATTTGCCCTTTTCCAATCTGTTTGAATTTCATTTTGTGAAACTGATATACACAATATTACACTAAGTGTAGTGTGTTGAGCCGCGCCCGGCACGCTCGCGCGGTTGGTATGTCGCCGGTTGAGCCCGCGGGCTGTGCCGCGCCGTGTTTAGTCATGTTATCGACCCGTGTGCCGGCCGGGGGGGGGGGGCCGGGGGGGGGGGGGGGGGGGGGGCGGGGCGGGGGGGGGGGGGGGGGGGGGGGGGGGGGGGGGGGGGGGGGGGGGGCGGGGGGTGGGTTGGGGCGGCCGGGTCTTGGTTGGGTTTTTTTTTTTTTTCGCCGCCGCCTTTTTTTTTTTTTTTTTTATAAACTACCCTAAGGGGAAATGCCATTCCTTTTCAGCTTCCCCCAAACCCTAGCATAAATTTCATCAGGTCCTGCTGCCTTGTTTGGCTTTATTTTCCTGATATGATTGAAAACGACGTCACTATCTATGAAATCGACATCATTTATGAGATCACATGTCACTGAACTATGGTGTACGGTCGGCAGATTGGTCATATCTTCCAATGTAAATACTGATTTATACTGCTTGCTCAGCTCCTCAACCATCTCACTATCCTGACCCAATGTAGTCCCATTTACTTCTAGTGGACCAATTGTGCTAGAAACTGTAGTTGCCGATTAGAAAGTAAGTGCCGAGCACGGGGAAGGACGTGTATTGGCAGTGTCCGGCGACCCAGCCACGAGCACCGGCCACGCGTCCCCTCGACCAACTGCCGGCAGTCACCCCCCGCGCGCCGCCGACCTAGCCGCCCCAACCACAGACCGCGCTGCAGAAACCGCCGACGGCCGTGACCACGTGACAGTGACCACGTGACCACGTGACGCGCCGAGTGCCACGTGACACCGGCGCCACCGGCGCCGGCGGCCCTGCGTGGCGCAGGGCCAGCTACAGCACCAGCTCACTACACCTCCACCTGATTATCAATAATCATCATCGTCGTCCGGTATACACGATTCACTTGGTACACCGCAGCCATACAATTCGACTGGCGCCCGCCTCACACGCATACTTCGCCGGGGCGCGGCTCGCCAATCCCGCGCGTCCTCAGTGACCACACATTCAGCGCTCGGGTGGTCATACACCGCATCGTCCTCAAAATCCTCCGCCCTGCCCGCGCCGTCTGCGAGGTCTGCACTCAATTCTGCCGCCGCCCACGCATCCGGCGGTGCCGGTGGCGGCCGCTCCGCCTCCGGTTCTACCGCCCCACCCGCACTGGGCGACACCTTACGCGGCTGCTCCATCACCTCCTCCGGTGGGGCAAAGTCCCCAGACTCGCTCGCGCTCCCGTCTGGTCCGGCGTCCTCACTCCCGAATCGCCGCCGGACACACCGCACGTGCCACGGGGTACCGTCGACCTCCACCAGCGGTGTCGGGAGCAGCCGCGTCACCACACCTCGCCGCGACACATCCGTGCACCGCGTCGGCTGACCTCGGCGTCGTATCCACACGGTGTCACCGACTTGGAACATCGCGCGCGCACGCTCAGAGCCGTCGTGCGCCACGGGCATCGTCCGGCTGGGCCCCTGCACATCGGCGGCCACCGGCAAGTCCCGGCCAGCGCGCTTGAAGAGCCCGGCCGCCGGAGCGCTGGAGGGTCGTACACCGTCGCGAGGCGTAGCATTGTAACGGTGTACCGCTTCACCGATGGTGCAGTCCTGGCGGGCTGCCATCACCTTAATTGTCCGATGATGGCGCTCGACAATGCCGTTACCTCCCGCCTCGTGCACGGCCCGAAAGCGCAGCCGGACCCCCCAGCGCGCCGCGAACGCAGCCATCCGACGACCCCGGAATTCTGTCGCGTTGTCCAACAGCAACTCAGCCGGCGCGCCCGTTCCAGGAAGATGGTTTCCAGCTGGCCCGTGACCTCGGCTGCGTCGGAACGGCGCAGCAGCCGCCACATCCCGTACCGGGAAGGACCACAGTCGATCACCGTCAGGTACGACCGGCCCCGGTAGTGGGTAACGTCGATGGCTAGGCGTTCCCACGTCAGCGGCACGCTCAGTGACCCGCGCCGCCAGCGCGCAGGTGCCGGGTCGATGGACTGGCACACATCGCACTGCTGGATCACCGCTCGCACCGCTGACCGGGTGGCACGCGCGTCCTCGCTCCGACGCACATACCAGAGCGTCCGGCGGACCCCTGGTGCCCGGTGTTCTCGTGCACCTCACGTATCCGGGCGGGGTCGGCGTCTGGTCGCGGGGCCACGGCTGCCGCGACGGCGCCTGGTGGCGCGTCAGTTGATGAGTCCGGCAGTCGAAGCCACTCTTTTGGCACACGGGTGAGTGCGTCCGCCGGGTTGTCCGCGGATTTTACCAGGCGGACCGTCATCTTCAGGCGAAACTCCTCCACTAGCTGTCGAATGACGTCGATCCTCCGGCGGATAAGCATCTCCCCGTGCGCCTTAGTCCGCAGGCGAGAGCGGCCGCTCAGGGCGTCATCGATCCACTTGTGAACCGTGGCCGAGTCGGTACGAAGGTCGATGGTGGTAATCCCCCACGCAACCGCCATGTTGACACCGCTGAGCGCCGCGTCCAGCTCGGCCATGTTGATGTGCATGGCCGCCTTCGACTCCGGCCGTAGCCAGCTCGCGTCCTCCACGGCGCCACTGACCGGATCCTCCAGGATGACCCCGGCAGCAAGGGAACTGGCGTCCGTCCACACCACCAACTTGTCCCCCTTCAACTGCCAGGGGCCTCGTGCCGGGTCGGCCCCCTTACCCGCACCGCGACACAGTCGACCTGCTCGCGCAGCCCGGCGTCCATTGTCGGGTCGTCCCAGCCTGTCGTCAGGGCGTTGACGCGCCGCTTTAACCACGCGGCCGCCGGACGCAGCCACCCCACCACCGGCAGGTGGGACACCAGGTGGCCGCACCACGCGAACAACGCTCGACGTGTCAGCACCTCCGGGGGCGCGGCCACCGGGTTGTCGCGGCGCCAGCACAGTTCTCCGTCTTCCGCGCGCACCCGCAGCCCGAGCAGTCGCGCTCCCTCGGCCGCCCGCTCCGGCGGCTTACAGACCAGACCGTACCGGGCGAAGTGCTCCACGACGTGGTCTGCGCTGACAATGTCCTCGTCTACCAGTAGATCGTCCACGTAGGGCAGCACCCCCCGGTTCACCGCGGCATCCTGGAGCAGGACGGCCCGCACCACGGCCTTCATGACGAGCGGCGCGACGTTCAGCCCAAAGCCGACGCGAGTCAGGCAATACCTCTGGCCTCGCACCTCCACCGTCTGATACGGCCACAGCCGCCGGTCCAACCGGAGCTGAAGGTACGCCTTCCGCAGGTCCACCACCGCGACGTGAGCGCCGTGCCGTCGCCAGCGGCGAAGCTGGGCAGCACAAACGTCCGCGTCCGCGGTGTGTGCGGTAATGTGGCCATTCAACTCACGGTAGTCCAAGACGGGGCGCACCTTGTCCCGATTCGGCTGCCGGACCGCCATCAGAGGGAGCAGGCCACGGGCCGGGCCATCCACTCGCTCGTCATACGGCTGCAGCCACCCCTCCCGGATCCACAGCTCCAATTCAGCGTCGTACGCCGGCCGAACCGCCGGCGGTACCGCATACTCCGCGACTCGGTTCCGCAGGCTCTCGGGACCGTTCCCGTCTGCCCACACCCATGCCACGGTCCATTCGCCCGTCCGCGCGGCGAATCGCGCCGTGAAGTCCGCTGCATCCACGGCCAAGTCCCGACGGTCGACCTCAACTGCCGCCGCACAGACCCGCACGTCTGTCGGTGTCCGCAGGCTGATGCCACCCAGGGCCGTGATGCCCGACATCCCCAGAACCATGTCCACACCCAGCGGGCGGTCTGGCACAACCAGCGCCGCGAGCATCACTCGCCTGCCCTGGTATTCCACCTTGACCGTGACCGACCCACTGCACCGTAACGTTCCCCGTTCACGGTTCTCATTTCCACCGTCCGTGGCGTCCACCGCCGACAGCAACCTCGGTACACGAGCGTGTCAGTGCATCCGGAGTCCACCAACACGCGTCGCTCGCTGCCGTCCACTTGCATCCGGGCGACCGGAAGTGCGCGATCTACTGATCCGGAGACGGCGCTCGCGCTGACGCGTCCCCCGATGCGTTTGGGCAGGCTGCGGCGAGATGACCCTCCCTCCCGCATGTCCAGCAGCGTCGCGGTAGTCGTGGCCGCCGCGCTTCCTGACGAGACGGCGGGGGCGCGGGCCGCGACGCTGCTGCCGCAGCCAGCACCTCGTGATGGTCATCGCTCAGGATGTCCCGGGCCAAGCGGACGAGACTCGGCAGCGCCATCCGCTGTGCTCGCATACCTGCCTTTAGCTGGCTCCGTACCGGTGCTGGCAGCCCCGATATGAATTTGGCATCCAGGATGGACTCGGGGAGCTTCTCGTCCGAGACCAGCGCTATGAGGCGGCGCAGGTCCGCCAAGTAGGCGTCCACGGACTCCCCTGGTCGCAGTTCTCGGTCCTGGAAGGCGGCGTACGCGGCGTGCCGGTTTAACGCGAACGCGTCGTATAACGCGTCGCGGACAGCCGCCATGGAGTCCTGCGCCTTGTCGGGTAGCTGCTCCCAGACAGCGAAGGCTGCCCCAGTCAGCCGTTCCGGGATGACGTCCACGAAGTTGACGCCGCGTCGTCGGCACAGTTTCTCTGCCCGCCCCCCCCCCCCCCCCCCTTCCCCCCTCCCCTCAACTCTGTGGTTTGTCCCGAATTTAAAAACCCCCCCCCCCCCCCCCCCCCCCCCCCCCCCCCCCCCCCCCCCCCCCCCCCCCCCCCCCCCCCCCCCCCCCCCCCCCCCCCCCCCCCCCCCCCCCCCCCCCCCCCCTTCCCACAATAGCCAAACTTTTTTTTTTTTATTAAAAAAAAAAACAGGGGGAGGGAGGGGTTTGGCATTTCCCGGCCCCCAACCCCACCCCCCCCCCCCCCCCCCCCCCCCCCCCCCCCCCCCCCCCCCCCCCCCCCCCCCCCCCCCCCCCCCCCCCCCCCCCCCCCCCCCCCCCCAACCCCCCCCCCCCCCCACCACCCCCCCCAACCCCCCACCCCCCGCCCCCCGCCCCCCCCGCCCCCGGGGGGGGGGGGGGGGGGGGGGACCAAGGCCCCCAAAAAAAAAATTTTAATTAAAAATTTTTTTTTTTTTTATTTTTTTTTTTTTTTTTTTTTTTTTTTTTTTTTTTTTTTTTTTTTTTTTTTTTTTTTTTAATTTAATTATTTTTTTTTTTTTTAATTTTTTTTTTTTTTTTTTTTTTTTTTTTTTTTTTTTCTTTTTTTTTTTTTTTTTTTTTTTTTTGTTTATATTTTTATTTTTTTTTTTTTTTTTTTTTTTTTTTTTTTTTTTTACTTTTTTTTTTTTTTTTTTTTTTTTTTTTTTTAACTTTTTAAAAATCCTAGAAAATTCTTTTTTAATTTTTAACCTTAAAATTTTTTTTCTTTATTTTTTCCCACACTCCCTTTATTTTAATTTTTTTTTTTCTCCTTTTTTTAAAAATCAACAATCACTTAACCAGAAAAAGGTCCAAGAATGAGCCATGCCTGGTAGGTTCCGATACAAACTGGTGTAAGAACAGGTCCTCTTCGAGGCATTTCATAAACATTTTGCACGATGGGGAGACAACACCAACATTTTCATATCCTTTTAGATTAGTCACCAAGAATAAGGCACTTCCTCCAAATGTTTCTACTGATTTCCTCACAAATCACCTTATCGGGCTCCAGTTACTGAGAATGTGGTAGGGTTCCTGATCGGTAGAAAGCTCCTATCCCCAGTGTATTTCTGTTGCATTTTCCCACAGCGACATCAAGCGAAATGGACTCCAGACACATTTTTATCCCCACCTGCTACTTTTTGAGAACTGAATAAGCTATTCACATGGAGCATTACACCACCCCATTTCACTGCTGGATCCCTATTGCACGAAAACATATTGTATCCCTGGATCTCAGTCCTGCAAGTTATCTCCAAAATACCCCTCACGGACCCATGCCTTCGTAATGCAAACAAAATCTGGTTCCTCCTCAGCAACATAGCACTTGAACTCATCAAATTTGGAACGGATACTCTGAGCATTAAACATCATACACTGAACAAATGCTCCATAACCACATTTGGCTTTTTTATGCTGAGGAGGCCTTTTATCACTGGATGAACTACCACTCTGCCTCATTGAACTACTGCTGTCCCTGTTTGCTGACTTCGAGGTCCTATTGCCTTGGCTGAAACTATTTGAATATTCCTGAGATGGCAATGCAATTTCATCCCACCCCACCCCATTTCCTAGTTTCCCTGAAGGACATGCTCATACACTTTGTCAAACACATGAACCCCCTTCTCGGAGAAGTGCAGGCCATCCCTCTGATAGAGGTCCCATGATCCATAAAACCTGCACCACTCGTCTACAAAGGTGAAAACTAACTCATGGCAGAGCTTACCTACCCTGGCGTTGGCTCCTAGTGCCCTAGATCTCCACTCAGGGGAGGCTCCAGCCTTAGGCAAAATTGCAGTTAGAATGACTGTCCTATTGTTACACTTCGGTGTGGCCAGAATGTCCCTGTAGTCCTGCAGAAGCTCCTCACTCCTAGCAGGACCTATGTTATTTACCCCTACCTGTACTACATCTGTACCAAACTGGTGATCACTGGTGACCTGTGCCACCACTGGTGCCAGGTCCTTCACCTTGGCACCAGGCATGGTGATGCACCTCCTGTCCCTCCTACCTTTACAGAATACCCGATCTAAATGTCGCACACGAGAGTCGCCTACGACCAGCACTGTCTCCTTACTACTACTATCCTGCGGGAAATCCTCCAATGCCTAGAACCTATTCGATGTTAATATACCTGCCCGCTGGGCCGTTCGACTAGGCTTCCTCCCGCTCCTACCACCTGCCACCTGCCACTCGCTGGCCCTTTCCTTAGGCTTGCGTCTCCAAATCCTCCACCCCCTGACCTCATGCCACTTCCCCTCCTGTGACCTGCCAGAACTACCCCTCCTCTGTTCACTATTAACACTCCCCTCTAGAGAAATCCCCAGCCACCTCCACAGTATGGGAAACCTCAGCTACCAGGTGGCCTGCGACCACTTGGGCATATGATGTCCCTGCTATGGAGTGACCCCTTGTTGCTTTTTCTTGCCTACCCTGTGCAACAAGGGCAGCCTTGAGCTTGGAAAGCTCTGCCTTAAGGGGCTTAATCTCTTCCTCTAGAGCCTGCATCCTGGTCGAAGCCATCCTACAGGTTGCAACTTATGCCTAGATTGAGATTGAAATTAACTCGTTAAACAACCAACAAAAAAGCCAACTATTACCCACTATAAACCGCTACCTCCTATACTGTCATTTAATGATCTAAGTACCTGAAGAACACCAACACACTAAGCAGAAACTATTATACAATTGTTTTTTGTTTGTTTTTTGTTTTAAGTTAAATATGAAATTTAATTGTCTTCTAGACAAGTAAACAACTACACGAATATCAGTTTTGATATCTCTTATGGCTAGACAGAAAAATATATACACACTTGTAATATCCCCAACTGAAAAAAAACTAAAATGCTCCAAAAATGAAGAAGCCCATGTACTTACAATTACCCGGTATATGGAGATACACCTAGTGTAATTGAAGCTAACTATTTTAATCCTAACCTCTATCCTAAACTTTAACGCCAAAAAGACCAAAACTTATTCCTCTACACCACAGAAATCTAAGCCGCGAGGCCGCGCCTAAAAACAAGATGGCGCTCGGCAGCCTCGCTAGGTTGACAGTATAATTTGCGTGTTACGGAAGTGCTTATCAGATAAAAACTAAGTACATATACTCACAGAAGTAATTGCCAAACACCTATCCACAGCTTAGACTGTGCCCCGATAGTACTGCCCTGTTCTGCAACGACTTATCTGGTAAGTTTGAGCTCCACACGGACGTGCTTCCACCGTGACACCTGGCGGTAAACTGATGACACCTGGCGGTAAGCTGATGACACCTGGCGGTAAGCTGATGACACCTGGCGGTAAACAGATGATACCTGGCGGCAAACTCTTCCCACGTATTTCAACATATTGCCGCCTCGGTAGCTCAGTTGGTTAGAGCGCTGGCCTGCACTGGTCTCCCCTATTCTGGCAACACAGGATTCGAGTCGCTTCACGCGCTCTCATTTAGCCCCCGGCCGGGAGGGTCAGTCGGCAGCTGGCTCGATAAGGCTGGGGACCAGCTACCGGGCGGCCGTGTCGGTGCATTGACGGCACGTAAAACTTTCGGTCAAAATTCTGCCGTTGAACTGGAATTCGTGGATCGGACGGTGGAGCCTGGGTTCACGTAACAAGTTCTGTTTAGCAACAGGACCTAGGTTCATAAAGCCACCCAAGGAAGGACTCTGATTAAATTTGTAAAATAAAGACAATTATGTGCTCCGAATTTCGAGGAGCTTCGGATAAGTGAGACGGGAACTCTGCGGGTTCGGGCCCTCTTCTGGTTTTGCACCCCTTGGACCAAATTCTGGTTGCGCCACCGATAGAACTCCGTTAAGAAACCAAAAGGAGAAATGTGTTGAATGTGGCAGATAAAAAAACATACAGAGCGGTTGTTGTTATGCTACCAACTATGCCTAAGTACAATACTTTGAAGTTATCCGCATCCAAACTGGAAGGTAGCTTTTGAAAGTTGTGTTCACTTATATTTATATTGTTGTTAGATGACATAATTGAACTGGGAAATATATCTACCTTGTGAACAAGGGTGGATCAATGACCTAGTTTCGAATTCATTTGAAGACCAACTTGATAACATATTCCTCGACATAAAAGCAGGATCATAATTTGAATCAGTTGTGTTGCAATATCCGTTCCAAGTCAAATCATTGTATTTAGGAAATGTCTTTAGAGCTTGTGATTCATGCTGATGTATATGGAGGTTGCTTTAAAGACTGTACATTCGGACTGGACAGTGATGCATCTGCTTATTTAGATGCCCTCAATTGTGATCGGGTGACGCGGATAACATGTTGCAAATTCATGTCGGCTGGATGTATACACAAATCAGGTGAGTTTATTTCTGACCATTATTAGAGGAGCATGGACGTGGAGAATATTCAGGCAATAGACGGGCCCAGATGGTTTGGGCGAGCGCTCCAAAGGAACTAATGTTAGCTTAAATTATCTGGGGACTGGCAAAGCAAACACTGAGTGGGATCTTATTATTATTGCGTGGCGGTGCTCGGTATTGCATATAAGTGTTGCATATATTATATTGCATAGCGGTGTTCGGTACTCGTCATGCATGAGACAGATACCGACATTAGACTCCTCAAGGTACGCACATGATACATATGCATAGGACATATTCAGTTGTACAACGAAGGGTTGTATTGAATCGGTTTCACTTCATTGCGGTCAAACTGGTTTAATTGCTGTTATAAAGGCACCCGTGTAGGTCCCAGCTTACAAGATGAACCACTAAACCAATGACATCTGTTCGTCTGGAACGAACAAGCAGCGTACGTTATCGCTTCGTGATGACCTGATTACCGTCTCCTCTGGAGTTGTCGGCGATTAGCAAAATATGCGAAGAAACACATTATCCACCTACTTTGAACATCAGTGACGGTGGTGATACCGTGATGCTGTACACTCGATTTCGGCTTTTCATAATTCGCACTTTGTAGCCATTCAGCAACACCAAGTTCTTTGCCATTCCTTAACATTTGTACAGCCTGTCCTCCGTATTAAAAGTGCTCTTGTTTTACTTGGTTGCTAGGAGACACATTTATTGACGTAATTATTCATCAAACTCTTGACCAAATCTTGTACAGTTGGGTGATAAACCGCTCACATTAAGTCATTGTATCGAATGAAGTGTTTGCAATGTGCATTGGTGATGACCCAGACTGAGCTGCATCCTCTCCTTTCTAGCTTTTGTTCTCCCTTAAATTATCTATCCCATCCACTTTCTCTCTCTCTCTCTCTCTCTTTCCCTCTCTCTCTCTCTCGCTCTTTCTTTCTCACTCATTATATACCTCGCTTCGAAAAGAATCCCTTTTGTGAATACGCCATGGCATAACCTTGCGCTGCTAATCAAGTGCTTTTTTTTCTCAGTGTCCTGTAAAAGGTATTGAGGTATTGATGCCATAAAATATTGTCTATAGCAATGTCAAAACTACTGGCTGAAGACATCACTGGCAAATCCTCGGAAGGCCTTCAAGGGCACGCTAGTCACCACAAGAATGACAAGCAGAGCATGGATACTGACTCGAAGTTGAGTAATTTATGGCACCATTTACGAAGAGCATCAACTTCTAAGAGCAGTGGAACGGACGCACCAAGTATTGTTCGTACTGTGCCATCAAGCGAAGTTGAACTAGTTCGCCCCAAGCTGTCGTACGCGAGATGTAAACAGATATCGTACGTCATACAATTCGTGGTCGTCTCTGCTGCATTGGCAGTTTTTCTCATTTTTGTAACAATAGATATCGAGCGGCTGAAGAATGCACATGTACTTGAGAGCAAGGAAACAATCACTGTAGATAAAGTGTGGTTTGGGTTCGCCGTTTGTCTGCGTCCGTTTATCACCCCAGATCTAATGAGGACGTTCTACAGAGACTTTGTCAACACATCATTCGAGACTTACCTTTCTGATTTGAATCGCACCAAAGCGATTACCTGGACAAAAGATACTTGGCTGGACGACTTGCTGGGTCCGGAAGAATACGTGGAGTATTTTCGGGATATCCATCCGTGGAATATCGTGCAAGCGAGCAAACTGTGGGAATACCAGCTGGCCAATACACAGAGAGCGTTCGAAGAATTCGAGGTGAACGGCGAACCGCTGACCCAAAATCGCGAGGAGATCCGGGGATTCGGGTCTCGCAAGATGAAATACACCGTCCTGGCGACTGAAAAGGCTGTCAATGCAACATACGCCGACTACACACTTCTAGGGGAGTACAACTTAAGTCCACTGTACTCTGGCTGTTTGAACATCACAGTGAACGAGAGCATGTCCAAACGGCAGATGGACATCACTGTCAAATCCAGAGGAGCGATGAACGATTTGGGCGAGACCCGAAACAGACCGATAACCATGAACCAGGTGGTCGACCTGTTGGTCTACGACGCCGCGGACTCATTCACAGAGATACCAGTCATTCGAAAGCTGAAGCGGTACAGCATCCAGACCCAGTCACGAGAACGTCTGTTCGTTAAGGGCGACAGGTACGAGAAGACCAGCACCCGAGCCAGGCCCTGCGTAAACGAGACTGGCTACTCACAGACCGACTGTCGCTACTGGTGCGTCATGCGGAAGCTCTTCAACGCCGTCGAGTGTGCCCTGCCGTGGATGGAGAACGTGCTGAAGAAGCCGTGGTGGGACGAGTCTCACAAAAGTATTCCCGCTTGTTCGGATGCGGACGGCTTCTTGAAGTCGCTGGAGGAGCAGCATCGCTACCTGCAGCCGGATGGGCTTGAAGTGGCCCGACCGGTCAGGGAGTGCTTGGAAGGCTGCCCACTCAGCTGCTCAACTCTTGTGGTGAGGAATTTTAGCATCCGTGCAATAGAATTGGAGACTGAAGTTGTGTAATGACGGTCTGCGTGCAACTTTCTGACGTATGTCTAAACAGTAGCCAGGGCCGTATACGCGTTTGTTGTTTGCGAATTTGCTTTGGGACCGTTCGGATTATTGTTCGCTATGTCCTTGCAATCAGGGGCGTGTAATTTGTTCCTAGATTTGACCAAAATTACACTCGGTCGAGAAGAAAAGTTCCTCCGCCGACCGGCCACGGCGCCCAGCCTGCCGGCCGGCATTGAGCGTCCCGACGATGCGTTGTCAGCCAGCTGCCGGCTGCCTTGACCCACTTCTAGGGACAGCCACCTGCAGACGTTCTCTGAACAAAGTCCGAACCGAACCAGATATCTGAAATCCTGGACCCCTTTACGAGCCCGACGCGAGTCCCGGCCCCGGTCCAAGCTCAACTTTTGCATGCAATGCTACGAAGAAGATGACGGCCAGCCCCGGCCGGGCCCGCTTGGGTGTCCGGGGGTCGGGCCATTGAACTTGAGGTTTGACACCTCTACTCAAGTGAGCTGAGGTGGCAAACCTCAAGCTAGGCAGTGCTGCCTTATTCGCGTATACCGTAATATCTTAGGTGTTTCGACTCAATCAGGACATAAAAGCCAATTCAGGTTACCTTTTTACTCATGCTCAGAAAACCCACAGTCGAACAAACTGGATTGTATCCTGCCGAATGCTTGAACGTGAGTGAAAATAGTAGATTCCTCCAATCACTACGTGGTGACAAGATTGTGATCACGAGCCATAACATGACCTAGCTGACATGAGCCGGCTAGGCCCACTTTGCCGTCTACTTTTGTAGTCTGATTGCACCGTCGATTTGATTGTACAATACCAATGTACGATACCGGCGTACAGTAGTACGGCACTGGGCGGTACTGGGCGGTACTGGGCGGTACTGGGCGGTACTGGGCGGTACTGGGCGGTACTGGGCGGTACTGGGCGGTACTGGGCGGTACCGGGCGCGTACTGGGCGGTACTGGGCGGTACTGGGCGGTACTGGGCGGTACTGGGCGGTACTGGGCGGTACTGGGCGGTACTGGGCGGTACTGGGCGGTACTGGGCGGTACTGGGCGGTACTGCGGTACTGGGCGGTACTGGGCGGTACTGGGCGGTACTGGGCGGTACTGGGCGGTACTGGGCGGTACTGGGCGGTACTGGGCGGTACTGGGCGGTACTGGGCGGTACTGGGCGGGGTACTGGGCGGTACTGGGCGGTACTGGGCGGTACTGGGCGGTACTGGGCGGTACTGGGCGGTACTGGGCGGTACCGGGCGGTACTGGGCGGTACTGGGCGGTACTGGGCGGTACTGGGCGGTACTGGGCGGTACTGGGCGGTACTGGGCGGTACTGGGCGGTACTGGGCGGTACTGGGCGGTACTGGGCGGTACTGGGCGGTACCGGGCGGTACTGGGCGGTACTGGGCGGTACTGGGCGGTACTGGGCGGTACAGCGAGACTACAGAAGTAAACGGCAAAATGGGACTAGCGGGGATGAGTAGTTTAGGGGTAAGTTGCTCGTCTCACAATCGAAAGGTTGTGGGTTCGAGTCTCACCTGTCGCCGCTCTTCGCCCGCGACCAATCGGCGGATTGGCGACGGAACATGACTCAACGGTCGATGTGTCGTAAAACCAATAACCAACCAACTAACCAAAATGGGACTAGCCTGGCCATGTCAGCTAGGGCATGTATTGATCGGTCAAGTCAGTGCGTGATGCTTTGAGCAAATCCGTCATTCGCACTCACGTCAGGCATTCGACAAAATATAATCTCGTTTGGTTTAGCTTTGGGTTTCTTTGTGATGGGTCAGAGATCCCTGAAATCCCAATGGAGGTGGCAAATTTTGCGACCATATGAAATTTTGGTCGAATAAAGGTAAAAAGTACCTTCTCGTGATCGCTAGAACATGGTGCTCAGGAGTCAAGTCAGTTACAAAGTAAATTAGCACAAAAAACATCAGTAAATGAGCCGGACTACTAAACAGCCGATCATGGTACAATTATCACGGCTGAATACGTGTGATGTGAATGCTGGATCTAGGATTCAGGAAGGGTCCGCGGTAACCCAATCTGTAGGGTGTTCGAATCCTGATCGCAAGGTTGTCTGTTCGAATCCCATAACGAAATGGATTACCGAGTCCATCCACGACCAACTCGGGTGAGAGGTTGGCGACGCTGTATGTACCAATCGAATGAGCTCTTTTACGACGCATCGGATCGCTGGGCCATATAGAACCGCTGATCTCTCGGGATGGTCAGTCGCGAATGAACCCGGAAATCCAGGCGGTTGTGGGGATCGAACCCACGACCTCACGGCCAAGCGTCCGACTCGCCACCGACTGAGCTACCGCGGACGGGTCGAGGGCGAGTCCAATGCTGCGATTCATGAAAGTGGGCAATGGGCATTCTGTTCCGAGTAATCACGTCAAGAGAGACTGCGTCCTGAAAACCGGATCCAAACACTCAAATTGCACTGCTCCTTTTATGAGAATCTACCATCATGGTTTACCAGTGTCTTTCCTATGGTTTGCAGCAGAAGTTATAACACCATCAATACCGCATCGCGAGTTTCACAGCCTACCCCAGCCTATCTAGCACGGTTCACTTTGCATCGCATAACACACTCTTCAACACACATGCTCTATCAGCAATTGTCAAACTTCTCCACCCATGCCCAATTGCGTAACCAGCAGCACATACCCCCCACCATCAGGTAACCACGGTTGTGTCTTGTCTGCTCTCATATGAACGTGTTGTCCCTGTGCAGCAGGGTTATTTGCAACAATCACATGAGGTTATGATGCAGCAGGGTCGGCACATTGCATACGCTATGGGGTACTATTTCAGTGGTCATCGGTTGGTTCCCTCGGCTATTTATCCCTGGGTATTTATTTATTTACTTGATTTGATAATGTAGTATTTGAGATATGGCAGATTTAGCACTGAATCTGGTCTCCTCAGCATCAAACTAATACTTGAAGTTTGCATAATTCACCCGGATGCCCAGCATCGTTTTTGTTTTCGTTTGGCAGCACCAGAATTGTGATTTTCAATTTGCAGCACGCCCACTGTATGGTGGTGGTGTTGTGTGCCACGCCCACTGTATGGTGGTGGTGTTGTGTACCACGCCCACTGTATGGTGGCGGTGTTGTGTACCACGCCCACTGTATGGTGGTGGTGTTATGTGCCACGCCCACTGTATGGTGGCGGTGTTGTGTATCACGCCCACTGTATGGTGGCGGTGTTATGTACCACGCCCACTGTATGATGATGGTGTTCTGTGCCACGCCCACTGTATGGTGGCGGTGTTGTGTACACGCCCACTGTATGGTGGCGGTGTTGTGTACCACCCCACTGTATGGTTGCGGTGTTACGTGCCACGCCCACTGTATGGTGGCGGTGTTGTGCATCACGCCCACTGTACGATGGCGGTGTTATGTGCCACGCCCACTGTATGGTGGCGGTGTTGTGTGCCACGCCCACTGTATGATGGCGGTGTTGTGTACCACACCCACTGTATGGTGGCGGTGTTGTGTGCCACGCCCACTGTATGGTGGCGGTCTTAGGTGCCACGCCCACTGTATGGTGGCGGTGTTGTGTGCCACGCACACTGTATGGTGGCGGTGTTATGTGCCACGCCCACTGTATGGTGGTGGTGTTGTGTACCACGCACACTGTATGGTGATGGTGTTGTGCGCCACGCCCACTGTATGGTGGCGGTGCTATGTGCCACGCCCACTGTGTGCTGGCGGTGTTATGTGCCACGCCCACTGTATGGTGGAGCCCCTAAACTCCAATAACCAACCAACCAACCACTGTATGGTGGCGGTGTTGTGTACCACGCCCACTGTATGATGGCGGTGTTATGTGCCACGCCCACCGTATGGTGGCGGTGTTGTGTACCACGCCCACTTTATGGTGGCGGTGTTATGTGCCACCCCCACTGTATGGTTGCGGTGTTACGTGCCACGCACACTGTATGGTGGCGGTGTTGTGTGCCACCCCACTGTATGTTGGCGGTGTTATGTACCACGCCCACTGTATGGTGGCGGTGTTGTGTACCACGCCCACTGTATGATGGCGGTGTTGTGTGCCACGCCCACTGTATGGTGGCGTGTTGTGTACCACGCCCACTGTATGGTGGCGGTGTTGTGTGCCACGCCCACTGTATGGTGGCGGTGTTATGTGCCACGCCCACTGTATGGTGGCGGTGTTATGTGCCACGCCCACTGTATGGTGGCGGTGTTGTGTGCCACGCCCACTGTATGGTGGCGGTGTTGTGTACCACGCCCACTGTATGGTGACGGTGTTCTGTGCCACGCCCACTGTATGGTGGCGGTGTTATGTGCCACGCCCACTGTATGGTGGCGGTGTTATGTGCCACGCCCACTGTATGGTGGCGGTGTTATGTGCCACGCCCACTGTATGGTGGCGGTGTTGTGTACCACGCCCACTGTATGGTGGCGGTGTTATGTGCCACGCCCACTGTATGGTGGCGGTGTTACGTGCCACGCCCACTGTATGGTGGCGGTGTTATGTGCCACGCCCACTGTATGGTGGCGGTGTTATGTGCCACGCCCACTGTATGGTGGCGGTGTTGTGTGCCACGCCCACTGTATGGTGGCGGTGTTATGTGCCACGCCCACTGTATGGTGGCGGTGTTGTGTGCCACGCCCACTGTATGGTGGCGGTGTTATGTGCCACGCCCACTGTATGGTGGCGGTGTTATGTGCCACGCCCACTGTATGGTGGCGGTGTTATGTGCCACGCCCACTGTATGGTGGCGGTGTTATGTGCCACGCCCACTGTATGGTGGCGGTGTTATGTGCCACGCCCACTGTATGGTGGCGGTGTTATGTGCCACGCCCACTGTATGGTGGCGGTGTTATGTGCCACGCCCACTGTATGGTGGCGGTGTTGTGTGCCACGCCCACTGTATGGTGGCGGTGTTATGTACCACGCCCACTGTATGGTGGCGGTGTTGTGTGCCACGCCCACTGTATGGTGGCGGTGTTATGTGCCACGCCCACTGTATGGTGGCGGTGTTGTGTACCACGCCCACTGTATGGTGGCGGTGTTGTGTGCCACGCCCACTGTATGGTGGCGGTGTTATGTGCCACGCCCACTGTATGGTGGCGGTGTTATGTGCCACGCCCACTGTATGGTGGCGGTGTTATGTGCCACGCCCACTGTATGTTGGCGGTGTTGTGTATCACGCCCACTGTATGGTGGCGGTGTTATGTGCCACGCCCACTGTATGGTGGCGGTGTTATGTGCCACGCCCACTGTATGGTGGCGGTGTTGTGTACCACGCCCACTGTATGGTGGCGGTGTTGTGTACCACGCCCACTGTATGGTGGCGGTGTTGTGTACCACGCCCACTGTATGGTGGCGGTGTTATGTGCCACGCCCACTGTATGGTGGCGGTGTTATGTGCCACGCCCACTGTATGGTGGCGGTGTTGTGTGCCACGCCCACTGTATGGTGGTGGTGTTGTGTGCCACGCCCACTGTATGGTGGCGGTGTTATGTGCCACGCCCACTGTATGGTGGCGGTGTTATGTGCCACGCCCACTGTATGGTGGCGGTGTTGTGCGCCACATGCAGTGCCCCGAGACAGCCGCTGCATGTCACCGCCGGCAGGTGCACCTGCTGCTGCTAGGCAGCAAGTCGCTCGGCAACAACTACGGCATGAGCATGACCATCTCGCCCGAGTTGGACACGGTGACCGAGCACAAGGACTACGTGCCGCTGACCATGGTGGCCGAGCTGAGCGCGTCCGTCAGCTTCCTGCTGGGCCTGTCGGCCATCGCCATCTACGACTGGATGGTGGCGTTCGGCGTTTGGTCGGCCGTCCGCCTGGGCCTGTACCGGCCCGACGTCGGCCCGCCGCTGGAGATGCTCGGCCAGCTGGAGCAGTTGGGCGCGTCGTTGGTGCCGCGCGCGTCGCAGGCGCCGCGGCTGGCCGCCCTGGCCGAGAGCGACGAGCGCGGCGCATCGCCGTCGGCGGCGTCGGCATCGCCGTCGGCGTCGGCGTCGGCGTCGGCGTCGGCATCGTCGGCGTCGGCGTCGGCGTCGGCATCGGCGTCGGCCGACGGCAGGAGCCTCATCTGGCACGTGGAGCCGGGGGTAGGCTCTCCGGCGGCCGGCTCGCGGACGTCGACCGGCAGGCAGGACAGTCTGCAGCTGCCGGTCGACCATCTGTCAGAGGCTTTGCTGCGCTCGAGAGTCGGCCGCGCCACGTCGCCGCCCGCCGCCAGTGGGTACCACACGCCGCAGCCCACCGCCAGTGGGCAGCGCACGCCGCAGCCCGTCGCCAGTGGGCAACGCACGCCGCAGCCCGTCGCCAGTGGGTACCACACGCCGCAGCCCGCTACCAGTGGGCACCACACGCCGCAGCCCGTCCGCCAGTGGGTACCACACGCCGCAGCCCACCGCCAGTGGGCAGCGCACGCCGCAGCCCGTCGCCAGTGGGCAACGCACGCCGCAGCCCGTCGCCAGTGGGTACCACACGCCGCAGCCCGTCGCCAGTGGGCAACGCACGCCGGCTTCCAGCTCATCGCGTCTGCAAATCAACTCGACGCTCTCACTCGGCGACCCCACGGTCTGAGATCAGACCCCACGGTCTTAGATCAGACCACAAGTTCTTAGATCTGACCACAAGTTCTTAGATCAGACCACAAGTTCTTAGGTCAGACCACAAGTTCTTAGATCAGACCACAAGTTCTTAGATCTGACCACATGGTCTTAGATCAAATCTCACAATCTGATATCCGACCCCGCGGTCTGAAATCCGGTCCCGCGGTCTGAGATCCGACCCTGCGGTCTGAGAGTACTCCGCGGTCGTAGCTAGTCATCGTAACGTGGCTGACGAATGCCACTGACCAGGGCCATTCGTGCGTACGCCGGCATGGCAGATCCATAATGCATCACGTAGGATCCAGGATGGATCCATGGGAGGGTGTGGGAGATACGCGGCGCGCCGTCGGTGACGGGTGTGGAAGGTTTGAGGCGGATCTGGAGAGGATCGTGTGGTGGGCCGGGGGGAGATGTGACTGCCGGGGCTGTACTGGGTTTGTGGCGAAGGTGGCTCCACCACTGAAGTCCGGTGCGGAAGATTAAGTCAGAGGTGTATTGGTCATACGTAGCATGACGTGGTGTGCTGGCAATAAAGCGGGTCCGACACAGACCTAAGCGTTCAACTTGTTTGAAGAGAATGTTCATAGAGTGGCAGGCTCCACTATTGCAGATCGTTGCATCAGCTATACAGATGTTTATGAATGTGCACAACATGATCAGACCACTTGTTTCCTCTGCAAAGGCATGCTTTTCAGTTGGATATCACACAAAAGTGGTCTTGGAGTTCGGTAATATGGCATAAAAGGTAATGTTTCAAATTAATAAATAATTATGTAACAGAACCTAACCTAGCCCAGTGATCTACGCAAGAAAGGAAAATACTTTTGTAAAGATGGAGAATTTCGAAGCAATTTTTTGTCTAAAAAATGTTCAAATTAAGGAAAGCGGCGAAAACTGTTTACCAAAACTGTTTTCGAAGAAAAACTAAATTAGATAAAAATCCCCCCAAATAATTATTTTTCATAACCTACCACAAATCCATAACCTAGCTAAACTTAACTAAACCTAACCTTGTGTGTATCATGTAGGTAAGATGTGTGTAAAACTCGTTCCGTCGGTTGCCTTAAACTTCAATAATACTGCTTATGTTGCATATCATGATTGAAATAGAGAAGGTGGCATAAAATTCAGTGTCAATATCCTATGGTAATTATATATTTCAAACACCTGGAAGAAACATCTGGAGGGAAGAGGTTGAGAGATCAATATATTTACGTTTCCAAGAGATGGAAATGTGTATAAGACCTGGTTGACAGAGTCAAAAAGAGCTGATTAAGTTTATCCAACCAGCTCATTTATTTGTTCCAACCACTTTAGCTTCGATGATTATGATCCTGGCTACAGATGCAGCTGAAGCTAATGTCACAGTGGTAACACCTGCCTCTCCTGGTGTCATTCCATGAATTGGCATGCCTATCAGATATGTATGGCATGGAGTGTTGAATCATGCATGTCTGGTATGCTTGCCGCATTTTGGAGCATCTTAGACATAAAGACATAACGACATAAAATATCAGTGCAACTATGAGTCACAAGGGCCCTTCTTGGTTGCACCTTGGACACTCAACCAATTGCCCACGAAATCTGTCGACCGGCCCTCCCTGGAATACTGAAGTGCAACCCCTCTATTCATATAATAATTGCCGATGGTGTTTTTAATGATGTTCAATGTGCTCCTACTGACAATGGTTTTTCGCAGCTGGTTGCGGGGTTTTACTACCCTGTTGGTGAAGACTGTCTTAACCTTGTCCTGCTGTGGTTAACTTTAATTTTGAATTGATGACCTCCAATTGCACTATTTCTGTTAAACTCAAGCATTTCCCTGATATACTCATTCTCATAACTATGAACAAATTTCGAGACCTCAATCAGATCTCCCCTCAACTTTCCATATCTAAGTGAAAACATTCAATTTCTTCAATCCCGTTCATTAACCTTTTTGAGCCTTTTTTAAATAAAAAAATATTTTTTTTTTTTAAAAATTTTGGGTTTTTCAAATGGTGGCAGTGCACATAAAACTTCCACATGCCTCACTTCTGTGTGATACATTCCTAATTATTGCCCAAGGCATTCTCAGTGCCTTCTTCCTGGTTTCTTGGTCTGTTCTGATGCTCCCAGTTTTGTGTTCAGAATAGCACCAAGTCCATCTCCTGCTGAGTCGCCGATAGCACTTGTTCACCCATCAAGTATGGAGCCTTCATATGCTGCCTACCTACATACATGCTTTTGCACTTATCAAAATGTAATTTCATTTGCCATTCTTCGGACCACTTCACAAGTTCGTCTAAGTCAGCGAGATATGCTCACTTTGACCTGTTATTGCCCCAAAGACCTTCAAATTGTCCGCAAATTTCAAAACCTTACTGCTTAGGCCACTTTCAATGCTATTTACAAGTAGAATGAACAGTAGTGGCCCCAGTACTGACCCTTAGGGGACTCCACGAAAGAACATTTTGTCATGATGACTTTGTACCATTTAGCATCACTCTCTGCTGTCTGTTTGAAAGCCACAACTCTATCCACTTTAGGATGCTACCTGCAATCCCATGGACCTGAAGCTGCATCATCAACCGCTTGTGGGGTACCTTGTCAAAGGTCTCACTAAAGTCAAAGTATGCTACATTAACCTGATTTTCTTGATCAAATAGTTCCGTGGTGAAATTAAAAAAGTCCATGAAATTTGTGAGACGCGATCGCCCTTTTCTAAACCCATGTTGAGTATCGTGAATCCATCTGTTTCCTTCCAGATAACTATTCTATCCTTGATAATTGATTAGAGTACCTTGCAGACTAGGAATGTGAAGCTTGCTGGCCTATAGCTTTCAATCTTCCTTCTTTCTCCTTTCTTGAGAACATGACCTACATTTACCCTTTTCCAAACTGTTGGAATTTCATTTTGTGAAATTGATCTACAAAATATTGCACTAAGTGAAAATGCCAGTTCCTTTTCAGCTTCCCGCAATACCCTAGCATACATTTCATCAGACCCTGGTGTTTTGTTATGCTTGATTTTCCTGATATGATTAAAAACATCACTATCAATGAAATCAACATCGTTTATTCGATCATCTGTCGCTGATCTGTGGTGTACAGTTGGCAGATTAGTCAATCTTCCAATGTAACCACTGATTTAAACTGCTTGCTCAGCTCCACAGCTATCTCACCATCCTCACCCAATATAGTCCGATTTACTTCCAGTGGACAAATTGCGCTGGAAAATTTACTCAGCTTGTAGAAGCTAAATAACCTTTTGCTGTCCCCATTACAGTTCCTAGCCAAATCCACTTCTTTTGTTCGCTTTGTTGCTCTGCTCTTTTTGCTTCACAGGGCCTTTTTGATACGACTTGCTCGTTTTGCTTATCTTGCTATACTGTTTTGCTCGCTTTGCCTGACTTTTTGATACGACCTTAGATCTGCGATATTTGAATCTTCCTTGAGCACTCTAAATGCAGCTTTCCTAGCCTTCATTGCTTTCATCAAGTATGGGGCAATACGTGCTGGCTTTCCTACCCTTCTTTTGCGCCTATGCTTTTGGGACGTGTCTAATCTGAATTTCCTTCAAGATTTGATTTCTTCCCCACATTTCAGGCATTTAAATTGTGCAATTATTCTTCCCATCTTATGGCACTTAAAGCTGCTCTCATGCAATCGGTCTGGTCTGTTGAATTTAGGAACCTTTACAAAATTATCCTTAATGGTTCCCAGTACATGTGCCTTGAACCTAACTATGTTGTGGTCACTTCTTCCCAGAATTTCTCCTACGGTCAAGTCTTGAACTAAGTCACTTAAATATGAGAAAACAAGGTCCAAGAATGAGCCCTGCCTGGTAGATTCCGTTACATACTGCTATAGGAACAGGTTCTTTTCAAGGAATTTCCTAAATATTTTGCACGATGGGGAGCCAACACCAACATTTTCATATCCTTTTACATTAAAGTCACCAAGAATAGCGCATTATTTCCTCTGAAAGTTTCTACTGATTTCCTCGTAAATCACATCATCAAGCTCCAGTTGCTGATAATGTGGCAGGGTTCCTGATCGGTACAAAGCTCTTATCCTCAGTTTAATGCTGTTGCCTTTTCTCACAGCGACATCAAGCCAAATGGTCCCCACACACATGTTTATGGGCGATGTTGACCAACGCAGTCGATGCGCCCGACCCAAATAACCAACCAACACACACATGCTTTACCACATCTGCTACTTTTTGAGAACTGAATAAGCTATTCACATAGAGCATTAACCCCCCCCCCCTTTCACTGCTGGACCCATATTGCACGAAAACATATTCCATCCCCGGATCTCATAGTCCTGCAAGTTACCCCCAAATACCCCTTACTGACCCATGTCTCAGTAATGTAAACCAAATCTGCTTCCTCCTCAGCAACATAACACTTGAACTAATCGAATTTGGATCGAATACTCTGAGCATTAAGCATCATACACTTAACATATATTCCATAGACACCTTTGGATTTTCCATGCTGAGGAGCTATTTCATCGCTGGATGAACTGCCACTCTGCCTCCTTGAACTACCGCTATCCCTATTTGCTGACTTTGTGGTTCTATTGCCTTGGCTGTCACTATTGGCATATCCCTGAGATTGATATTGGCATATCCCACTTCATCCCTCCCCACCCCATTGCCTAGTTTCCGTGAAGGATATTCAAGCTTACTTTGTCTAACACATGCACCCTTTCTCGGAGAAGGGGCACATGTATTTTGTGCACGTATTTTGTGTAACAATATATTATATATATAAGCTATGAACAAGAACTTCATGTCGCATTATGAATGAGTATGTGGCGAGTAGTAGCAATTCTTGCTTCCAATTGCTACTTGTTCTCTTCTTGTCTGTCCTTGTGCTTTCTCGTCTCTTCTTTTCCTATCTCAGTTTCCGGCGTTTTGCTATGGTTAGTGTGGCTGCCGTTATCTTTTGATGATGCATTTTTCTGTGGCAGTGTGGCTAAATAACTGACATAGCCATTCTCGGGACCCTGGCTGGTGGATAGGCTGTCTGTCGGCAATGTATTTCCATCCTACCACCGTGCGGTGGTGTCTGCTGTTTCCGGGCGGGAGTTTGTGGTGTTAGAGATTTGTGCTGGTTTTTGGCGGGGGTGAACGGGTATGAGGAGCATCGTGGTGAGGATAAGAGTGAACGAAGAAGAATGTAGCTGGCCTGTTGAGGTGAGTCGAGGTAGAGCTGAGTCGTCTTGAAGTTTGAAGCGTAGAGATAGTTGGCTTGTAGTGAGATGAGATGGTGATTCTGGTCGAGGCTGAAGCTGGTGCGGAAGAGAAGATGTGCCAGTCCGGGCGGTGCCAACTTGGGGTCGGGGTGTAGTTTAGGGGTGGGGGATTGTGGTCGGGTCATCGCTAGTTTTAAGTATTGCAAGAACGTTAGTGCCGTCTGGGGTTAGTGTTTTTTTCTTATCTTCTCCATTTTTGTAGCTTTTTGTTGATTTTCTGTTTTTCTTTTTAACGCATGTTTTTATTTTTACTCTTTTCTATTCTTTTCTTTTCCCAATCCTTTTTGCATTTTTTTCATAGTTCATCGAGTAAGCGTGTGGAAGCGAGAAAATGGAAGAGGTGTTCGTGTAATGTTGGATGGTCGTCGTTGAGGAGTGTGGTGATGTCTAGTGGGGTGTTGTTCGTGTTGCAGTAGTCTATGGTAGGTTGTCTTTCGGTGTTGTATTTAGTGCAGTAGATGAGTATGTGTTTGATTGTGAGTGTTCGTTGATGTGTTGTGCATTGTGGTCGTGGGCGTTGTTGTATGAGGTAGGAGTGCGTAAGTGCATTGTGTCCGAGGCGTTATCGTGTTAGTGTGCGTTCTTTTTGTCTGGTGTTTTTGTTTAGTGAGCCAGAGTTCATGTTTTTGGTGTACTTCGTGTAGTTGGGTGATTGCTGTGTCCCATGTTTGTTGATTGCCTGGTGTATTGTGGGGCAGTAGTCTGATGGTGAGAGTGGGCATGGTGTGGTTGGTTTGTGATCGTCGCCTTGAATGTTTGTGTGGTTTGGGTCTCGGAATGTACACTTTATTCGTTCTAGTGGTGAGCCCTACTTGCAAGAACAAAACAGGTGAACAGTGAGCCGTAAGTTGATTTGCACCCTATCTGTATATGCCTAAAGCTATAATAAAAGTAAGGTCCCATGGGTTGGACATCTGTGTCCAATGTGTCTGCATCTAAGCGTATATATGCATGTATGTATCCACGACGTATATGTCTTCCCATCTCATCCATCGCGCTGGCGGCGGAGCGGGCAAAGCGCCGATATTTATTATTATTATTTATTGGCATAATTGGCGCAGGAGCGCCGCGGCGGCGACCGGCGGCGCGGCGCGGCGGCCGGCCGGCCTCGGGGCCCTGGTGAGGCCGGCCTGCCGCCGCGCCACGCGCCGGCCACACTCCCAAGCTGCCCTCGCGACGCTCTAGTGTTCGAAGCCAAATAGCACACGGGTATATGTACATCGCGGCGCGGCGCGGCCGGACGCGCGGCGCGACGCGGGGGCAAGCCGCCACGCGCCGCCGCCCCGCCGCCACTGCCGCCGGGCACGTGCATGTAACAACAGACGTAATCAAAGCCCAAAGCAGCTGGCACGACCGAGCGCACGCCAAAGTGGCCCTCGGCACAATGCGTTCACGTTACAGAAAGGCCGACGCTCGCGTCCCTCAATTGACCACCACCGCGCTCACACCACAGTCTTCGTGAAAATAACAAGAGGCGAGACTCCCGCGCGCGCGCGCCTTCGCCGACGTTCAGACGCTCCTCAGACATCGGGCTACAGTTGACTAGAACACGTAGCGTGTCAGCCAGCCAGTCGCAGACAGCCGGTCGCCGGTCTTGTTTCGATCGCCAGCACGAGACGGGGCTGGGTGGTGCGGCGGCGCGAAGCGGTGGGGCCCAGACGCCCCGCACCCAAGCCGTGCCGGGAGTCAGGCGCGCCGCTGGTCCGTTGGGCCACCTGCTCGAGCAGCGGCCGGCCGCGGACCAGCGCCGCCCTCCTGTCACGGCGACAATTGTTCCTTATGCAAACAGAAAAAACCAGCGTATATGTAACAAAAGAAGCACAACCGCTACATCGGCTGGGTCCGCAGCCGGTGCGGTCGACACGTCACACGTCACGCGAGTACAACCGACACTTCGCCGGGAAGCGGCGCCTTCGCCCCGGCCGGACGCGCACGTCCGCCACACGCACTCCCACTCCCACTTCCACTCCACTCCACTCCACTCCACTCCCACTCGCCCAGAGGCGCACGGCCGCTCGCAGACGGCGACGAGCGGCGCGCCGCGATCGCACACGTCCGCGGCCGACTGCCAACTCTCTCTCTCGGGCGCCCAGCAGAGTGGACGGCCGCCGTGGCAGAGTGGCACGCGCTGTGGATGCGGCTGCGGGCGCCGGTGTTCGCCGCTGTCGCGACGGCACGGTGTGCGCGTGTCGCCTCAGTCCTCAGTCCTCAGTCCTCGGTCTCGACCGTCTGGCGGGTCTCGGTGCCGTCGGCGTCGGTGGTGACGCGCTCCGTGACAGTGCGCGTCACCGGCCGGCCCGCGTCGTCAAACGTCGTCTCGGTGCGGGTCTCTGTGCGGACCGTCCTGCCGGCGGCACACAGCGGTCAGCCCAGGTCGGCGCTGGGGTCAGTAGCAAACAGACATGGACATTAGTCAGTGGGGGTCAGACAGGGTCAATTAAGACTTAGTTATTTGAGTTTAAGGGCGCTTCGACCAAAGCGTGATCATTTAGCGTCCATGGTCAATTAAGACTAGACAGGGTCAATGAAGGCCAGACAGGGTCAATGAAGACCAGACAGGGTCAATGCAGACCAGACAGGGTCAATGAAGACCAGACAGGATCCAGTGAAGATGAAGCAGGACGGGCGGGGGTCCGACAAATCATTCACGGTTCTGGTCTTATTCCAGACCGACCCGATCGGGTTGCTCCGAGTAGTTCGGGAGGACTGGCCGGAGCTACTCTGAAGACTGCGGCGTGTGGGGAGGGGGGGGCGGAGCTACTCCGGGGATTGAGGAAGGACTGACGAAAGCTGCACCAGGGACTGAGAACCCAGTGTAGGTAGCGTTAGTGCAGCGGGCGAGACGCGCATTTTCCGCTAAAGGGAGAGACCGCCTGAACAAATCCTCCGCTGAGATGGGACGGGTACACACGAGCCTTCCTGGAGGCGTTCCATTCCCCGCCCTGGAGAGCCACATGCATCCACGTATCCGCCCTTGCCAGGAATGGCAGCGGACAGCGGATGGTGCGGTGGTTCTAGATTAGCTTTAAGTAAATGGAACCCGAGCCCGGAGGTACAAAATAGGTTTCATGCGGCGAGTAATGAGTGGTACTTTATGGCCTTAGTTGTTAATAATAGGTTAGCCAAGGTTTTTGTGGAAAACAGACATTTCTTCAACATAATTCGGGGAACTAGACATAGTTGCCTTAGATGGGCTGATCCTAGCAAGACAAAAACTGAGAATAATTACTAAATAGGCATGAGTAGCTCCTGCACAGCTGTTCAGGGCAGGTCATCGAACCGATAGGAATGGTTAACATGAGTCTAGCAATATTCGGATAAACATAGACGACCCAAAGAAGGCACCAATAAACGGCAGATGCATTTCAGCTGTGGTAAGTGCAACGCATTTGCGGTTTGGAGGTTGGACATTTAGACATACAATGGGGATTGAACTGGATGACATTGAAGAGGAACACTACTCAGGCGTGTTGGTTTCAGGGACATTAATGGAGAAAACCAATGCAACTCGGCTACGAACATAGCATTGTCATTGTTATTGGGGAGGGCGAGTACTCTGGCTGGAAACATTTGAACGAGGTGCACTCAAGCCTTCCCGTGGGGCGCCTTTCCTTTCCACGGGCGCTTCTGGCTGAACATTTTGTGTGTGTGTGTGGGGGGGGGGGACGCGGGAAAGGGGCCGAGAATGAGGACAGAGAAACGGACCTGGTAAGGGGACCGGTAAAAGAGATCGGGGAAGGGAACCGAAAATGGGCCAGGTAAAGCACACCGCGGAAGGAACTGGAGGCGGGACCAGGGAAGAGCAGGAAGAGGTCCAAATTGGGGGAAGGGACGGGCAGAGGGACCATGGAAGAGAAATGGCACCGACGGAGTGGACCGGGAAGATGACAATGAAAGAACGCCGAGGAAAATGCCGAGAAAGCGATTCCAAAGAGGAAGGGGACCAGGCAATTAGATCGCGAAGGGGACCTCGGGGGGAGGGCGGGGAAAGGAATTCGATCGAGGATGGGGTCAGATAAAATGGACCCGGGGACGTCGACAGGGGGTGGGTCCGGGACCTGGGAGGGGAATCGGGAAGGGGGACCAGAGGAGGCGACCGGGAAAGGAGCCGATAATGGGGACGAGGAATCCGACCTGGAAGGGAGATCGGGGAAAGGAACCGAAACGGGAACGGAAGAAGCACACCGCGGAAGGGACCGGGTGATGGATCCGGGAAAGGGAATTCATGGAAAGTGAGCGGGGAAGGTGACTGGGGAAGAGGATCGGGAATCACTGTCAGTACAGGGCAGTGGGCGAAGGCACGAGCTCACGACAAACAGTGCGAGGTAACTGGCGAGCTCACTGGTCACTGTTCGTGCCACATGACCTACCACCCGAGGCTCGGTTGCTGACCAGCACAACCTCCCAGGTGTCTAGTAATGGGCTTACTGGATGAAGCTTGAGCCACAAACAACTCCGTGTGACCATGGGCTTACTGGATGAAGCTTGAGCCACAAACAACTCCGTGTGACCATGAACCGAAACCACGCTCCACTCGACAAAACCCTTCCCAGCTTCGGTCACCGACTTGCCAGACCCACCGCCAAAGCGCCGGCGGGTATTCCAACACGACCCACTCAGGTGTCGTTCGGTCCCTGACCCGACCCACCTTCTGAGTGTCGGTCCTGAGCCGGAGGTGCCCTCTACGAGCTCTGAAAACATTTGTGGTGACTCCGACGCGGGGACGCCTGAAAGTACAGCCAACAGCCACTTCACACTCGGCCGTGGCCCGCGTCACACAGGTCAGAGGTCATCACCAGCGGCGAGCTACCGTCACGACATTCTCCAGCCGAAACTACACACGCCAGGCAAGCTCAAGAGGCGGTACGTTTTCGAACTCGCCAACGGCCAAATTAAATTTATACATTATTATACTAATTGCACATTCCACAAAGCATATGTAATATATATATATATATATATTCATTCATTATATAACCACAATTTTATAATAGAAGATTAAAAGATTCAAGCAAACTTAGAGATGCAAACACCGACGATTGAGACTGGCTACGGTACACAGCAAGTACAACGACCGCGATATTTCCCGCACGGAAGATCTTGCCGGTGCGAGACGGACGATCCCGACAATACATCGGCAGCGAAACACTCATGCAAGCGACACGCGGCCTGACCACGCGGCGACCACGTGACGTGACGTTTTGGGTGTGACCAACAAACCGAGCGGTCACGTGCCGCTGCCGTGTGACGTCACGTCGCCGCCGGGTGGGACAGCCACGGGCCGCAGAGCACACCAAGCCACACCGCACACGCGGAGTCAAGCGGAAGGAGTTGTGAGTAGACGTCTAGTGGCGTTGCCGCGGCATGCACCTCATGCTGCACGTCTCACCTGCCGCCACCGACCACTCGCAGGTCACGTCACATCACGTCACGGCACGGCACGGCACGACTCACAGCCCGCTCACAGGTCACACACACGCACACACGCCACCACCAGCACCAGCCGGGTGACGGCTCCATCCACACAGGAAGGCGGACGGCGTCGCCACCGCCGGACTGCCCGGCCGCAGCCCGTGCCAGCGTCTGACGGAGAACGCGACCGGCGGCGCCCTACCCGGGGCCACCCGTCAGCCGACAGCTGAAACCCGCACCGCTGTTCGGCGGGCACAGCGGCCGGAAGCAGGCCGGCCGCCGGTCGCGCACCGTCAGCGCACAGCGGAAGAGACAGAGGCGCCCGGCCACAGCACACCACCACTGACCGCGACCGCCGGCGCCCGGCCTGCCGCCTGGCGGCGCGGCGGCGACACAGAGGTGCGCGGCGCCGCCGCCTGGGAGGGCGGGCGCCGCTGCGGGCCTGCCGCCGGGTACGACTGGGTATCCGGGGCACTCCGGTCGGACGGTACGCGGCGCGGGATCTTTGACACAAGTGAGGAGGAACGGGACGCGGCGGCGGGCCGCCACACCTGCCCGCCCACTGAAAACAAGGCCAAACACAACTGACGTCCGCAATCGCCCGACAGGCGGCACGCACGGGTCTCCACGCCAACACAGGAGGAAGGGGGAATTCATCTCTACAGCGGTATTGCCTCCAGCGCCAACACAAGAACCACCACCACCAGCACCACAACCCCCACCACAGTGCTCCGGCGTCGCCCCGCCCAGCAGTGGGCGGTGCCGAGGCGGCACCGCCACAGCGCCCGCGCACGACACGGTCGCCCGGCAGTGGGCGCGCGCCCGGGGTCAGCACCGCCCCGGCCGTCACACCCCCAGCCGACACGGGCGGCTTTACCATGGACCAGCGACACGGGGAGGACATCATGCAACGCGCCACTGCTCAGCACAAATGCTAGGCCCACGGCTAGCACGGCCAGCAGACATGCACGCAGCACTGCGGTCAGCGTTAGACCCGCCAGCCCACCTGGCGGCAGACAGAGGAAGCGAGAGTGAGCGGGGGCGCCGCACGGTGGCAGCACGGACACGCCGCAGGGACGACAGTACGCCCCAGCGACATGGTGCGTGCTAACGATGGCTGGCTGTGGCGGGGGCGGGGGCGAGGTGAGGTGGGGGTCACACTGAGTCTAGGAAGCGACTACGACAACACGAGGCAGCCGCCACGCCAGGCGTGAGCGGCGGGCGGCGTCCCCTCCGCCGGCAGTCGGGCTGGCACCGTGCGACCACAACTACAACTAGTCCACGGCGAAGAGGTCCCAGCCAGCGCGGGGCCAACGCGACCAGCCAGGCTACAGGTCAAGCGGTGCACGGTGGCCAGCTCGACTGAGGTGCTGGAGGTACGACGGTGCGGCACCAGAGCACCAGTGCTGCCGCGACAACGAGACAACGAATAGCGACGACAAATAGAAGGCAACAAATAGCGCTCGCTCGGACGGCGAGGGGATGGTGCGCACGAAAGCCAGCCGCGTGACAACATTCCAGACGGTCACGACAGATACCGTCCCGAGACTGGCCACTGTGGATGCATGCACAATAGGGGGGGGGTGAAGGGTACACTCGAAGAGGACCTCATTCGCCCGTACGTTCAAGCTCGCATCAGAGACATTCAGGTAAAATGTCGCATGCTGGTGAGCCACGGTGAGCCCATGTGGAGATTTTGGTGAGGAGTAGTGGGCGAATCATTTTAGCTGGGATAAATTGTTTAATTCACACCAGCGTCGGTGCCTACACACGGCTGGACATACGTCAACCTGCCTCGTTCATGTTTCGGCTGATGTTATTTGTGTTGTGTTAATCGCATTGCGCCGAGCGGGTGACAGAGCACCACTATCCTCACCCTCAGGAACAGACCAAACTAACTATTCGTGAAGTCGAATATCACAGGTAGATAGAGAACAAAGATACGGAGACAGATTTAAGAGGCGGAATAGCGACGAATACAGATAAAGGACAAACAAATAGACAGAGAGATGAGAAGAGGGGGGACGGACCCATGTACCATTACAGGGCACATGGGGGACGTTCATTACACGACGGAGGGGCACCGGGCAGCTGCCGATGGGAATCGAGACAGAATTGGCCTCATAGAAAGGCAATCATCCGCTCTGCTTTTGGTTGGCTATTGGGGTTTAGGAGCGCATCGACTGCAGTGGTCATGCAGCGTCCATTACGCCATCAGTCATACCGTAGCTTTACACCCGAAACTGATCGAGAATACTTAATGCGACACGTCATCAAGCCCATGGACAAGGCGCATAGCATAACAATCCTGGTTTACCACATATCCAACGCCATAGTAATCGGGCGTATATACCGCAGAGAACTTAACTTCTTCAAGGAAACCGAACAGCTGACCCCATTGAAAAAGGGCGACTCACCCCGCAATAATTCCTGTAGCAAGACCGAAGCACGTCCGAATTGCTGATAGACAAGTCGGGGGTACACAACCAATATGTGTTGAACTGACGGGAGAGCATGGCACCTTTGGCATGCTCTGTACCGGCACCACTCCACCATTCACGTACCGGGACAACTCGGCCACAAAATAAACTCCGCCAAGGGTCACCAACGTCCTTGGGGAAAAGAAAAAAACGAGAAAATTTGGGAACTAGAAAGAAGCGACCTCACATTCGCCCTGCTCTTTGTAGAGTGGGAAAGGTGGTCATAATGCGCCTCTAAAAGGAAAAACGACCCTGGGCAGTAACAGCATTACCATTGCCTCGAGGAACGTATTGCCACTAGAATGAACATATAAGTAAAGCTCGTTTGCCCACTCTTGCAAGGGGAAAATTTGTGGACACCCGAATGTCCCATGGCCAATGAAGGGTGTGTGAAATGTGCACATTCAACCATTTTACAAGCCCATTTTAGGGTTTCAGCGTGTGATAAACATAGAAAGAGAGCAATGACAAGGTCGTAAATAATACTGGAAACACGCGGGCCCAGGAAAACGTGTAAAAATACGTATATGTACGCAAGCTCCGCCGTGGAACAGAACAGCAACAAATGTTTTATCTGTCCAAAATATCTTTGCATACTAAAGCATTCTTGAAACAAGCAATTCGATGTAGCGAATCTTTATGCCACAATAAGTACTACCATTACCTAAATGTACGAACGAGTAAATTTGAAACTGCAAGGAGTATTTGAAACTCCTTTGACTTCCTTTACAATGGCGCACGATACAAATGACACGATCGCACAAAACCATTCGTACATTAACCAAACGTTCGCTACAGATAAATGGGTGCACTGTGACACCTGAATTAGAAGCATTGCTGTCGGATATATTTTATATCTCTTCCCGCTCAGAAGCCATGCATTAAAAAAAAACGTGTACTGAGACACTGGTACAGCCACGCTGATATCGCCAACCCAGAGGGATTTTAGTGCCAGCATTTCTAAGCATGGGTTGACTCGTGTACCAAGTCTGGAATCTGTAAAGCAATGGATATCGCATTTGGGAAGAGTCCGATTTGGAGGAATACAAACCAATGCTAGGGACAATTTCACGGCACCGACACCGGCAGACAGCAGGGTCCTTCGAAAAGTGACCAGCACTATTTTCCCTACCAACCACCAGTGCGTTTAAGAAACGTGGCGGTGTCTTGTTTGATCACTCGGCTCGTTGACTATGCATCTATCAGACTGTGGCATTTATAAAGAGTGAAAAGTCATGCAATGGAGATTATATATGAGGATGATGGTGCTTAGGGGCACGTCAACTACAAGGTCATTTTGTGACCATAACAAGGAGATTATATACGATATTGCGTGATGATGATGCAACGGCGAACTGAAGGTCTGAACAAACATAGCTTTCAGTGACGTAAGTGACTAAGCACAACAAATGCCTGATGATTGACTCTGAAGCAATTGTTGCGCGTCTGGGATAGGGTGTCGCATAAATTGCCCACATCAGGTACGACATCACCGACACCATATATGACATCAGATACATCATTGCTATCATATTTGCCATCAGGTATGCCATCCCTGGCATCAGGTACATCATGCATGACATCAGATACACTCATGCACGGCATCAGCCGACATCAGGCTCGATATCATTGATATCATGCATGACACCAGCGGACATCAGGTGCATCATTAACACGTACATCATATATGGCATCAGTCGACAGCATTTATGACATACAAGACTTTAGTCGACATCAGGTATGACAAACGGAAGTTCGCTCACGGATGCCAATAAAATTTGCCTAGTTTGACAGTCCTGAAGCGTTAACTCGTCAGCAAAAACGTGTTCGATGTTGAGTTAGGAATAGCAAGAGCAAAGCAGTCCACGTCATGACCTTTGGCTGGTGGCGAACTGCACACAGAATTAACAAACAAATTCCTGATATCTTCTCAACCAGTGGGCCGCAAAATAGTTCCAATTGTGCCCATCGGTGATAATTAACTGCCCGGGTGGATGCTTCGCAGAATTATCTGTGCTGCTAGCATTTGATTATTCCAACACATTCCCTTCGTCCAGCTAGGCACTTCTCGGATAAATCGTGAGATTTATTGGCGTGGCATTGTCAGAACCGAACCGTTACACCTAAGGTGCACTGTACCACTAAGAATGGCACCTAAGAACGTGCCTTAAGACGTCTCCACTATGCTTACATCGCACCAAAACGAGAATGGTTGGGACATGACGTCATCTGTGACGTAGAACAACATAGAATCGTTGCTGTCCTGATTCCTGCGGAAACAATCCTGGTGTACCCTAAAATATTAGGCAACATGATTCTTCTTAAAAAGGAGCTTGGCGTCCTATGCAAAATCAGAAAGCAATGCTAGTTGATTGGCAATGTGGGCATCGACCACGTCGGTCATACCTAGCGCCCGTAACAAGGGCAGATGAAGGCAATGGCCATTGGTTAGTTAATTACTTGGGTTTTGGGTGCACGAACTGCACGATGACTGGTAATATACGGCGCTCACAGATAAAGCAATCGAAATACCAATGTTGGACAATTTGCCTGTCAACCAATATTTTGATCGGTGTCCACACAGAAACACCAAGCGTACACGGGCGTCGCCTAGCAACCAGTCAAACATCCACCAGCTCCGGTCTCCAGACGCAGCCCGTTGTCAGTAGCAACGGGCTGCGAGGTGCACACACTTTTCAACTTCACTCTACGGCCGAGGAAGCTGTCATCGATTTTAGGCGACAATAGCAGAACCACCGACATCGATACGGCTAGTACAGACCCGTGTTAGAAGAGCAGTCAGCTGTTTGGGCTGGCGTCGGTCGTCACGTGACCAGCTTGCGGACGGCCGTGATTGGTGGAAGGCGCAGGAACGGGTGGAGCTTGTGCGATGACGCAGGACGCAGCGTTCACCGATAATGAAGCGGCGATGAATTGTGGCGGCACTGACACTGGTAGGGTGGGGAGGGGCGCTCCGAGCATGGGCGGATACAGAGGAGGGGGCCTCATGGAAAGTGGTGCCTCTCCACCCCAGAAAGGCGCCCCTGCAGGAAGGCTCAAGAATCCCCCAAATAAACTATTTTGCAGCCGAAAGCGCCCCCTTGAGACGAAAAGCTTAAATGTGCCTTAGTACATCCATCTCGCTGAATACATCTTCCCACCGAAGGCGCCCTTCAAGAAATTGTGCCCCAACGACAACTCCTGGATCCGCCCATGCCATGCATGATTTCCAACCTGCTGGTGCTGAAGAGACCACCTTACTACGGTCTTGGGGACGCGACTTCGCTGCGAGAACCCGTCTGGTCTGCTGGTTCACACCACATACTCCCCCGCTTCCACCAAAACAGTAGTGTCCGAAGATGATCATGGGCCTTCACAGCCCCCTCCCATCATCAAAGCTTCAACCGTAAGCATGGATGAAGAAGCTATGAAATTATGGGTGGCACCGAATGTGTGGAGGTAATGCGTACAGTCAATTTGGCTTGCGGGGCCCACCCCACATGGTCCCCTGTCAAGAGAGCAAAGAAGTTTGGGGGAGGCCCAAGGCAAACACATAGGTGTAGTTTTCTGAAAATTATCTGGAGGGCGCAATACATGGAGACAATGGGCGGCCCAAATGGATTAAAGGGCGCACACCACATACGAGGAAACCCCACTCCTAGGCGGAAGTACCCAGGGTCACGTAGCCTGCGAGTTACCATACCCCCTGGACAAATTAGAGCGCTTTTCCAACCTAGCAGTACGCTTCAACTCCGGCAGGGCACCGCAGAGCTCGCTCCTGCAGTTCCTTCCCCCGACCCCAGCGCGCGGTCGTGCGGTCGGTGGTATTTAGTACCGCCGCGATCTGCCATTGGGCTGCCACTATCGGTGCGGACGGCAGCGAGTGGTCGCGGTCGGCGGCCTTTAGTACCGCCGCGGTCTGCCATTGGGCTGCCACTATCGGTGCGGACGGCAGCGAGTGGTAGGGGATGACGGCCTTTAGTACCGCCGCGATCTGCCACGGGGCTGCCACTATCGGTGCGGACGGCAGCGAGTGGTCGTGGATGATGGCCTTTAGTACCGCCGCGGTCTGCCATCGAGCTGCCACTATCGGTGCGCACTGCCGCGCGCCGAGGTAGGAGGGTGGCGAGCCGCACGCCCCAGTTGGCTCCCGGAGAGGGCCGCGGGAGGTGGTGTCGCGCCCAGCGGAGCTGTTGTCAGCCGAGAAACGGGCAACGCCAAACGGGTGGGGACGACAATTTGTAGCATCACGTCACGTTTCGATGTGAAGACTCCATAGATTTACCAGGGCCCGCAGGATTGTTCTCAAACTATGATTCAAAACTTGCGACATCAAAACACTTCCTCAAACACTCAATTTCGAGCAGCCTAGTCCCGTATTTGGTGCGCAGTACGTGCATCAGTTGGAATTAAATTTGGAACCGATTTTTATCGCATTCTTCGTCTCAGCTTAAAAAAGGCATACATACGAAATAGTTTGCATATCCCGAGACGGCGCACAATTTTGATAATCAAATTACACATTTCCTTTCTTCGACAACTTTATTAACGCCAACATGATCTTTCGAGAAGTGACGTTCATATCTTACCGTCTGTGGAGTTTTCGCGTAGAAACGCGACGTGAGGTTGCTTAATCTCCCTGACCAGCAATTCCACAATTCAAGGATTTGGGAGCCACAGCTTACACCGATCTCTGACAATTGTAATTTTTAATTCATTCACCGATTTAAATTTAAAACTGAGATTCCACAGAAAGGTCATGGCTGGATCTGGCCCGAACCTGGTCTATTTTGCACAAATTTTTGAGATGCAAGAAAATCACAAAATATCTTAGGAATGTGCCAGGCAATGAAAGCGAAATAGAACGATGAAGTACATTTCAGTGCCGCAAGTTTATCAAACGATGCTACATTTCAGGAATGTTAGCATCCTCAAAAATAAAAGAGCCGAATAGCACGCCCTAAGCAACCAAGTGAACGCTACTTACAACTCAGTTTATCAATGCAACTTATTCTTCAGAATGCACGCCCCATCCAGCCGAATATATTTTTTTCCAGATGTAGTTGATACGGACGACGCTGCGATACCTATATATTTCCACTGGGGGCCACGCCATTGGCAACTACGGCACGCCTACCAAACGAATCCAGACTCCCTGCCCCCCCCAGTAATGCTGCCATTGTTTGTAGCTTGGGGTCTAAGGGCGCTTTGACCACAATAAAGCGAGCGGGAACAATCACCAACTCGTGAGCCGCCACCCTGACTAGCAGACTTGTGTTCGACTCAATTTTTTTTAATTGACTCACATGTGACTCATATCTTGAGATCTGAGTCGACACGCGACTCAAACAGACTGACATAAATTTGAATTGATTCAGATCCAACTCAGTGGTATCAGACTCATGAGCCATATGATTCAGTGTGCACTGCTCACGTATGATATTTGAATGTTTAACTCATGATTCGAGTGATATTTTTACAGAAAGATGCGATTCAACTTATGACTCAAGATATACTTTGGGGAAACAAATCGATTCAACTCGCGACTCATCCAAAAACGATTGATTCACGAGTTGATTCCCGATTCAACTCGAGTCGAGCACAAGTCTGCTGACCAGCGATACAGACCCCCAGATCAAACGCTAGAAGAGACCCTGCCACACCCAGCATCTTCGGAAGAGCACGCCCACGGCTGGGTTACTGTATCCACTGGCGGGCCCAGAGCCTGACGAGCAGCACGGATCCCAACACCCCTGGGTTACTGTATCCACTGGTGGGCCCAGAGCCTGACGAGCAGCACGAACCCCAACACCCCTGGGTTACTGTATCCACTGGTGGGCCCAGAGCCTGACAAGCAGCACGGATCCCAACACCCCGGGCTATGACCCCGGGGGCCCAGAGCCTGAGCAGCACGGATCCCAACACCCCTGGGTTACTGCATCCACTGGCGGGCCCAGAGCCTGACGAGCAGCACGGATCCCAACACCCCTGGGTTACTGTATCCACTGGTGGGCCCAGAGCCTGACGAGCAGCACGGATCCCCACATCGAATGCTAAAACGTGTCCGGCCACCCCTTCCCGTCCCCCTTGCTGAAGAGCCCCACGCTCGCGGGTGGGTCACTATCCGACTGGCGGGCTGCTGACAAGGACTGTCATGAGCCACTGACAAGGTCATGCTGGCGCCGCCGCCGTCAGCGCCGGCGGCGGCGGCGGCGGAGCGCCACCACGGCCGCCAGAGCGCGCCGTCCGCGCCGTGGATGGTCGACGGGTGCAGGATCTGCGTCAGGACCGTCGACAGGAGCTGGCCGCCGCGCAGATCACGTGACGTCGACGCAGCTCTCCCGGCTCTGCCCGCGCCCTCTGTCTCTCTCTCCCTGTCTCTCTTTCTCACCTCGCTCTGACCCCTGCAGTCGCTCCGCTAAAGAAGCAGAAAGAAAAGAAAAAACGCCGGTTAGTGGATTAGCGGTGCGGCTAAGGCGGCGGTGGCCCGACCTGGTCTACCGGGGGTGTAGCGGGCTGCAGCTGGCGGTAGCGGGGCGGCAGCGGTGACCCGGCGCAAACTCAACACCCATCCCTCGGCGGCCAGAGTTAGACATGTGTTAGCGCTGACCCGGCTGTCAGATGCTGCGGCGACGTGAAATCACGCCTGTGCCGAGACAGATACGTTGGGCGGCTCACGGTCCCCCGGAGCCCGGTTACACTGCACCACCACTCGGCGAATCAAAGGCCACCACTGACATTGAGCTACTTGACACAAGCAGAACCAAAAACAGCGGCGCGGCGCCACGTCGTCGGGCCGGTACAAGTGTCGCAGCATTTTGCATGCAACCAGTCCGTGAACAACTGATATCGGCTCGGGCATGCCCACCGCAGAGACTGCGTGTATTGGAAGGTCGGTGCCGCTCGCAACGGTTCCCAAACGGGCGGCAACGGAAGGCCAACAAACAGGCTGCGTGAATCGCGTCAGGGCGAATGCTTAGAAACAGCCGGTCCGGCTGGCAATGCCGGCGGCTTTGGTGCAAAACAGAACACACGACGCGACGTACGACGGAAACAAGTTGACAATCAAACAGCGCCAACACTACTGCTCGTCGTGCTGCGAGAAAGAGAGACGGAGACGAAAGTCGGGCGCATCGACCCGACGTTTCCACATCTACGCAGCCGGCCCAACCAAGGGTTCGCGCTAGCCAAGCGTGATTGTGCAGGTGAGAAAGAGATAGAGATAGAGATAGATAGATAGAGATAGAGTGAGAGAGAGAGAGAGAGAGCGAGAGAAAGAGGGAGAGAAAGAGAGACAACATCTATCTGTCGATACCTGTCCCGGGTGGGATCCCCGCCGTCCCGAGTGGCGAGCCCGACGGAGCGGTGAGAGGCTGGCCGGCGGAAAGGACTCGGCCGGACAGGGAGGAGTCGCGCAGCGTCACGCCACGGTCTGACAGGGAGCGCGACTGCGTCTGCGTCACAGTCACCGTCTGGGTGGGCAGGCGGCGACGGCGCACGGCGCCCTCGCCGTCCCGCGCCGCCCCGTTCGTCTGGTCGTCGTCGGCGGCCAGCGCGGCCAGCATCGTCTGCAGCTGCTGCGGCGGCAGCTGGCCGCTGGTCTCCACCACCAGCCGGCGGCGCACCGTGTGCTGCAGCTGGCCCTGCGCCTCGCCAGCGGCCGGCTCCAGCTCAGTCGGCTGGTGCCCGTCGGCGGCGAGGTCGCCAAAGTCCATGTCCGGGTCCCAGGGTCTCGGTGGATCCCACCAGGGTGGTGGACGCCACGCTCGATGACATCACGCAGTCGGACTCGCCCTGGTACGTGGCGTGGGTCGCCTGCGAGCTGGTCGCCGAGTCGAACGAGCCGATCATCGAGTCGCGAGCCGCCGACGAGCCGCTCCACCAGTCTCCGACCGCGGCGACGGCGCCCTGCAGCTCCAGCGAGTCGCTCATGGCTGGCTCCGCGCCGGCCGCCTCCGACGCAGACAGGCTCGCAGCGCCTCGGTCCGCCTCGATCGAGTCCGTCATGGCTCGCTCATCTTCAATCGAGTCGGTGAGCAGCCGCTCCGCCTCCAGCGAGTCGGTCATCGCCGGCGGCGGCTCGATAGAGTCGGCCGACATGGCGCCGGCGCGCGGCTCGCGCTCCAGCGAGTCGCCGCTGTCTGTGCGGCCCGCCTCTTGCAACAAACGTCGCCGCAGAGGCGAGTCAAACGGCTCGCCGAGACGGCCGTTCAGCGAGACGTCGTCGGGGTCGGGCGGCGTGATCGACACCAGGCCCGACTCGGTCATGTCGCAGATGTCCTCCAGCCGGATGGTGTCCGACAGCTCCTGCTCGCCGTGATGACGCTCCACGTTGCTCTGCGCCTCGCGGATGATCTCGTCGATTTCGAACAGCTGGTCGGCGCGCGCCGGCCGCTCCGACGCCACCGACACCGTCTCGCAGCTGTCCGACTCGCTCATCTGCGACTCGTGGCCCTCCTCGATCTCGGAGAGCAGCCGCTCGGCCTCGGTGGCGCGGCTCTCGGTCTGCTCCGCCAGCGCCACCTGTCGCTCCAGCCGCTCGAAGTCGCGCAGCGACGCGATGCTCACGTCATCGCCCTGCGAGTTGGCCGAGTTGGAGCCGTTGCCGCGCCGCGCCGAGCCGCCGCTCCCGCTGTTGCTGTTGCCGAGCGAGCCGAGCGACTCCTGCGAGGCGCCCCGCTGGCCCACCAGCTGCTCGAGCCGCTCGAACTCCTGCAGCGAGCAGAGCGACACGTCGTCACTGTCGCCGCCCCGCGAGACGAGGCGAGCGCGTACCGCCAGCTCGAGCTCGGGAGTGGAGCTGAGCGACTCCTTGAGGCGGTCCAGCTCGCGGCTGTTGAACGCCTCGTCTCGTTCTTCTTCTATGATGTCCTCCAGGTGTTTGGTGAACTGCTCGTCTGGAGTTTCGCCCCGCGCGCCACCCTCGAACAGCTGCTCGGCCCAGCGCTTCTGTTCGGCCACCTCCGCGGAGCTCAACTCAACAGGCGACGGCGGCGACTCGTCGCTGATCTTCTGCACCTCCTCCGGGAAGTAGCGCACGCGCGACAGCGGAGTCACCGTCGGCGGCGGCGACACGATCGACTCGAGACGGCCTCCACCCTCGACCAAGATGAACTCGTCCGGCGACAAGTCGCCCGCGGCGTCGGCCGGCAGCGGCCCGCCGTTGCTCTCGTACTCGTCCTCTTCGAGGATCGTCTCGTGCAAACGCGGCGCAGCCACGAACTCGGGGTCGTCGAACGCGTACTCGCGACCCTCGTCCGACTCGGACGAGCTGGGCGACTTCTCCGACCGCGGCGACGGGTCGCCGCCGTCGGCGTCGCCGCTGTCGGCCGGCTCCGTGACCGAGATGGTGGGCGCCGGCGGCTGGGGACTGGCGACCGGGCTGACGGACGTCGGCGCCGACGGCGGCGCCGACTCGGGAGTCAGCGACTGGTAGCCGCCCAGCGCCGGGCTGCACGGCGTGTCCTGCGGCTCGGGACTGGGCGGCCGCTCCACGGCCGGCGCCAGGCTCGGGTCCGACGGCAGCGTCATGATCTGCTGGATCTCCCACTCGGCGCGCTCCTCGGACAGGCCCTTCTCCAGCAGCTGCGCCCGCAGCCGCTCGCCCGCCGCGCTGCTCGTGGCCGACTCGGACAGCGCCCGCCGTAACACGCGCACGGCTGGCGTGGGCAGCTGGTCGCCCTCGCTCTCCACCAGCACCGCCGGCGCAGCCGGTTCCTCCAGATGCAGGGTTTCCGACGTCTCCGACATCTGCGAGCCCGTCATCGTGCTGAGCGGCTCCGAGGCGCTCGACGTCGAGGCGTCCATCCGGTCCGACTCGGTGAGCCACGTTTCGCGACCGGCTCGCTGCGACTCGGTGGCCGAAGGCTGGGGCCGACTGGCGTCTGACGCGCTCTCCAGCGACTCGGACATCAGCTTGGTGCCGAAATCGCCACTGGCAGGCTCCGAGTCCAGCGTCAGGTCCGGCGACGCCACGCGCTCGTTGTCGCACTCCTTCTCACCCACCACACGCCCCTCCAACCCGAGCTCCTCCTGAGCGAACACCATCTCCGCCGAGCGCTTCATGTTGGGCTCGACGAACAGGTCGTCGCCCTCCTCGGCCGCCTCCGCTTGCGGCTCAGGCTGCGGCGTGGGCGGACCACTGGACTCCTCCTCCTTTTCCTCGTCTTCTGGCTGACCGGTGGGCGTTGCCTCGCGGTCGAGCTCGACAGCCGACGTTATCAGCGTCTCGGACGGCTCGCTGACCTCCACACTGGCCAGGTGGCCGCTCGTCTCGCTCGAGTCCATGGAGCGCAGCGAGTCGTGCGAGCTGAGCGACGTCTTGGCGGTGTAGTACTCCTGGGAGCCGGTGGTGGCGGCCGACAGGGCCGTCTCGTACTCGGACGGCGTGCCCGTGTGGCCGGCCGGGTCCACTTCGGAGCTGGTCGGCCTCGAGGTGGATCGACTCACGTCGGACGGCGCCGGAGTGTGCAGCCGACTCTCGCCCGAGCTGTCCGCGTCGGCAGCAGAGCGACGCGGCTCGGAGTCGGTCCGCGCCGTCGAGCGTTGCCGCATCACCACGCCCGAGTCGTACTGACGCGACCCGGTCGGCTCCTCCTCCGAGCTGCGCTGAGAGCGCAGCGACGCCTGCCGGCCCGACGTCACCGACTCCAGACTGGTGGAGTGCGAGGTCGAGTACGAGGCCGGCTCGGGCCTCGGCCCGGCTCGGTCCGGTTCGGACGGCGACGTCCGCTCAGGCACCGACTCGCCCGAAGAGACGCGCTCGCGGTCCAGCACCGTCACCACCGACTCGCGGCTCGACAACATGGAAGTGGACTCGGTGCGCGAGTCGGACGACTTGGACATGGTCTGCTCAGCGAGACGACTGGCGACCTCGAATGCCGCCCCGTCGGATGTCTCCGTAGACGATGGAACAAAATACTCGGTTGTTGCTTCCGTTGATGACGTAGAAATCTTCTCCATGCACCGGCCCATCGTCTCCGAACTCTCCTGAATTGTTCTGGTTTGCATCTCGTGGACATCAGTGATCCCTCCAGGCAAACTGCCACTCTTCTCTTCGGAAGACTTCGCAGAGGTATCGGTGGACTTTGTGAAACTTTCAGATACCTCTTCCACGGACTTCGCAGATACTTCGGATATGTCAGCAGAAGACCTCAGCAGCCTCTCTGACTTGTCCTCGTAAGACCTAGGGGAACCTTCAGAAGTTTCCTCCGTGGTCTTAGTCAGCGCCTCGAACGATTCTTCCGTAGACCTTGTGGCAGCCTCGGATGTTTCGTTTGAGCGTCGGATCACCGTCTCAGACGTTTCGCCTTGCACCCGTGCGCTGGAGCCCTCCTGTGATCGCGAGAGGAGCCCGGCTGTGCGAATAAGTTTTTCAGTGGCCTCATCGGTAGCCTTAACAGCCGCCTCGAATGTCTCTTCGGTGGAACGTGTTATTGCTTCCGATACTTCTCCCGAAGAGCGGCTCTGGAGTTCTGAGCGCTCCTCTGTTGACTTCGTGAACGACTCCTCGGAAGAACGTGTGAGAGATGTTCGCAGCCGTTCCGTGGTTTCCAGCGAGCATTCCCTCTCGACGGCTTCGTGCACTTCGTCGGCAGACCGGATGAACACATCCGACGTCTCTCCGGAGGAGCGGGACAACAGCTCTGACTTCACCTCACTCGATTTCGCCAGCGCCGACTTTGAGGTTGTCTCATGAAACGAAGTCTTGGAGCTCTCACTGGAGGTTTTGGCGACGGCCTCAAAATGTTCGGTCGACCTTTTTGTGATCAACGAAGCTTCGTCTCGTGAATGTGATCTTTCTTCAGAAATTTGACCAGCAATCATTTCGTCCCGCACGCCCGACTTCTCCAACTTCATCTTCCGTTCTAGTTCTTCCTCTGATCGTCGTCGCTCTGTCTGCGTCTCAATCTCCACCTGCTGCACATGCTCAGCCGGGCACACGTCTTCTACGTGCTCTTCCGTCCGTCCGGATTCGACAACGGTAGTAGTGAATATGGTCCTCTCGCCACTCACGCCCTGCTGGTAGTCATCACTGCTGACTATCCGCTCTAGACGCTTCGTCACCGCTCCGTCGGCAGATCGGCTGCACTCTTCAGATATCTGTTCAGAATGGAATCCCTCTTCAGTGGACTGGGGAAAATAGTCAGATTGTCCCCTATCGGTTGATTCGAATTGTAAGAGCCCTTCAGTCGAGACATCCGCAGATGCCGCATAGCCAGAGTGGGTATCCGCCTCGATGTCGTGCGTCGTTTGGCTATCGGCCTTCATAATCTCAATCTCGTGTTCATCCAGCGCCACCACTGACATCTGCCGGAGCCGCTCCATATGACTTTCCAGCGGCGATAGATCGTTACCGCTTTCTCTCAGGTCCTCATCGGTGATCTCCAGACTCTCCAGGCGGACGTGGCGCGGACGAGTCAGGTCAGCAGCTTTCCGCTCGGCCACCTGCTGCACCATCGAGCGGTGTTCGCTGTCACGCTCTTCAGGCAATTGACGCAAATAAGCGTCCACTCGCGCCGACGTCTCAGCCGTGAATACCGAGTCAGCTACTGGCCGCGGCAGCGGTGACGTCGCACCGGCCGGGGCGTCGTCTGTGCCGGTGACTTCCGCTGCTGCTTCACCTGCAGGTTCCACTCGAGCTTCCGAATCCTGAATTTCCTCGCGGTGGTGCGGAACGCCGAATTCATCCTGAGGGTCCTCACGGTCCGACAATTTCTCGACAGCGGCCTCCCTGCCTTCCTCCTCCTCCGCATCGCCGACAGCTTCGTCGCGCAGACTGTCAGAGAGCCGCGACAGATCGGACGACTCGGTGGTGGCCCGATCCGAGGACGCCGAGTCGTGAAGCCGACCGTCCGACTCGCTGGCGTCCCAGCGTGGCGGCTCGACGGCTGTCGTGGTGCCCATCACAGTCTGTTCGGCCGCCATCAGCTTCGGGTGTTCCGTAAGTCGGGTCTTGATGTCCAGTACGATCTCGGCAGCCAACCGTTGCGCGTCCTCAAACGACAGCGAGGAGGGCACCGCGCCGCCGTTGACGTCGCGCGACGCACGGTCCAGCGGAGCGAGCTCATCTTCGGCAACGTCAGCGCGCTCGCGCACACCGGCGTCGCCAGAGCTGCTCGACGTCTCTTCGTCCCGCTCCAGCACCAGCTGGCGCTCCAACGGAATGTCGAGCGCCTGCTCAGTATCATGGCTCTCGGTGTGGTCGAGGGCCGTCTCCCAGACAGGCTGCACGAAAGCCTCCGTGCTGACGTAGATGGGGGAGCGCAGCGCAGCGTGTCCATCAGCGGCCGGTTCAAGACCTTGGGCATCCGGAGACGCTGCATCCAAGGGTCTCACTCGCACGGTCATGTCTACCGAGCGTGTCAGAGACACCTCTTCGCGATCGCTGTCGGCATCAGCAGATGTGGTGTGATCAACGGAGCGCATCACTATGTGCTCCGGTGGGTCAGTGACCATTACCTCCGGTTGTCGGCTGGATAAAGGCTCGTAGTGCTCCGACTCATGCTCCAGATGTTCCGGCTCAGACGATGGAAGATAGTGATATGACTGAAATGTGGTCCGAGCTTCCGTCTCATCCGGTGCCCCTTCAGGGCTCGGTTCCACTGCGTGCTCGTCATCATGGAGACCAAGTAGCGTGTCGTCGTGGTGTGTGGTGTCCTCTTGCAACGAGTCATTCTCATCATTGTAGAATTGGTATTGTTGAGGTACTGCGCCACTGGGTTCGGACGGAGAGACGTACTCCAGCTCCGGCGCTGACGGCTGCAGCAGGTCCCGCGGGACAGGCGGCGCGTCCACCACCTTCCCAGACGCGTCTTCGGCGCTTGAGGACGGCTCGTCCTCCGGTGGGCTACTCAGGGCTCGCAGGTGTTCACTTAGCAACTCGTCGTCATCCGCTGAACGATCGTCTAGATCCACCTTCTCATCGTCCACGTCATCGATACGGTCCAGGTGTTCGCAGATGTACTTGTGCTCCGTCTCAGACACACGGTGCTCACGGTGCCTTTCAGCGCGCTGCTCGTCTCCTGTGCCCTCAGTCTCCGGCACCGGTGCCTCAGCCGACAGTTCGGGGGCGTCGCAAGGCGCAGCAGAAAACGAGCTGGCCTCCTTCATTTCGTGTTGAACGGCGTAAAGTTCGGTTGTGCGTGTGTCCACCACATCCAGGACGCTGCGTTCGCCCTCGCGTGTCACCGGCGCAGTATCAGGACGAAACTGCGTCGCTTCAGTCCGCTTCGTCGCCTCCGCCGTCTCTCCTCTCTCACGCTCTGGCCCCACGGATGCCATCGGGACGAAGGGTCCCTCCCGCTCCACGCTGTCCATGTCGTCACCCGTTTCCGGCGGGCCCAGGTCTGAACGCCGCCGTTCTTCCGCATCCGATTTCGGCACCATTTCATCCTCGTCTTGTGCTGTCGACTGCGACTCGTCATCGTCGGTTGCCCCGCCTTTGGATGGCTTCGGCCGTCTTGGTCGCGACGTATCTGTCGCCGGCACAGAAGCGTCGCTGTCCTGACCACGGCGTGCTAACGGCTGATGGCGTGCCGCCTCTGTCTCGCGCTCGATTTCTCGCTCGAACAGGCCTCGCTTTGTGGCCACATCCGCCGCCGACACGTCCACGTCCTCGTCGGCGTCGCGCCGCACCTCGTACGGACTGGATGCGCGGGCCAGGTGCTCCTCGATCCGGTCGACTTCGCTCTCGCCCAGAAACGCCACGTTCACCAGGCCGCCGGCGCCGCCGTCGTCGCCGTCGTCGCCGGAGGACGGGCCCGACGGCGGCTGGCCGTCGTCCTCGCTGCTGTCTCTGGGACCCGCCGACGGACTGAGAGAACGCGACGAGTCCTGTGAGTGGCGCAGCGCATCGGAGTCGTCCTGGGAGCCGCGACTCACGTCTTCCCAGAAGCTGCGCCGGCTCGCGTAGCTTCCCAGTCTCTCCTCTACGCCACTCCGCGTCTCAGCCACAGATGACGTCACAGTCGTTTCTGACGATGTCAATAGTCGGGTCGCTGCTACAGATGATGTCACGTCGGATTTTGGTGGACTGGGTTCTGGATGGAAACCACGTGGGGCAGGAGTAGGAACCGCTCGCGAGCTCTCGAAATCTATAAAGTTAGTACACAAATGCCGGTTAGAACCCGTCCATCGCTTCCGGCCACTGATATGTGCTGCCATCTCTACACTGGCATGGTTAATAGTAGCATGTATAATTTGCTATGTTCATAAATATTCACAGACAGCTGAAACGTTTTCTGTTTAAACTCGGAAAAGGACTGAGTGACATGAGTCGAGGATCAAGGATGACTCTCATCCATTCATTCATACCTTCGCACATTCCTTGACACAGACATCGGCACAGACATTGACAAAGCATGACAAACAGACACGATATGGCGGACAGGTGTGCACCTGCAAAAGGAAGGCGGCATCAGCTGCGGAGGGGGGCGCCCGCCACCTGCGAAACTATAGTTCATGGCACAGCCGTTCGGCTGCCACACCCGTCCGCATGCCGATGCAGTGGAGAGTGACAGAAGGAGAACGTCGCGTTCGGGGCGTCGCGTGGCGTCACGGCGGCCGTCGTCGGCGACGAGAGCCGGCGCGCCACACAGACGCCGCCAAGATGGGCCTCCGTCGGCCGCGGCGGCGCGCGTCCGACGGAGGCCGACCGTGGCGGCTGGGGCGTGAGAAGCGCGCTAGGCCAGTGACGCCACGTGGTCCGACGCACAGAGTGGGACAGAAGCAGGCTAACACCTCTACACGGTTAGTGGAGCAACACAGACGGCGGCCGGCTGCTTCGCCGAGTGGAGCGTCTCGCACCCGCAAGCCCATTCCGAGTGCTCTCTCACCGACCGACTAGGCCGACGGCACGCGTTAGTGTCGGCCGCCCGGTCGGCGACCATTGCAATCAGCAGGCAAGCGCTTCGTCCAAGTACCTTCGACAGTGGTGTCGGCGGCCGCGCGGCGCATCACGCGCCGCGCGCTGCCGTCAGCGAGGGTCTGCTGCTGGAAGTCCGCCGGTGCGGCGGCCTCGGGCGGCATGAACTGGGTGGTGAGCACGGTGGAGCGGCGGACCACCCGACGGACGGTGCCGTCCGGCAGCACCTCCGTCTCCACCTGCTCGGGAATGTCGGATGGGGATGAGGAGAGCAGCTCGTCGCCCGCCAGCCGCCACGCGTCGCCTCCGACCGCCGGCAGATCAAGGAGCCCGCGTAACGTCTCGGGGACATCGTCGCCAAAAACGACCCACTGGAGGTACCGGCGGGACTGGGTACCGGCGTCAGTTCCCTCCACCACTTCGGCGCCGGCTGGCACCGGCAACTCGCCGTCATAAGGCCGTCGAATCGTGCGGCACAGGCGTCCGTCTGGCAGAGTCTGCTCCTCCACTTCAAGGCCCTGCGGCACGCTGGTGACGTCAGAGGTCATCACGGTGCGCACGGTGCGCCGGCGGACCACCTTGATGACTGAGCCGTCCGGCTGCTGCTGCTCCTCCACCGTGCAGCCGGGCGGCAGATTGTCCAGGTCGATGTCAGATACATTGCGGATGATCCTGCGTCGGATGATGCGACGGATCGAGCCGTCGGGCAAGGCCTCCTCGTGAATCTCCGCATCGCCCTCAGGCGCGCTGGCGAGGCGACTGGGGTCCACCTCGACCACTCGCGTACCAAGATCGATGGTGGGCATTTTGACAACGCGGTGGCACACCACACGCCGAGTCCCACCCGGTGACGTGAGCTCGGACTCGGTGACGTCCGTGTCCGGGAGGGAGTCAGCGCCGTGAACGACGCGACGCCGCACAGTTCTCTGCACAGTGCCGTCGGGCAGAGTTTGGGTGACCACTTCGGTGCCGTCGGGCACACTGTCGGAGGGTCCAACCTCCGTGGTGACAACGCGCCGCCGCACGATACGACGGACCGTGCCATCTGGGAGGGTCTCCTCCGTCACCTCGGCGTCGTCGGGTTCGTCGCCCGGCGCGAGCGTGGCGGTAACGACACGTCGGCGTATCACACGGCGCACTGTGCCGTCCGGCAGGCGCTCTTCAGACACCTCGGCTCCCTCAGGAACCTCAATCTCGGGCGCCTCCGTCGTGGTGACGATCCGACGCCGTATGATACGTCTGACGCGGCCGTCAGGTGTGTCCTCCTCTATCGTCTCTGTGTCGGCCGGCACGGGCTCGCTCTCCGAGAGCTCGAGGATACGACGGGTGATGCGGCGGACAGTGCCGTCCGGCAGGGTTTCCTCCGAAAACTCGGCGCCCTCCGGAACATCAGCCTCCGGAATAGATGTTGTGACGACTGTTCGCCTGATGATACGACGAACAGTTCCATCAGGAAGTGTCTCCTCAGTCACCTCGGCGTCCTCCGGGATGCCTTGATAGGGGTCCGACGCTACTACACGACGTCGGATCACCTTGCGTATCACAGAACCATCTGGCTGAACCTCTACAGTCACCTCGGCTCCCTCAGGCACTTCAAACTCTGGCACTTCTGAAGTAGTTGTAACGACACGTCTTCTGATAATTCTGCGGATGACAGACCCATCTGGTTGAACTTCTTCCGTCACTTCAGCTCCCTCTGGAACTTCAAACTCGGGGTCGTCCGAGGTAGTTGTAACAATCCGCCTTCTGATAATCCTCCGTATCACAGACCCATCTGGTTGAACCTCTTCGGTGACTTCTGCCCCCTCGGGAACTTGAAACTCTGGATCCTCCGTAGTTGTTATGACGCGTCTTCTGATAATCTTACGGATTATGGACCCATCTGGTTGAACTTCTTCAGTCACTTCAGCCCCCTCTGGAACTTCAAACTCGGGCCCTTCAGAAGTCGTGGTTACAATCCGCCTCCTAATAATCCTCCGTATCACAGATCCATCTGGTTGAACCTCTTCGGTGACTTCTGCCCCCTCGGGGACTTGAAACTCTGGATCCTCCGTAGTTGTTATGACGCGTCTTCTGATAATCTTACGGATTATGGACCCATCCGGTTGAACTTCTTCAGTCACTTCAGCCCCCTCTGGAACTTCAAACTCGGGCCCTTCAGAAGTCATGGTAACATTCCGCCTCCTAATAATCCTCCGTATCACAGATCCATCTGGTTGAACCTCTTCGGTGACTTCTGCCCCCTCGGGGACTTGAAACTCTGGATCCTCCGTAGTTGTTATGATGCGTCTTCTGATAATCCTACGAATTATGGACCCATCTGGTTGAACTTCTTCAGTCACTTCAGCTCCTTCTGGGACTTCAAAATCTGGCTCTTGTGAGGTGGTTGTCACAATTCGTCTTTTGACAATCCTTCGTATCACAGAGCCATCTGGCTGGACTTCTTCAGTTACTTCCTCTCCCTCAGGCACAACCTGACCGACCCCAGCCCAGGGGCGTCGTCGGCGGCTGACCCTCCGCACCAGGCTCCCGTCCGGCAGCAGTTCCTCTCTAACCTCCGTTTCATCATCGTCCGGTATCTCATAGTCTGGGTGACCAGGTGAAAGTATCTGCTTCCAGACCTTTTGGATCGAGCCATCAGGCTGCCTCTCCTCTTCCACCTGACCGCCCTCAGGAAGATCACTGAACTCCTCTGTAGTGATTACCCTACGTATGATACGGTGTATGGAGCCGTCCGGTGCGCGTTCCTCCTGAACGGTGTAATCTGGGAACCGCAAAATCATAGATGGCACATCCACGTCTGATGACACCACCATGCGCTTGTAGATGCGACGCACGCTGCCGTCTGGCTGCTCCTGGATCTCTACATCGGCACCGGCAGGCACAGAGCCCGGATCGGGATCGTCTAGCTCGTCATCGCTCTGGCAGACTGTACGTTCGACCACCTGGTGAAGATGGATGCTTTCAGCCACGGGGATGTCCAAATCTTTGGGCGACGAGGGGGGAGTGCGCGGCGCAGGCTTCGGCGCGCCACGTGGTGGCGGTGCTGGCTTCTTCTTTGGTATCTTGGACTTCTTTAGCGCGTCGGGTTCGTCCTCCTTGAGGATGTCGTCAAGAGGGGCCAGCATTTTCTCGATTTCAGATGCTGACAGAACCTGTGAGATATCTACTTCGGAAGCTGTCGGCGAAGGGATGTCCGCAGCTTTCGTCGAACCCGGCCGCACCTTTATCGGAGCATCAGCTGATGGCTTGACAACCATCTTCGGGATTTTAGTCGGCGACTCTTTGTCCCGCGTCTTCTCGGTCACTGGCTCTGCTGCTGTGGAGAAATCAGGCCGTTGTTTCTTTGATGGAGACTCCGGTCCGCGGTCAGCAGCCGGATGCTTACCCGCATGGATGTCCAACATGAGCTCTGCAGGTTTCTCCTCCATCACACTATCCCGCACAATTTCCAAGCCGTCAGGATGCACCATTGAGAGCATGAAGCTAGTCATTGCTGCCCCTGGCTTACCGGATGTTTCTTCGTCCTTAGATTTGCTTGACTTCCGTTTAGCGGCTTCCGGTTTGGGTGACTTCCCTTCACGCACCGGGATCTTCGAGGTTTTCGGAGCCTTTGAAGCAATTAATTTGGGTTCACTCGGCTTACGTTTGATTTGCTTTGGAATGCCCGACCAAATAACACCCACTTTCGGTTTCAACGTCTTCTTCTTACTACCATCAGGTAGGACGACCTCCACAACTTCCACAGTCTCAAATCTTGGCATTATATAAGTTTCTTCCACGTCGAAGTACTGATACCAGACCTTCCGCTTACGACCGTCAGGCAATACATCATCCTGGACTTTAGATCCTGCAGGAAGCTGACTAATGTTATCGTCCGTGACTTCAGTTACGATCACAACTTGTCGTTTTCCCTCCGGTAGCTCCACTAGCTCAATTTCGGAAGTGTCGAGGAACTTTACCTTAGGTAATTGTGCCTCTGGAATCATATCAGCCAACACATTGCTCGGTGCCTCCTCAGTCTCGGCTTTCTTCTTAGTGCCGAACCCGAACGAAAACGAAGGCCACTCGAAGCCGGCCTTCGGCTTCACTGTCTTCCGAATGCGGCCATCAGGCAACACTTCTTCCGTCAGCTCGATATCCGGAGAGTCCAACTTGATCTCAGTTGTTACTGGCTGACGCCAGACGCGTCTCTCTCGACCATCGGGCAGCGCCTCCATCTGGATGTTTGCGCCTTCAGGCACGTTGACCAGCTCATCGTCCGGCACCTCCGTCTTGACGACAAACTGACGACCAAGCACCGGATCATCCTCAACTTCAAGCTCTACCTTATCTTTGTTGAATGACGGCAAGAAGCGCGAGAACAGACCCGAGAACGAGAAGCGACCCTCTTCGTCGCTGACAGGACTTGGAGAGCGCGAGCGCACCTTTGAAGATTTGAACTCCCAGTCAGGCATCTGCAGCACAGGGAGCTTCAGCTTTGGCCACTTGGTGCCCTTGCGAGGCCGGTAAACAGTCCGGAACGACCCATCCGGCATCGTGTCGGTGGTAACATCTGCTGAAGAACAGGTGGGCAAGGCTAGATCTGAATCGGCTTTTACTACATGTTCGATGACCTGAGCAGAACGACCTGAAGGGCGCGCTACCTGCAGCACAGGAAGGTCAGCGGGAAGCTTGGGAATGTCAGAGCGCTGTACTTCAGTCCGCACAACAACGTCCCGAATCTTCATCCCGGGCATGTCAACAACCTCGACCTCAGAGGTATCACGCAGCCGCAGCTTACCTAGCTTATCTTCTGGCAGTAAATACTCAAGCACACCATCGATTCCTAAGAAGTTGGGGGGCTTCTTCATTGGTTTCTTACTGGACAGTGGCTTTGTCTTCACGGCTACCTCTGGACTGGCAGACACTTCGGCACTAGACTTCTTCCACTCCCAACCCGGGAGGTGAAACTTTGGCATATCAAACTCGGGCCACTTGAAGCCATCCTTCGGCTTGTAAGACGTCCTAACCGAGCCATCCGGCATCACTGTCTCTTCGACTTTCGTTCCGCCAACCTCCGGGATGTCAAACTCAGGGTCAACATCGAAGAACTGCCTCCACACTTTGCGTTTCTTGCCTGAGGGCAAGGTTTCAAACTCAACATTGGCGTCTGTAGGAAGCATCGGCAAGTCAGCGTCACACACTTCCGTCGTAATAATCAGGTGTCGCTGACCAGAGGGGAGGCTCTCTACTTCAACAGTTGAATTTTCCTTGAACTTGATGGACGACAGCTTGCCCTTTGGTACCAGGCCGGTCAGAAGGTCAGAGATGCTGTCAAACTTTGGCTTTTTTAAAGTCATCCTGGAGCGCGCTGAACTACGCTCAGGGCTGGGCGAACGATCGCCAGACCGGAACTCCCAGTCCGGAAGACGCAGGCTCGGGAGCGAGATCTTGGGCCATTTGAAGCCTTGCCTGGGCTTGTACGTAGCTTTTATATCGCCGTTGGGAAGAGTGGCCTCCGAAACATCGGCCCCACGCACCCGTGGCAGCGCCAATTCTGCGTTGCAGGGGAACGATTGACAAAGTGTGTGCTTCCGACCGCCGTCCGGCAGGGACACTGTTACGACATTGCTTCCCTTGGGCAACTTCGGAAGATCCAATTCAGGAATATCGGTACGCACCTGCACCTCCCGCGTCTGAGATGCAGGCATGTCGATGACGTCTACCTCGGAGGTATCTCGTATGCGTAGATTCGGCAGGACCCGCTCCGGTAGGAGGTATTCCAGCAGACCATCCAGCCCCTCCACCTTGGGCACCTTTGTACCCTTCTTGAAACTGAACGATGGTAGCTTGAAGCTGTAATTGGAATCTTTCTCGCCAATTTCAGCACCTTCCAGCTGCTCTGCTGAACCATCCACCGACAACGCATGCCTTCGGACCAGAGGCATGTGGATCTCCGGCCACTTCAGACCACCACGAGGCCTGTATGTTTTCCGAATAGTGCCATCCGGGAGCTCTGTCTCGACGACACATGCATCAGAAACTTCGGGAATGTCCAGTTTCGGATTAATGACGTAAGTCTGGGACACCTTATGCCCATGGTCACCTTCCGTCACACTAGCAGCTGCACTGACGGGAAGCTGAGCCAAATCCGTGTCTCTCATGTTTGAAGAAACAACAAGTTTCCTACTGTCCGGAGATGAAATGTCCACATGAACCTCAGATGTGTCAGTAAACATTAACGACGGCAATTCTTCCTTTGGAATCAGGCGCATCACAAACTCACCAATGCCCTCAATGCCCGGATCACCTTTGACATCTTCAAACTTGGGCAGCTTCACACCTTTCCCGAAACCAAATGAAGGCATCTTCACGCCAAAGCTGAAGTCTCCATCTCCTTTCCCCTTTCGCTCAGGGCTTGGTGAGCGATCTCTGCTCCCAAACTCCCAGTCAGGCATCTGCAGAGAAGGCAGTGATATTTTCGGCCACTTGAAACCAGCTTTCGGCTTGAAAGATGTTTTGACTGACCCATCCGGAAGCTTGACGTCATCAATATCTGCTCCTGACAACTTCGGCAGAGGCAGTTCAGCGTTCGCTTTGAAACTTTGGTTCAGCATGTTCTTAATTTTGCCATCAGGGAGCGTCACCTTCTCCACCTTCAGGTCCCCAGACAACTTGGGGAGATCGATGTCTGGGATCTCAGTTTTCACCACCACATTTCTGCCCTTCATGGCAGGCAGGTCAATGACATCAACCTCGGTGTTGTCACGAATCCGCAATTTCGGCAGGTCGGCTTTAGGAAGGAGGTACTCCAGCATACCATCAAGACCATCGAACTTCGGAACCTTGACACCCTTCCCAAAACCAAATGAAGGCATCTTCACGCCAAAGCTGAAGTCTCCATCTGCTTTCCCCTTTCGCTCAGGGCTTGGTGAGCGATCTCTGCTTCCAAACTCCCAGTCAGGCATCTGCAGAGAAGGCAGTGATATTTTCGGCCACTTGAAACCAGCTTTCGGCTTGAAAGATGTTTTGACTGATCCATCCGGAAGCCTGATGTCATCAATATCTGCTCCTGACAACTTCGGCAGAGGCAGTTCAGCGTTCGCTTTGAAACTTTGGTTCAGCATGTTCTTAATTTTGCCATCAGGGAGCGTCACCTTCTCCACCTTCAGGTCCCCAGACAACTTGGGGAGATCGATGTCGGGGATCTCAGTTTTCACCACCACATTTCTGCCCTTCATGTCAGGCAGGTCAATGACATCAACCTCGGTGTTGTCACGAATCCGCAATTTCGGCAGGTCGGCTTTAGGAAGGAGGTACTCCAGCATACCATCAAGACCATCGAACTTCGGAACCTTGACACCCTTCCCGAAACCAAATGAAGGCATTTTCACGCCAAAGCTGAAGTCTCCATCCCCTTTGGCCTTTCGCTCAGGGCTTGGTGAGCGATCTCTGCTTCCAAACTCCCAGTCAGGCATCTGCAGAGAAGGCAGTGATATTTTCGGCCACTTGAAACCAGCTTTCGGCTTGAAAGATGTTTTGACTGATCCATCCGGAAGCCTGATGTCATCAATATCTGCTCCTGACAACTTCGGCAGGGGCAGTTCAGCGTTCGCTTTGAAGCTTTGGTTCAGCATGTTCTTAATTTTGCCATCAGGGAGCGTCACCTTCTCCACCTTCAGGTCCCCAGACAATTTGGGGAGATCGACGTCTGGGATCTCAGTTTTCACCACCACATTTCTGCCCTTCATGTCAGGCAGGTCAATGACATCAACCTCGGTGTTGTCACGAATCCGCAATTTCGGCAGGTCGGCTTTAGGAAGGAGGTACTCCAGCATACCATCAAGACCATCGAACTTCGGAACCTTGACACCCTTCCCGAAACCAAATGAAGGCATCTTCACGCCAAAGCTGAAGTCTCCATCTCCTTTCCCCTTTCGCTCAGGGCTTGGTGAGCGATCTCTGCTCCCAAACTCCCAGTCAGGCATCTGCAGAGAAGGCAGTGATATTTTCGGCCACTTGAAACCAGCTTTCGGCTTGAAAGATGTTTTGACTGATCCATCCGGAAGCCTGATGTCATCAATATCTGCTCCTGACAACTTCGGCAGAGGCAGTTCAGCGTTCGCTTTGAAACTTTGGTTCAGCATGTTCTTAATTTTGCCATCAGGGAGCGTCACCTTCTCCACCTTCAGGTCCCCAGACAATTTGGGGAGATCGATGTCTGGGATCTCAGTTTTCACCACCACATCTCTGCCCTTCATGTCAGGTAGGTCAATGACATCAATCTCAGTGTTGTCACGAATTCGCAACTTCGGTAGGTCGGCTTCAGGAAGGAGGTACTCCAGCATACCATCTAGACCATCGAACTTTGGAACCTTGACACCCTTGCCAAAACCAAATGAAGGCATTTTCACGCCAAAGCTGAAGTCTCCATCCCCTTTGGCCTTTCGCTCAGGGCTTGGTGAGCGATCTCTGCTTCCAAACTCCCAGTCAGGCATCTGCAGAGAAGGCAGTGATATTTTCGGCCACTTGAAACCAGCTTTCGGCTTGAAAGATGTTTTGACTGATCCATCCGGAAGCCTGATGTCATCAATATCTGCTCCTGACAGCTTCGGCAGAGGCAGTTCAGCGTTCGCTTTGAAGCTTTGGTTCAGCATGTTCTTAATTTTGCCATCAGGGAGCGTCACCTTCTCGACCTTCAGGTCCCCAGACAATTTGGGGAGATCGATATCTGGGATCTCAGTTTTCACCACCACATTTCTGCCCTTCATGTCAGGCAGGTCGATGACATCAACCTCGGTGTTGTCACGAATCCGCAATTTCGGCAGGTCGGCTTTAGGAAGGAGGTACTCCAGCATACCATCAAGACCATCGAACTTCGGAACCTTGACACCCTTCCCGAAACCAAATGATGGCATCTTCACGCCAAAGCTGAAGTCTCCATCTCCTTTCCCCTTTCGCTCAGGGCTTGGTGAGCGATCTCTGCTTCCAAACTCCCAGTCAGGCATCTGTAGAGAAGGCAGTGATATTTTCGGCCACTTGAAACCAGCTTTCGGCTTGAAAGATGTTTTGACTGATCCATCCGGAAGCTTGATGTCATCAATATCTGCTCCTGACAACTTCGGCAGAGGCAGTTCAGCGTTCGCTTTGAAGCTTTGGTTCAGCATGTTCTTAATTTTGCCATCAGGGAGCGTCACCTTCTCCACCTTCAGGTCCCCAGACAATTTTGGGAGATCGATGTCTGGGATCTCAGTTTTCACCATCACATTTCTGCCCTTCATGTCAGGCAGGTCAATGACATCAACCTCGGTGTTGTCACGAATCCGCAATTTCGGCAGGTCGGCTTTAGGAAGGAGGTACTCCAGCATACCATCAAGACCATCGAACTTGGGAACCTTGACACCCTTGCCGAAACCAAATGAAGGCATCTTCATGCCAAAGCTGAAGTCTCCATCTCCTTTGGCCTTTCGCTCAGGGCTTGGTGAGCGATCTCTGCTTCCAAACTCCCAGTCAGGCATCTGCAGAGAAGGCAATGATATTTTCGGCCACTTGAAACCGGCTTTCGGCTTGAAAGATGTTTTGACTGATCCATCCGGAAGCTTGATGTCATCAATATCTGCTCCTGACAGCTTCGGCAGAGGCAGTTCAGCGTTCGCTTTGAAGCTTTGGTTCAGCATGTTCTTAATTTTGCCATCAGGGAGCGTCACCTTCTCCACCTTCAGGTCCCCAGACAATTTGGGGAGATCGATGTCTGGGATCTCAGTTTTCACCACCACATTTCTGCCCTTCATGTCAGGCAGGTCAATGACATCAACCTCAGTGTTGTCACGAATCCGCAATTTCGGTAGGTCGGCTTCAGGAAGGAGGTACTCCAGCATACCATCAAGACCATCGAACTTGGGAACCTTGACACCCTTGCCGAAACCAAATGAAGGCATCTTCACGCCAAAGCTGAAGTCTCCATCTCCTTTGCCCTTTCGCTCAGGGCTTGGTGAGCGATCTCTGCTTCCAAACTCCCAGTCAGGCATCTGCAGAGAAGGCAGTGATATTTTCGGCCACTTGAAACCAGCTTTCGGCTTGAAAGATGTTTTGACTGATCCATCCGGAAGCTTGATGTCATCAATATCTGCTCCTGACAGCTTCGGCAGAGGCAGTTCAGCGTTTGCTTTGAAGCTTTGGTTCAGCATGTTCTTAATTTTGCCATCAGGGAGCGTCACCTTCTCCACCTTCAGGTCCCCAGACAACTTGGGGAGATCGATGTCTGGGATCTCAGTTTTCACTACCACATTTCTGCCCTTCATGTCAGGCAGGTCAATGACATCAACCTCAGTGTTGTCACGAATTCGCAATTTCGGTAGGTCGGCTTCAGGAAGGAGGTACTCCAGCATACCATCTAGACCATCGAACTTGGGAACCTTGACACCCTTGCCGAAACCAAATGAAGGCATTTTCACGCCAAAGCTGAAGTCTCCATCCCCTTTGCCCGTTTCGCTCAGGGCTTGGTGAGCGATCTCTGCTTCCAAACTCCCAGTCAGGCATCTGCAGAGAAGGCAGTGATATTTTCGGCCACTTGAAACCAGCTTTCGGCTTGAAAGATGTTTTGACTGATCCATCCGGAAGCTTGATGTCATCAATATCTGCTCCTGACAGCTTCGGCAGAGGCAGTTCAGCGTTTGCTTTGAAGTTTTGGTTCAGCATGTTCTTAATTTTGCCATCAGGGAGCGTCACCTTCTCCACCTTCAGGTCCCCAGACAACTTCGGGGAGATCGACGTCTGGGATCTCAGTTTTCACCACCACATTTCTGCCCTTCATGTCAGGGAGGTCAATGACATCAACCTCGGTGTTGTCACGAATCCGCAATTTCGGCAGGTCCGCTTCAGGAAGGAGGTACTCCAACATGCCATCGAGGCCATCGAACTTCGGAACCTTCACACCCTTGCCAAAGCCGAACGAAGGCATCTTCATGCCAAAGCTGAAGTCTCCATCCCCTTTGGCCTTTCGCTCAGGGCTTGGTGAGCGATCTCTGCTTCCAAACTCCCAGTCAGGCATCTGCAGAGAAGGCAGTGATATTTTCGGCCACTTGAAACCAGCTTTCGGCTTGAAAGATGTTTTGACTGATCCATCCGGAAGCTTGATGTCATCAATATCTGCTCCTGACAGCTTGGGTAGAGGCAGTTCAGCGTTCGCTTTGAAGCTTTGGTTCAGTATGTTCTTAATTTTGCCATCAGGGAGCGTCACCTTCTCCACCTTTAGGTTCCCAGACAACTTGGGGAGATCGACGTCTGGGATCTCAGTTTTCACCACCACATTTCTGCCCTTCATGTTCGGGAGGTCAATGACATCAATCTCGGTGTTGTCACGAATTCGCAATTTCGGTAGGTCAGTTTCAGGAAGGAGGTACTCCAGCATGCCATCGAGGCCATCGAACTTGGGAACCTTCACACCCTTACCAAACCCGAACGATGGCATCTTCATTCCAAAACTGAAGTCCCCATCCCCCTTGGCTTTCCTCTCTGGGCTCGGCGAACGATCTGCAGTCCTGAACTCCCAGTCAGGCATCTGTAGGGAAGGCAACGATATTTTTGGCCACTTGAAGCCGGCTTTCGGCTTGAAAGATGTTTTGACTGACCCATCCGGAAGCTTGATGTCATCAATATCTGCTCCTGATAGCTTCGGCAGAGGCAGTTCAGCGTTCGCTTTGAAGCTTTGGTTCAGCATGTTCTTAATTTTGCCATCAGGGAGCGTCACCTTCTCCACCTTCAGGTCCCCAGACAATTTGGGGAGATCGATGTCTGGGATCTCAGTTTTTACCACCACATTTCTGCCCTTCATGTCAGGCAGGTCAATGACATCAACCTCGGTGTTGTCACGAATCCGCAATTTCGGCAGGTCGGCTTTAGGAAGGAGGTACTCCAGCATACCATCAAGACCATCGAACTTCGGAACCTTCACACCCTTGCCGAAACCAAATGATGGCATTTTCACGCCAAAGCTGAAGTCTCCATCTCCTTTGCCCTTTCGCTCAGGGCTTGGTGAGCGATCTGCAGTCCTGAACTCCCAGTCAGGCATCTGCAGAGAAGGCAGTGATATTTTCGGCCACCTGAAACCAGCTTTCGGCTTGAAAGATGTTTTGACCGATCCATCCGGAAGCTTGATGTCATCAATATCTGCTCCTGACAGCTTCGGGAGAGGTAGTTCAGCGTTCGCTTTGAAGTTTTGGTTCAGCATGTTCTTAATTTTGCCGTCAGGGAGCGTCACCTTCTCCACCTTCACGTCCCGAGACAACTTGGATAGATCTACATCTGGGATCTCAGTTTTCACGAGCACATTCCTGCCCTTCATCCCAGGAAGGTCAATCACATCAACCTCGGTGTTGTCACGAATCCTCAGCTTGGGAAGGTCATTTTCGTACAGCAGATATCCCAACATTCCGTCCAGGCTGTCATACTTGGGTGCTTTCACTCCCTTTTTTAATCCAAAAGATGGCATCTTCAGGCCTCTCTCCAGGCTTGCCGACTTTTCCTTGGGCGAATCGCTGGAACGGAACTCCCAGTCTGGCATCTGAAGACCGGGCAAGGAGATCGTTGGCCACTTGAAACCAGGCTTCGGTTTATATGTGGTCCTCACAGAGCCGTCAGGCAGCTTGACGTCGTCTACAGCAGCTCCGGAGACCTTGGGTATACCATGCTGAAAGTCTCCCGTGTACTGTTGAGTGAGCTCGCTCTTGAAAGACCCATCAGGCATGCTGATTTCATTCACTTTGAAAGTGGTGGGAAGCTTTGGCAAGTCTGTATCAGAAAGAATGGTCCGCACAACCACATTGCGTTCCTTAGTGGCTGGATGGTCTACAACGTCGACCTCGGTGTTGTCCCTGATACGAAGCGAGGGAAGGTCTGATTCGGGCAGGAGGTAGCCTAGCAGTCCGTCAATATTGTCGAATTTCGGTGCCTTGTGGGCTTTTTTGAAACCAAATGTTGGCATTTTCATCCCGACATGGAAATCATGATCACTCTTGCTATCCTTCCTCTCAAGAGATGACACTTTGTGCTTATCTTCGGAACCGAACTCCCAATCAGGAAGCTGCAGCGATGGAAGCGAGATTTTCGGCCACTTGAAGCCAGCTTTCGGTCGGAACGTAGTCTTGATAGAGCCATCAGGCAACTTCACGTCCGAGACGTCTCCACCAGAAACTTTCGGCAGATGTAGCTCTGGATTTCCCGCGAATTTCTGTTCCAGAACGTTTTTGACACTTCCATCCGGGAAAGTCATCTTGTTAATTTTCAGGTCAGCGGATAACTTGGGCAGATCAACATCTGGGATGTTTGTGCGAACAATAACTACCCTGTTATTTTCACTTGGAATATCGATCACATCCACCTCGGTGTCATTTCGGATTCGCAGCTTCGGCAACTCCGCCTCTGGAAGCACGTATCCCAGTAAACCATCAATGCCTTCAAACTTTGGTGTCTTCACACCCTTCTTGAAGCCGAACGAAGGCATCCTTATGCCGAAATGGTGATCGCCATCTTTTGCTGTTTTCCGTTCGGGACTGGGTGAGCGGTCCGTGGTTCTAAACTCCCAGTCTGGCATACCGAATGATGGAAGAGATATCTTCGGCCACCGATAACCTGCTTTCGGATGAAAGGTAGTCCTTACTGACCCATCCGGCAGCTTCATGTCCTCAATATCGGCCCCTGAAACCTTTGGAAGGGGCAACTGGATGCTACCTTTGCATGCTTGGATCAGCGTATAACTCAGTTTTCCATCCGGTAACGTCCCTTTTTCTATGTTTGCATCAGCCGGCAGCTTTGAAAGATCAGTATCGGAAACCTCGGTTTTGATGACGATGTCCCGTGCCTCTGATCCAGCTCGGTCAATCACATCCACAACGGTGTTGTCTCGGATTCTCAGATTAGGCAGCTCTGATTCTGGAAGCAGGTATCCGAGCAGGCCATCAATGCCATCGAATTTTGGAACTTTCACGCCCTTTCCGTGGCCAAAGGATGGCAGCCTGAATCCCGGGTGGTGATGAGAGCCTTCCACGGCAAGCTTTCCTGACGCATGTGGTGGTTCAGACCGAAATTCCCAATCTGGAATGTCCAGAGTGGGGATGGTGATTTCCGGCCACTTATAGCCAGCCTTCGGTTTGTATGTTGTTTTCAGACCGCCATTTGGAAGGGCCATATCACTCACATTAGCGCCAGCTACTTTTGGAAGCTCAAAATTGGGGGCACCAACGAACTCTTGCACCAAGGTGTTCTGCATTTTGCCGCTTGGCAGTGTGCTCTGTTGAACGGTGAGATTAGCCGGAAGCTTTGGCAGATCGGCATCCGAAACATCAGTGCGAATGCAAACATTTCTAATGTCAGCTTCTGGAAGATCAATGATGTCAACTTCGGAGTTGTCTCGAATTCTGAGTTTTGGGAAGTCCTTCTCCGGTATCAGGCAAGCTAGCAATGCATCGATGCCGTGCAGCTTCGGCGGATCAGAACCTTTCTTGAAGCCAAATGACGGCAGGTGGAACGACATTTCGTGCTCGTCGTCGACATCCGCACTGGGTTTATTATCTCCCGAGTTGAAGTCCCAGTCCGGCAATTCGAAAGCGGGCAAGGAAACCTTCGGCCATGAGAATCCTGCCTTGGGCTTAAAGGTAGTCTTGAAACCACCGTCGGGCAATGTCACACCGTATGCTTCAGCTCCTCCAACCTTCGGTAGAGGTAGCTCGGGCTGGCAAGAAAACTGTTGCTTCAGGATATTCTTGGTCGTCCCGTCCGGGAGCGTCAGATCCTGCACGTCGTAGCGGTTCCTCAATTTCGGAACATCTGTAATGGGAATAGCAGTACGCAGAACAACATCTCTCCGCTTCAGTTCTGGAATGTCTAAAACATCCACTTCGGTGTTGTCACGAATTCTCAGTTTCGGCAGTTCAGATTCTGGAAGCAAATATCCAAGAAGGCCATCGATCCCATGAACCTTAGGCACCTTCACCCCTTTACCAAACCCGAATGATGGCATCTTCATACCAAAGGAAAAGTCGCCGTCCCCTTTGGCCTTCCTCTCTGGACTCGGCGAGCGATCTCCAGTTCTGAACTCCCAGTCAGGCATGTGCAAGGAGGGTAGTGAAATCTTTGGCCACTTGAAACCGGCTTTCGGCTTGAAGGATGTCTTGATAGAGCCGTCGGGTAGCTGGATGTCATCAATATCTGCCCCGGACAACTTCGGCAGAGGCAATTCAGCGTTCGCTTTGAAGTTTTGGTTCAGTATGTTCTTAATTTTGCCATCAGGGAGCGTCACCTTCTCCACCTTCAGGTCCCCAGACAACTTGGGGAGATCGATGTCTGGAATCTCAGTCTTCACCACCACATTTCTGCCCTTCATGTCAGGCAGGTCAATGACATCAACCTCGGTGTTGTCACGAATCCGCAATTTTGGTAGGTCAGCTTCAGGAAGGAGGTACTCAAGCATACCATCAAGGCCATCGAATTTGGGTGCCTTTATGCCTTTCCCGAACCCAAAAGTGGGCATTTTCATGCTGAAGTGATGCTCTTCGTGCTTCTTCTCCGGACTCGGTGACCGTTCACGGGACCCGAACTCCCAATCTGGCATATGTAGGGAAGGTAGGCTGATCTTTGGCCACTTGAAGCCAGCTTTAGGCTTGAAAGATGTTTTTATAGAGCCGTCGGGTAGCTCAATGTCATCAATATCGGCTCCTGATAGCTTCGGCAGAGGCAGTTCGGCGTTCGCTTTGAAGTTTTGGTTCAGCATGTGCTTAATTTTGCCATCAGGGAGAGTCATCTTGTCCACCTTCAGGTCCCCAGACAACTTGGGGAGATCGATATCAGGGATCTCAGTCTTCACCACCACATTTCTGCCTTTCATATCAGGCAGGTCAATGACATCAACCTCAGTGTTGTCACGAATCCGCAATTTAGGTAGGTCGGCTTCGGGAAGGAGGTACTCCAGCATACCATCAAGACCATCGAACTTGGGAACCTTGACACCCTTGCCGAAACCGAACGAAGGCATCTTCATGCCAAAGCTGAAGTCTACATCTCCTTTACCCTTTCGCTCAGGGCTTGGTGAGCGATCTCCGCTTCCAAACTCCCAATCAGGCATCTGTAGAGAAGGCAATGATATTTTCGGCCACTTGAAACCGGCTTTTGGCTTGAAAGATGTTTGGACTGATCCATCCGGAAGCTTGACGTCATCAATATCTGCTCCTGACAGCTTCGGCAGAGGCAGTTCAGCGTTTGCTTTGAAGCTTTGGTTCAGCATGTTCTTAATTTTGCCATCAGGGAGCGTCACCTTCTCCACCTTCAGGTCCCCAGACAATTTGGGGAGGTCGATGTCTGGGATCTCAGTTTTCACCACCACATTTCTGCCCTTCATGTCAGGCAGGTCAATGACATCAACCTCAGTGTTGTCACGAATTCGCAACTTCGGTAGGTCGGCTTCAGGAAGGAGGTACTCCAGCATACCATCTAGACCATCGAACTTGGGAACCTTGACACCCTTGCCGAAACCAAATGAAGGCATTTTCACGCCAAAGCTGAAGTCTCCATCCCCTTTGCCCGTTCGCTCAGGGCTTGGTGAGCGATCTCTGCTTCCAAACTCCCAGTCAGGCATCTGCAGAGAAGGCAGTGATATTTTCGGCCACTTGAAACCAGCTTTCGGCTTGAAAGATGTTTTGACTGATCCATCCGGAAGCTTGATGTCATCAATATCTGCTCCTGACAGCTTCGGCAGAGGCAGTTCAGCGTTTGCTTTGAAGCTTTGGTTCAGCATGTTCTTAATTTTGCCATCAGGGAGCGTCACCTTCTCCACCTTCAGGTCCCCAGACAACTTGGGGAGATCGACGTCTGGGATCTCAGTTTTCACCACCACATTTCTGCCCTTCATGTTTGGGAGGTCAATGACATCAATCTCGGTGTTGTCACGAATTCGCAATTTCGGTAAGTCAGTTTCAGGAAGGAGGTACTCCAGCATGCCATCGAGGCCATCGAACTTGGGAACCTTCACACCCTTGCCAAAGCCGAACGAAGGCATCTTCATGCCAAAGCTGAAGTCTCCATCCCCTTTGCCCTTTCGCTCAGGGCTTGGTGAGCGATCTCCGCTTCCAAACTCCCAGTCAGGCATCTGTAGAGAAGGCAGTGATATTTTCGGCCACTTGAAACCGGCTTTTGGCTTGAAAGATGTTTTGACAGATCCATCCGGAAGCTTGATGTCATCAATATCTGCTCCTGAGAGCTTCGGCAGAGGCAGTTCAGCGTTCGCTTTGAAGTTTTGGTTCAACATGTTCTTAATTTTCCCATCAGGGAGCGTCACCTTGTCCACCTTTAGGTCCCCGGACAACTTCGGGAGATCAACGTCTGGGATCTCAGTTTTCACCACCACATTTCTGCCCTTCATGTCAGGCAGGTCAATGACATCAACCTCGGTGTTGTCACGAATCCGCAATTTCGGCAGGTCGGCTTCAGGAAGGAGGTACTCCAACATGCCATCGAGGCCATCGAACTTCGGAACCTTCACACCCTTGCCAAAGCCGAACGAAGGCATCTTCATGCCAAAGCTGAAGTCTCCATCTCCTTTGCCCTTTCGCTCAGGGCTTGGTGAGCGATCTCCACTTCCAAACTCCCAGTCAGGCATCTGTAGAGAAGGCAGTGATATTTTCGGCCACTTGAAACCGGCTTTCGGTTTGAAAGATGTTTTGACTGACCCATCCGGAAGCTTGATGTCATCAATATCTGCTCCTGATAGCTTCGGCAGAGGCAGTTCAGCGTTCGCTTTGAAGTTTTGGTTCAGCATGTTCTTAATTTTCCCATCAGGGAGCGTCACCTTGTCCACCTTCAGGTCCCCGGACAACTTGGGGAGATCAACGTCTGGGATCTCAGTTTTCACCACCACATTTCTGCCCTTCATGTCAGGCAGGTCAATGACATCAACCTCGGTGTTGTCACGAATCCGCAATTTCGGCAGGTCGGCTTCAGGAAGGAGGTACTCCAACATGCCATCGAGGCCATCGAACTTGGGAACCTTCACACCCTTGCCAAAGCCGAACGAAGGCATCTTCATGCCAAAGCTGAAGTCTCCATCTCCTTTGCCCTTTCGCTCAGGGCTTGGTGAGCGATCTCCGCTTCCAAACTCCCAGTCAGGCATCTGTAGAGAAGGCAGTGATATCTTCGGCCACTTGAAACCGGCTTTCGGTTTGAAAGATGTTTTGACAGACCCATCCGGAAGCTTGATGTCATCAATATCTGCTCCTGCTAGCTTCGGCAGAGGCAGTTCAGCGTTCGCTTTGAAGTTTTGGTTCAGCATGTTCTTAATTTTCCCATCAGGGAGCGTCACCTTCTCCACCTTCAGGTCCCCGGACAACTTGGGGAGATCAACGTCTGGGATCTCAGTTTTCACCACCACATTTCTGCCCTTCATGTCAGGCAGGTCAATGACATCAACCTCGGTGTTGTCACGAATCCGCAATTTCGGCAGGTCGGCTTCAGGAAGGAGGTACTCCAACATGCCATCGAGGCCATCGAACTTGGGAACCTTCACACCCTTGCCAAAGCCGAACGAAGGCATCTTCATACCAAAGCTGAAGTCACTATCCCCCTTGGCCTTTCGATCTTTACCCTCGGGTGATCGTTCGCCCGAGCCAAACTCCCAGTCTGGCATGTGCAGAGATGGCAGGGTGAGCTTGGGCCACTTGAACCCTGGTTTCGGTCTGAATGTCGTTTTGATGTGTCCATCAGGAAGCTTAACCTCTTTCACGTCGGCACTGGACACTTTTGGCAACGCTAGATCAAAGTTGGATTGGTACGTTTGGGTCAGCTCATTCATATATGTACCATCAGGCTGCAGTACCTTGTCTACCTTTAGATCAGTTGCAAGCTTTGGCAAGTCTGCATCGGGAATGCTTGTTCGTATTATGACGTCACGACTCTTGACCGCTGGCCTGTCGATTACGTCCACCTCTGAAGTATCACGAATCCTTAGTGAAGGGAGCTGTGCATCTGGCAACAAATAGCCGAGTAGACCGTCAATACCATCAAACTTTGGAGTTTTTACACCCTTTTTGAAACCAAACGATGGCATCTTGATGCCCATATGGAAGTCATGGTCTCCCCTAGGCTCTTTCCTCTCCAGGCTCCGGGACTTGTCCTCAGAACCGAACTCCCAATCTGGAATGTCCAGTGTCGGCAGCGTGATTTTCGGCCACGTGAAGCCGGACTTTGGTTTGTAGGTGGTCTTGACAGTACCGTCAGGAAGCTTGAGCTCATTGACATCCGCTCCAGTGATGCGCGGCAACGGCAACTCTACGTTCCCCTTGAACGTTTGTTTCAGCACGTTTCTTACGCCGCCATCGTGCAGGGCAACGTGGTCGACTGACAGGTCAGGCGGGAGTTTGGGCAGATCGACCTCTGGTATATCAGTAGTTACCAGCACATCTCTTCCTTTCATGTCAGGCAAGTCGAGAACATCAACGACTGTGGTGTCGCGGATTCTCAATTTTGGAATGTCCCCTTCGGGAAGGAGATAGCCCAGCAATCCATCAAGGCCGTCGAATTTAGGAGGTTTGCTTCCTTTCTTGAAGCCAAAGGACGGCAGCTTCACACCATGCTCCAGACTGCTGGTTTTGTCACCGTCAGTTGAACTGAAATCCCAGTCCGGCATCTCCAGAATTGGCAGGGTGATCTTTGGCCATTTGAAACCTGCCTTGGGTTTGAAGGTAGTTTTGGTACTCCCATCAGGAAGTTTGATATCGTCGACGTCCGCACCGGACAGCTTGGGTATAGTGAGGGATGCATCGCCCGTGAACTTCTGAACGAGTACGCTTTTGATGCTGCCGTCTGGCAGCGACAACTTGTCAACAGTCATGTCGGGAGACAATTTACGCAAATTCACCTCGGATAGTTCGGTCCTCACGACAATGTCTCTTCCTCTCAAGTCTGGCAGGTCGATAACATCGACCTCGGTGGTATCGCGAATGCGAAGTTTTGGTATGTCCGCCTCTGGCAACAGATATCCGAGAACGCCATCAATGCCGTCAAATTTGGGGACCTTCACACCCTTCTTGAAGCCAAACGACGGCATCTTGATACCGAGGTGGAAATCCTTGTCTCCCTTGCTCTCTTTTCGTTCTAAGGATCCAGATTTTGATTTTTCGCTTGACCTGAACTCCCAGTCTGGCATTTCGAGGCTCGGAAGGGTGAACTGCGGCCACTTGAATCCAGCCTTTGGTCTAAACGTGGTCTTTAGAGAGCCGTCGGGCATCTTCAGATCAGAAACATCGGCGCCCGATACCTTCGGCAAATGCAGGTCAGGATTTCCCTTAAACTTCTGCGTCAAAATATTTGTGGACGTGCCGTCGGGAAGGGACAGTCTCTCCACGTGAAGGTCGCCCGAGAGCTTAGGCAGGTCAATGTCGGGTACCTCCGATCGGATTACCACCTCACGACCCTTGCAATCCGGCAGGTCAATCACATCGACCTCACTGTTGTCTCGTAGTCTGAGCTCTGGAATCTGCGAGGCAGGTAAGAGGTAGCCCAGAAGGCCATCAATACCATCAAACTTCGGAGTCTTGACACCTTTCTTCATTCCGAACGATGGCATCTTCAGACCTACATGGAAATCGTGGTCGTGTTTGCCACCCTTGCGTTCTACCGCGGGAGATGAAGCGAACTGCCAATCAGGCATCTCCAAGGTTGGCAGTGTAATCTTTGGCCATTTGAAGCCCGCCTTAGGCTTAAATACAGTTTTCAGCGTGCCATCTGGCAGCTTTGTCTCTTGGACATCCGCTGCCGACACTTTGGGAAGGACCAGCTCAAAGTTGCCTTCGAATTTCTGGTTCAGAACGTGCTTAACACTACCGTCGGGTAGTGTTGTCTTTTCGATGGTTGCGTCACCAGCTAGCTTTGGAGGATCCAAATCTTCGATATCGGTTCTCACGGTTAGCTCCCGCTTGTTCAGCTTGGGAAAGTCAAGCACGTCAACTTCAGTGTTGTCGCGTATCCTCAGCTTCGAGATGTCCTTTTCTGAAAGGAGGTAGCCCAGTAGTCCATCAATTCCGCCAAATTTGGGGGGTTTTACTCCCTTTTTTCAGTCCGAACGATGGCATCCGGAAGCCCAGACTATAGTCGTGCTCTCCCTTGCTAGACTTCCGTTCTAAGCTGGCGGACTTCTCTCCCGACCTAAACTTCCAGTCAGGCAACTGCAGTGATGGCAGGTTTATATCTGGCCACGAAAACCCGGCCTTTGGCCTGTAGGTGGTCTTCAGGGAGCCATCCGGCAGCTTTATTTCATCAACTTGAGCACCAGACATCTTCGGCAGAGGCAGGTCCGCGGCGCCCTTGAACTTCTGGGTCAGCAAATTCCGGATGGTTCCGTCGGGGAGAGTGACCTTTTCCACCTTGTGATCTCCGCCAAGTTTGGGCAAGTCTACATCCGGTATTTCAGTTCTGACAATCACATCCCTGCCCTTCATGTTGGGAAGATCGATGACGTCCACCTCAGTGTTGTCACGGATGCGAAGCTGCGGCAGATCATGATCGGGAAGCAGGTACCCCAGCAGGTCGTCAATTCCATCGAACTTGGGTGCCTTGGCCCCTTTTGCGAATCCAAACGATGGCATCTTCATGTGGTACGAGGCGTCCTTCTTCGTCACTATGGGCGACACCGACTTGTCTGCCGTCCGGAACTCCCAGTCGGGAAGTTGCAGCTTAGGCAGGTGAATCTCAGGCCATTTCATGCCTCCTTTAGGCCTGTACGACGTTTTGGTGCTTCCATCCGCCAGTTTGTCGACATTCATCGTCGCTCCATCAATTTCAGGCAAGTCTACATCACTGCTGACGTCAAAGCGTTGGCGCCACACGCGCCTGGTGTCCCCATCCGGCAAATCGACCACTGCGATCTGCGCATCAGCAGGGAGGTGGGACGGGTCAACGTCAGGCACACAACTCTCGACAATCAGCTGACGTTGGCCCGAGGGCAAGTCAATGAAGTCGACGGTCGAATTTTCCCGGAAGTGCAGCGATGGAAGCTTCGTCTTGGGAATCATGAAGTCAAGAATGTCTCCAATGCTGTCAAATGATGTCGGCTTCCCCTTCAGAGAAAGTGACGGTATCTTGAAGTCTGTCCCTCTCGACTCCTTGTCGGGACTTGAGGATCGTGAATGTCGACCAGAACCAAACTCCCAGTGAGGCATGTGCAAGGCAGGTAATACAATTTTTGGCCATTTGAATCCGGCCTTAGGTCTAAACGTGGTCTTCAGAGATCCATCTGGCAGGTGGACTTCATCAACATCTGCACCAGAAACTTTGGGCAAGATCAGGTCAGCAATGCCTTCGAAATTTTGAGCAAGCACATGCTTGACAGTACCGTCTGGGAGACTGATCTTCGAGACTTCCAAGTCGGCAGACAATTTTGGGAGGTCAGTTTCTGGAATGTCTGTGTTCAACACTACCTTCCTGCTCTTCGATTCTGGCATATCAATGATGCTCACCTCCGTGTTGTCACGTATGCGTAGTTTTGGTATCTCGGATTCGGGTAGCAAATAGCCAAGGAGCCCATCAATCCCATCGAGTTTCGGTACTTTCACGCCCGTCCCAAAGCCAAATGATGGCATTTTCATGCCAAGATGAAATTCCCCATCTCCGTTTCTTTCTACGACCGGAGAGGTATTCCCAGGGCCGAAATCCCAGTCAGGGATCTCCAACGTTGGTAATGTGACAGTTGGCCACCTGAAACCAGCCTTAGGTTTGAACGTTGTAGTCACCAAACCTTCCGGTAGCTTCACCACATGGATGTCCGCACCAGATACCTTCGGCATGGGCAACGACGGGTCAGCCTGGAAGGTCTGGCTCAGCATGGTCTTGATGCTTCCGTCAGGGAGAGTAACCTCCTTCGTCTGCAGGTTGGCAGGCAGTTTGGATATATTCGCCTCAGGAATTTCAGTTTTCACTAGTATCTCACGCCCCTCCATGTTCGGAAGGTCAGTGACGTCAACCTCGGTGGTATCTCGAATGCGTAGGGTAGGAATAACTTTTTCTGGGAGAAGGTATGCCAACAGGCCGTCAATACCGCCCAATTTGGGCGCCTTGGCTCCCTTGCTCAAACCAAAGCTTGGCATTTTCACGCCGAAGTGATGGTCACCACGTTTCTTCTCAGGGCTTGGAGATCTTTCATGAGAGCCAAACTCCCATTCTGGCATATGCAGGGAGGGCAAGGTAATTTTTGGCCACTTGAAACCAGCCTTCGGTCTGAAAGACGTTGTGACGGATCCATCTGGTGACGTCGTCTCATTGATATCTGCTCCTGATAGCTTCGGAAGGACAAGTTCGGGATTTGTCTGGAAACTCTGGCTAAGAACGTACTTCATTGTGCCATCAGACATTTTGAGCTGATCAACTTTCAGGTTTCCGGGCAGCTTCGGAACATCCGAGTCTGGGATTTCCGTCTTTACAATCACCTCTCTGCATTTCATGCCTGGGAAATCGATGACGTCCACCACGGTATTGTCGCGGATTCGCAGTTTCGGAACATCGGCTTCCGGCAAAAGATAGCCTAGCATGCCATCAATTCCATCGAACTTTGGTACTTTTTCACCCTTGGCCAATCCAAAGGATGGCATTTTCATACTAAAATGGTGATCACTGCTCTTCTTCTCCGGGCTTGGGGATCTTTCACGCGAGCCGAATTCCCAATCAGGCACCTGGAATGATGGCAAGGTGACCTTAGGCCATTTGAAGCCAGCTCTGGGCTTATATGAAGTTCTCATGGAGCCATCCGGAAGTTGCATGGTGTCAATATCCGCCCCGGAGAGCTTTGGCAATGCCAGGTCGGGATTCGCCCTGAAGGTTTGATTCAGGACATTCTTCATGCCACCATCAGGCAACGATACCTTATCCACCTTGAAATCGCCAGCAAGTTTGGGAAGATCGGCGTCCGGTATCTCGGTTTTGACTAACACATCTCGTTTCTTCATATTCGGCCATTCAATTACATCAATTTCAGAGTCATCACGAATTCTCAACTTAGGTAGATCCGGGTCAGGCAATAGATACGCCAGCATTCCATCAATCCCATCGAACTTGGGTGCCTTTATTCCCTTCCCGAACCCAAAAGAGGGCATTTTCATGCCGAAGTGATGCTCTTCGTGCTTCTTCTCCGGACTCGGTGACCGTTCATGGGACCCGAATTCCCAATCTGGCATATGTAGGGAAGGTAGGCTGATCTTTGGCCACTTGAAGCCAGCTTTAGGCTTGAAAGATGTTTTAACTGATCCATCCGGAAGCTTGATGTCATCAATATCTGCTCCTGATAGCTTCGGCAGAGGCAGTTCAGCGTTCGCTTTGAAGCTTTGGTTCAGTATGTTCTTAATTTTGCCATCAGGGAGCGTCACCTTCTCCACCTTCAGGTCCCCAGACAATTTGGGGAGGTCGATGTCTGGAATCTCAGTTTTCACCACGACATTTCTGCCCTTCATGTTTGGGAGGTCAATGACATCAATCTCGGTGTTGTCACGAATTCGCAATTTCGGTAGGTCAGTTTCAGGAAGGAGGTACTCCAGCATGCCATCGAGGCCATCGAACTTGGGAACCTTCATACCCTTTCCAAACCCGAATGATGGCATCTTCATTCCAAAACTGAAGTCACCATCCCCCTTGGCCTTCCTCTCTGGGCTCGGCGAACGATCTGCAGTCCTGAATTCCCAGTCAGGCATCTGTAGGGAAGGCAACGATATTTTTGGCCACTTGAAGCCGGCTTTCGGCTTGAAGGATGTTTTGACTGACCCATCCGGAAGCTTGATGTCATCAATATCTGCTCCTGATAGCTTCGGCAGAGGCAGTTCGGCGTTCGCTTTGAAGCTTTGGTTCAGTATGTTCTTAATTTTGCCATCAGGGAGCGTCACCTTCTCCACCTTCAGGTCCCCAGACAATTTGGGGAGATCGATGTCTGGGATCTCAGTTTTCACCACCACCTTTCTGCCCTTCATGTCAGGCAGGTCAATGACATCAACCTCAGTGTTGTCACGAATTCGCAACTTCGGCAGGTCGGCTTCAGGAAGGAGGTACTCCAGCATACCATCTAGACCATCGAACTTTGGAACCTTGACACCCCTGCCGAAACCAAATGAAGGCATTTTGACGCCAAAGCTGAAGTCTCCATCCCCTTTGGCCCTTCGCTCAGGGCTTGGTGAGCGATCTCTGCTTCCAAACTCCCAGTCAGGCATCTGCAGAGAGGGCAGTGATATTTTCGGCCACTTGAAGCCGGCTTTCGGCTTGAAAGATGTTTTGACTGACCCATCCGGAAGCTTGATGTCATCAATATCTGCTCCTGATAGTTTCGGCAGAGGCAGTTCAGCGTTCGCTTTGAAGCTTTGGTTCAGCATGTTCTTAATTTTGCCATCAGGGAGCGTCACCTTCTCCACCTTCAGGTCCCCAGACAACTTGGGGAGATCGATGTCTGGGATCTCAGTTTTCACCACCACATTTCTGCCCTTCATGTTTGGGAGGTCAATGACATCAATCTCGGTGTTGTCACGAATTCGCAATTTCGGTAGGTCAGTTTCAGGAAGGAGGTATTCCAGCATGCCATCGAGGCCATCGAACTTGGGAACCTTCACACCCTTGCCAAAGCCGAACGAAGGCATCTTCATGCCAAAGCTGAAGTCTCCATCTCCTTTGCCCTTTCGCTCTGGGCTCGGTGAACGATCTCCAGTCCTGAACTCCCAGTCAGGCATCTGTAGGGAAGGCAACGATATTTTTGGCCACTTGAAGCCGGCTTTCGGCTTGAAAGATGTTTTGACTGACCCATCCGGAAGCTTGATGTCATCAATATCTGCTCCTGATAGCTTCGGCAGAGGCAGTTCAGCGTTCGCTTTGAAGTTTTGGTTCAGCATGTTCTTAATTTTGCCATCAGGGAGCGTCACTTTCTCCACCTTCAGGTCCCCAGACAACTTGGGGAGATCGATGTCTGGGATCTCAGTTTTTACCACCACATTTCTGCCCTTCATGTGAGGCAGGTCAATGACATCAACCTCGGTGTTGTCACGAATTCGCAATTTCGGTAGGTCGGCTTCAGGAAGGAGGTACTCCAGCATACCATCTAGGACCATCGAACTTGGGAACCTTGACACCCTTGCCGAAACCAAATGAAGGCATTTTCATGCCAAAGCTGAAGTCTCCATCCCCTCTGGCCTTTCGCTCAGGGCTTGGTGAGCGATCTCTGCTTCCAAACTCCCAATCAGGCATCTGTAGGGAAGGCAGTGATATTTTCGGCCACTTGAAACCAGCTTTCGGCTTGAAAGATGTTTTCACTGATCCATCCGGAAGCTTGATGTCATCAATATCTGCTCCTGACAACTTCGGCAGAGGCAGTTCAGCGTTCGCTTTGAAACTTTGGTTCAGCATGTTCTTAATTTTGCCATCAGGGAGCGTCACCTTCTCCACCTTCAGGTCCCCAGATAATTTGGGGAGGTCGATGTCTGGGATCTCAGTTTTCACCACCACATTTCTGCCCTTCATGTTTGGGAGGTCAATGACATCAATCTCGGTGTTGTCACGAATTCGCAATTTCGGTAGGTCAGTTTCAGGAAGGAGGTACTCCAGCATGCCATCGAGGCCATCGAACTTGGGAATCTTCACACCCTTGCCAAAGCCGAACGAAGGCATCTTCATGCCAAAGCTGAAGTCTCCATCTCCTTTACCCTTTCGCTCAGGGCTTGGTGAGCGATCTCCGCTTCCAAACTCCCAGTCAGGCATCTGTAGGGAAGGCAACGATATTTTTGGCCACTTGAAGCCGGCTTTCGGCTTGAAAGATGTTTTGACTGACCCATCCGGAAGCTTGATGTCATCAATATCTGCTCCTGATAGCTTCGGCAGAGGCAGTTCAGCGTTCGCTTTGAAGTTTTGGTTCAGCATGTTCTTAATTTTGCCATCAGGGAGCGTCACCTTCTCCACCTTCAGGTCCCCAGACAACTTGGGGAGATCGACATCTGGGATCTCAGTTTTCACCACCACATTTCTGCCCTTCATATCAGGCAGGTCAATGACATCAATCTCGGTGTTGTCACGAATTCGCAATTTCGGTAGGTCAGTTTCAGGAAGGAGGTACTCCAGCATGCCATCGAGGCCATCGAACTTGGGAATCTTCACACCCTTGCCAAAGCCGAACGAAGGCATCTTCATGCCAAAGCTGAAGTCTCCATCTCCTTTACCCTTTCGCTCAGGGCTTGGTGAGCGATCTCCGCTTCCAAACTCCCAGTCAGGCATCTGTAGGGAAGGCAACGATATTTTTGGCCACTTGAAGCCGGCTTTCGGCTTGAAAGATGTTTTGACTGACCCATCCGGAAGCTTGATGTCATCAATATCTGCTCCTGATAGCTTCGGCAGAGGCAGTTCAGCGTTCGCTTTGAAGTTTTGGTTCAGCATGTTCTTAATTTTGCCATCAGGGAGCGTCACTTTCTCCACCTTGAGGTCCCCAGACAACTTGGGGAGATCGATGTCTGGGATCTCAGTTTTCACCACCACATTTCTGCCTTTCATGTGAGGCAGGTCAATGACATCAACCTCGGTGTTGTCACGAATTCGCAACTTCGGCAGGTCGGCTTCAGGAAGGAGGTACTCCAGCATACCATCTAGACCATCGAACTTTGGAACCTTGACACCCTTGCCGAAACCAAATGAAGGCATTTTGACGCCAAAGCTGAAGTCTCCATCCCCTCTGGCCTTTCGCTCAGGGCTTGGTGAGCGATCTCTGCTTCCAAACTCCCAATCAGGCATCTGCAGCGAAGGCAGTGATATTTTCGGCCACTTGAAACCAGCTTTCGGCTTGAAAGATGTTTTCACTGATCCATCCGGAAGCTTGATGTCATCAATATCTGCTCCTGACAACTTCGGCAGAGGCAGTTCAGCGTTCGCTTTGAAACTTTGGTTCAGCATGTTCTTAATTTTGCCATCAGGGAGCGTCACCTTCTCCACCTTCAGGTCCCCAGATAATTTGGGGAGGTCGATGTCTGGGATCTCAGTTTTCACCACCACATTTCTGCCCTTCATGTTTGGGAGGTCAATGACATCAATCTCGGTGTTGTCACGAATTCGCAATTTCGGTAGGTCAGTTTCAGGAAGGAGGTACTCCAGCATGCCATCGAGGCCATCGAACTTGGGAATCTTCACACCAATATTTTTTTTTTTTTTTTCTTTTTTCTTTTTCTTTTTTTTTTTTTTTTTGGGTTTTTTTTTTTTTTTCCCTTTCCAATCTCCAATTGGGTTTTTTGTGAGGAATTTTTTTTTTTTTTTTTTTCTTGTTTTTTTTTTTTTTTAAATTTTTTTTTTTTTTTCCCCCATAGGTTTGTTTTTTTTTTTTTTTTTTCTTTTTGTTTGGGGGGGGGGGGGTTTTTTTTTTTTTTTTTTTTTTTTTTTATTTTTTTTTTTTTTTTTTTTAGGGGGGTGTCTCTTTCCCCCCCTCTGGGCCCCCCACAAAATTTGGGGGATGACATCTGGGATCTCAGTTTTCACCACCACATTTCTGCCTTTATGTAGGCAGGTCAATGACATCAACCTCGTGTTTAAAAATTCAACCTTCGGAGGCCGCTTTAGAAAAGAGGTACTCCAGCATACCATCAAGACCGTCGAACTTTGGAACCTTGACACCCTTGCCAAAACCAAATGAAGGCATTTTCACGCCAAAGCTGAAGTCTCCATCCCCTTTGGGCTTTCGATCAGGGCTCGGTGAGCGATCTCTGCTTCCAAACTCCCAGTCAGGCATCTGCAGAGAAGGCAATGATATTTTCGGCCACTTGAAACCAGCTTTCGGCTTGAAAGTTGTTTTCACTGATCCATCAGGAAGCTTGATGTCATCAATATCTGCTCCTGACAGCTTCGGCAGAGGCAGTTCAGCGTTCGCCTTGAAGTTTTGGTTCAGCATGTTCTTAATTTTGCCATCAGGGAGCGTCACCTTCTCCACCTTTAGGTCCCCAGACAACTTGGGGAGATCGACATCTGGGATCTCAGTTTTCACCACCACATTTCTGCCCTTCATGTTTGGGAGGTCAATGACATCAATCTCGGTGTTGTCACGAATTCGTAATTTCGGTAGGTCAGTTTCAGGAAGGAGGTACTCCAGCATACCATCGAGGCCATCGAACTTGGGAACCTTCACACCCTTACCAAACCCGAATGATGGCATCTTCATTCCAAAACTGAAGTCCCCATCCCCCTTGGCCTTCCTCTCTGGGCTCGGCGAACGATCTGCAGTCCTGAACTCCCAGTCAGGCATCTGTAGGGAAGGCAACGATATTTTTGGCCACTTGAAGCCGGCTTTCGGCTTGAAAGATGTTTTGACTGACCCATCCGGAAGCTTGATGTCATCAATATCTGCTCCTGATAGCTTCGGCAGAGGCAGTTCGGCGTTCGCTTTGAAGTTTTGGTTCAGCATGTTCTTAATTTTGCCATCAGGGAGCGTCACCTTCTCCACCTTCAGGTCCCCAGACAACTTGGGGAGATCGACGTCTGGGATCTCAGTTTTCACCACCACATTTCTGCCCTTCATGTCAGGCAGGTCAATGACGTCAACCTCAGTGTTGTCACGAATTCGCAACTTCGGCAGGTCGGCTTCAGGAAGGAGGTACTCCAGCATACCATCTAGACCATCGAACTTTGGAACCTTTACACCCTTGCCGAAGCCAAATGAAGGCATCTTCATGCCAAAGCTGAAATCGCTGTCCCCCTTGGTCTTCTTCTCTGGACTTGGGGAACGATCACCGGCGCCAAATTCCCAGTCGGGTATTTGCAGAGATGGCAGTGATATTTTTGGCCATTTGAAGCCAGCTTTGGGCTTGAAAGACGTTTTGACAGAACCGTCGGGCAGCTTCATGTCATCAATGTCTGCTCCGGATAGCTTCGGCAACGGCAACTCGGCATTCGCTTTGAAGGTTTGGTTCAGCATGTTTTTAATGCTACCATCAGGAAGTGTCACCTTGTCAAGCTTCAGGTCCGCAGACAACTTCTGGATATCGACATCTGGGATCTCGGTTTTCACCACCACATTTCTGCCCTTCATATCAGGGAGGTCGATGACATCAACCTCAGTGTTGTCACGAATGCGCAATTTGGGCAGGTCGGCTTTAGGAAGGAGGTACTCCAGCATACCATCAAGGCCATCAAATTTCGGCACCTTTGGACTCTTTCCGAATCCGAATGACGGAATCTTCATACTGAAAGCATGATCACTTTTCTCTTTCTTTGTTGGGCTTGGAGATCGGTCATGGCTGGACATGAATTCCCAATCTGGCAAATGGAACTTTGGTAAATGTATCTCTGGCCACTTCAATCCACCTTTTGGCTTTATCGTTTTCTTCAAGCTGCCGTCTGGGAGGGTTGTCTCCTCAATCGCAGCGCCCTCAATCTCAGGAAGATCAAAGTCGGCGTCCACATCGAATGTTTGACGCCAGACGCGGCACGGTGGGCCGTCTGGTGATGTCTCCAGCTGGATGTCAGCGCCGGCCGGAAGATTTGGGAGCTCAGTGTCTGATACTTCAGTGGCGATGACGAGCTTTCTGGTTCCGTTCGGTAGGTCGATGACGTCCACGGTTGAGTTGTCTCGAAATTGGATACTGGGCAGCTTGGCTTTCGGGAGTAGGCCAGCAAGTAGTTCGGATACACTGAGAGACTTTGACTTACCTTTCCCTTTCATACCGAACTTCGGCATCTTCAGGTCAAGGAATTCAAACGAGGGTAGACTGAATTCTGGCCACTGGAGGCCAGATTTGGGGGAAAAGGTACGAACAATCGACCCATCAGCATTAGTCTCGAGCTTGACATCGATACCATCAATGTCTGGAATATCCGTAGTAGCACTTACATCGAAGGACTGTTGCCCATGCCTCCTGACGGTACCATCCGGAAGTACCACCTCGTCATAGTCCGCGAAAATTGATGTGTCACCTGAGAATGTGGAGTCCAAATCTGTGTCAATCACCAGCTTTCTCTTTTTCTTATCTGAGCTGTCGATCATCTTGATTCTTGAATTATCCGCCAGGTGTACAGTAGGCATTTCAGCTGTCGGCACAAAGGCAGCTAGAAGCTTCCAAATTCCCTTGGGTTCGCCGTGGGGCCACTTGATATTCACCCTGCCGTCCTTCTTCCCGAACATGCCTTTGAAACTGGGTGTTCTCTTTTTCTTCTTTTTCTCATTCCCCAGGCTTAAATCCGTGGACGGACTATCAAGGTCGAGATCACCGTCCTTTTTCCCAAACAAGTTCTTGAAGGAAATTCCTCCCTTCACTTTCATCTTGGGTGTTTTTATCTTCCCTTTCGTGCGAGCTGACCGTTCAGTGCTTTCACTGCTGGAACGTGATCGATCCCCTCTCGAACGCATGCTGATATCAGCATCAGGGCCTTCCATGCTGATGTCTACCGAGGGTGTCTTTACCTTTTTCTTCCCGTCAACGTGGAACATTCCACGGAGGCGCTTCAACGTGCCGCCCTTAGATGTGGACTCCGTGTGACCATCGATACTCTCGGTGCTGCTGGCGCGCGAGCGTCGGCTCACGTCGACATCGGCGGTGAGATCAGGAGCTGAGAGCTCCAGCCGCCCACGCGGTGTGTGGGAACGGCCGCGAATACCGAAGAAGTCGCGAATACGGTCGCCAATGGTGCGGCGTGGATGGCGCATGCGATCCAGAGAGGTTTCGCTTTTCGAGCGAGATTTGAAGCTGACGTCTGGCATGTGGAAGGACGGCCACCGACCCTTAAGTGGCTTGTAAGTTCGCTGCCAGGTGGCGTCGGGCAAGGTGACGTCAGTGATGCCCACGGAAGCGTCCTCGAAGTCTACCAACTCGACGTCGCGGTTCGCATCGAACGTCTGCGTCCAGACGTGCTTCGTCGTGCCGTCCGGCAACGTGATGCTTTCGACCACGGCGCCCGACGGCAGCTTGGGCACCTCTGCCGCCGGCAGCTCGGTGCGAATTTTCACCTGACGCTTCTTGCGGTCCGGTGGGAACTCCAGCACGTCCACCTCTGAAGTATCGCGGAATTGCACGGCCGGCAGCTGCGACTTGACAATTAAGACAGACAGGAGGTCGCCAACGCCATCAATCCGCCCCTTGGAGCGCAGCGAGATACCGTAGCCTGGCAGAGTCATCGCACGCCGCTTGTCCTTTCGCTTCTGCTTGCGGGGTGATGACGCCTTGGCCTTGAAGTGCCAATCAGGTAAGTGGAACTTGGGTAGCGAGATCTCTGGCCACTTGAAGCCTAGTTTGGGTCGGTATGTCCTTTTGACGTTGCCATCAGGCAGCGTCTCCATGTCAATCTCGGCCCCGTCCACCTCGGGCAGTTCGAAGCCAGCCTCACCGTTGAACCTTTGCACCCACGTGTGCGCCTTCTTTCCATCCGGCAGATCAATCGAAATGACTTCGGCGTTGGCAGGGAGCGATCCTAGATCCACCTCAGGGACATCTGTCTTGATGCAAATTTCACGTTGAGAACCATCCGGGATATCGACGATCTCAATCACCGAATTATCCTTGAATTGGACCTCTGGCAGTTTGGCAGAAGGAATTATTCCTGCTAGAAGGTCAGCGATGCTGTCCAATTTGGGTGTTTTCACCTTTCCCTTCATGCTGAACTTCGGCATCTGCATGTGACGCTCCATGGAACGCGATTTTTTGTCTGTCTTGGCTGAATCAGAGCCGCTACCGAACTCCCAGTCTGGCATCTGCAGGGAAGGCAACGTGATGGTCGGCCACTTCCAGCCTGACTTTGGCTTGAATGAAGTTCTTACAGAGCCGTCAGGCAATGTCACGTCATCGATATCAGCACCAGACAACTTTGGTAGAGGCAACTCAGGATTTGCCTTGAAGCTTTGGTTCAGCATGTTCTTGATGCTGCCATCAGGTAAAGTTAGTTTGTCAATCTTCAGGTCACTCGGAAGCTTTGGGAGATCAATAGTAGGGACTTCTGTTTTGACTATAACATCCCTTCCCTTCATGTCCGGCAGGTCGAGGACATCGACCTCGGTGTTGTCCCGGATCCTCAGCTTGGGCAGATCTGGCTCAGAGAGCAGGTAGCCAAGCATCCCATCAATTCCATCAAACTTTGGTACCTTTCCAGACTTCTTGAACCCGAAAGATGGAAGCTTCACAGCGAATGTGCCACCGGCTTCCTTTTTCTTACGATCCTCAGGACTGGGGGACCGAGATCTTTGGGATCTGAACTCCCAGTCAGGAAGCTCGAACTTGGGCATGCTAATTTCTGGCCATTTCAAACCACCTTTCGGTTTGTAGCTCCTCTTAATAGTGCCATCAGGCAATTTCACCTCGACGAGGTCTGCAGCATCCAACTCGGGCACATCACAGTCGGCATCGATGTCGAAGGACTGCCGCCAGACACGCTTAACAGAACCGTCCGGCAGGGTCTCCAGCTGGATATCGGCGCCCTGCGGCAAACCCTCCATGGCGGAGTCCTGTACCACCGTATTGACTACCAGCTGCCGTTGCCCGTTGGGCAGATCCAACACGTCCACAGTCGAGTTGTCTCGGAACTGAACAGACGGTAGCGTGGCTTTGGGCAGAAGATTGGCCAGCAGGTCTGCGATACCGTGCACCTTTGGTGTCTTGACTTTGGCGGAGAACTTGGGCATCTTGATACCAAAACCGGTTCGTGCTTCTTTCTCGGGACTCGGTGAACGGTCCCTCCCAGAGCCGAACTCCCAGTCGGGCATTTGCAAGCTCGGAAGCGTTATCTTTGGCCATTTGAAGCCCGCTTTCGGCTTAAAGGTGGTTTTCAGGCGGCCGTCCGGTAACTTGACATCATCTATGCTGGCATCATTCAACTTCGGTAATGGAAGTGCGGCATCAGCCTTGAATGACTGGCTGAGCAGATTCTGAACGGTACCATCTGGAAGGGTTATCTTATCTAGGTTCTCCTTCACACCCAGTTTTGGCAAATCAACATCGGGAATTGCTGTTCGCACGATGACCTCACGACCCTTTAGGTCGGGAAGGTCCAGAACATCGACTTCAGTGTTGTCGCGAATCTTCAGCTTTGGGAGGTCCGCTTCTGGAATGAGGTAACCGAGAAGACCATCAATGCCGTTTAATTTGGGGACCTTGACCCCCTTTTTGAAGCCAAAAGAAGGCAATTTCATACCAAAACCGTGCTCCTTGTCATCTGGACCATCAGGACTCGGGGATCGCTCTTTGCTGCTACCTCTGTGGAAATGCCAATCGGGCAGGTGAAACTTTGGCAGGTGGATATCGGGCCATTTGAAGCCTCCCTTTGGTCGGTACGTTCTCTTCGTACTACCATCCGGTAGTGTAAATGAGCTTAACTCAGCGTGTTCCACTTCCGGGAGGTCAAAGTCGGCATCCACATCGAACGCTTGTCGCCAGATCCGTCGCAGCGACCCGTCGGGAAGCCGCTCCATCTGAATGTCGGCGCCGGGTGGCAAGCTGGCCAACTCTTCCTCCGGAACCTCTGTGTCGATCCAGACCTGTCGACCCCCCGTCGGCGGGTCCAGAACATGCACCACTGACGTGTCCTTGAACTGCAGTGCTGGCAGCTGTTCACGCGGGATCAGGTGTGCCAGTAAGTCAGCAATGCCGTCGAACTTGGTCGGCTTTCCCATGCTCGCTGAAAACTTCGGAAGTTTCATACTGAGTCCAGCGGCCTGGCCTTTGTCGGGACTGGGAGACCGCGAGCGACCGCCGGACCCGAATTGCCATTCCGGCATGTCAAGTGATGGAAGCGTGATTTTAGGCCATTTGAAGCCAGGCTTGGGCTTAAATGTTGTCTTCAGAGATCCGTCGGGAAGCTTGACGTGATCAACGTCAGCCCCCGAGAGCTTCGGCAGAGGTATTTCACCGTTAGCCTTGAATGCTTGGCTGAGCATGGTTTTGACGCCACCATCAGACATTGTCATCTTCTGAATGTCAAGGTCCCCTGACAGCTTTGGAAGATCAGCGTCCGTGACTTCAGTTCGAACAATAACATTCCTTTCTTTTGGCTGTGTCCGATCGATCACATCAACTTCGGTGTTGTCACGAATTCTCAATTTAGGTAGATCAGCCTCGGGTAGAAGATAACCCAGCAGACCATCAATGCCATCAAACTTTGGGACCTTTACACCTTTTCCAAAACCAAACGATGGAAGCTTCATGCCAAAATGATGGTCACCGTCGCCCTTATCATGCCTTTTCTCAGGACTTGGAGGCGCTTTTTGTGAACTAAATTGCCAGTCAGGCATTTGCAATACCGGAACCGTGAGCTTTGGCCACTTGAAGCCAGCCCTGGGCTTGAAAGAGGTCTTGATTGATCCATCAGGAAGTGTCACATCATTGATGTCTGCCCCAGACAGCTTGGGCAGTGGGAGCTCAGCGTTGGCACTGAAGTGCTGACTCAGTATGTGTTGAATCCTTCCATCGGGTAGCGTCAACTTGTCCACCTTCACGCCACTAGATAGCTTTGGAAGATTTTCATCTGGTATTTCCGTTGTGATAACAACCTCCCTACCCTTCATGTCTGGTAGGTCAATCACATCAATTTCGGTGTTGTCTTGCAGAATCACGTTAGGAAGATCAGTTTTAGGTAGCAGATATTCTACCATTTCATCCATACCATCGAACTTAGGCGTTTTGGGGCCTTTTGCAAAACCGAAGGAGGGCATTTTCATCCCGAATGAGAGGTCTGCTTCTTTCTTGGTGGGGCTTGCTGATCGTTCACGTGACCTGACTTGCCAGTCAGGAAGCTGAAGCTTTGGCAGATGCGTCTCCGGCCATTTCAGACCACCCTTAGGTGTAAACGTCTTCCTCACACCGCCGTCAGGCTGCCTAACTTCAGTCACCACAGCTCCCTCGATATCCGGAATGTTGTACGAAGCATCAACATCAAACTGTTGCTTCCACACCCTCCGAGTGCCACCGCCGGGAATGTTTTCCAACTCGATTTTTGCGCCTGACGGCAGGCTGGGTATGTCCGCTTCTGCGACTTCGGTGTTGATCTCCAGCTGTCGTTTGCCTGTTTGAAGGTCGATGATATCCAAGGTCGAGGTCTCGCGGAACTGCAGCAACGGCAGCTGTGACTTCGGGACCAAGTCACATAAGAGATCACCGACATCAAAGCCATGGGAGACCTTCGACTTTCCGCTGAGCGATGGCATGTGGAAGGTGTGGCTAACTTTCGTCTTTTCCACGGCACTCGGATGACTTGAGCCAAATTCCCAGTCTGGGATCTGAAGAGACGGCAAGGTTATCTTGGGCCATTTGAAGCCAGACTTCGGCTTGTAACATGTCATGGTCGAGCCATCTGGCAACTTGGTGTCAACGATGTCTGCCCCCGATAGTTTTGGCAACGGCAGATCAGGTTTGCCTTTGAACTTTTGAATGAGTATGTTTTTGGTGCTCCCATCGGGAAGTGTCAGCTTGTCTATTTTCTGAGGCAGCAGCTTAGGTACATCGACGTCAGGGATATCTGTTTTTACAACAATTTCTCTTCCACCCATGTCAGGAAGATCGATTACATCGACCTCTGTGTTGTCGCGTATCCTAAGCTTGGATGCATCGGTGTCAGAAAGCAAATATCCCAGCATGTTGTCAATACCGTCGAATTTGGGAATCTTTGGACCTTTACTGAATCCAAACGATGGCATCTTTACGCCAAATGAGTGATCACTTTTCTCCTTCTTTCCCGGACTTTGCGAATGTTCACGGCTAGAGCTGAACTCCCAGTCGGGTAAGTGGAATTTTGGCAGGTGGAAGTCAGGCCACTTGAAGGAGCCTTTCGGCTTGTAAGTCGTCTTAACGCCACCATCTGGCAACGTTACTTTTACTAACTCTGCGCCCTCCACTTCTGGAAGCTGGTATTCAGCATCGACGTCAAAGTACTGACGCCAAACCTTCTTCTTCGTGCCGTTCGGTGCCACCTCGATCTCCACAACTGCGCCAGAGGGAAGGTCTTTCGACTCAGCCTCAGAAACCTCAGTGGTGATCACAAGTTGTCGCTTCCCTGAAGGCAAATCAATGACGTCAACAGAAGAATTATCCTTGAACCGGATTGATGGCAAACTGGCCTGCGGAACCAAGGAGGCTAGCAGATCACTGATGGTGTAGCTCTTGGGGACCTTTGCTGACGCAGATAACACCGGTTTCTTAGCTTGCACCAAAACGCGTTCCTTCTTTTGCGTCTCTGGGCTGATATTAACGCTTGAATCGAAGGAGAGCGACGGCATGGTGAGAGAAGGCCATTTAAGACCAGCCTTCTGCCTGTAGGTGGTGCTGATGTTTCCATTCTTTTGTGTTTCGGTGTTCATTTCCAGGCCTTCCACCTTTGGCAGGACAACATCGAATGTGCCGTCAAGCTTCTGGGTGGATACGGTCTTAAAGGATCCGTCATGCTGTTGTACGTTTTCTATGGTCATCTGTATCCCTGGTGTGGGTACTGTGCCTTCGGGCACCTCAGTGCGGATGGTTATCTCGCGTTTTTTGGCATGTGGAATGTCCAGAACATCGACAGCCGAGCCATCCTTGAAGTTGAGCTTGGGTAGCTTACCGGGAGGCACAACTTGAAATAGCATGTCGCCCAGGGTAGCCACTTTGGGCACTTTTAGCTTCGGCTTTGACTTCCCGAAGGACGGGAATCGCACACCCAGTTCGTGCTTAGACTCCACTGAGCCCTCGTGCTTCTCCATTTCCGGTATATCAATGGAAGGGGGCTTGAACTGAGGCCACTTGAACCCAACTTTCGGCTTCATCACTTTCTTGATGCTTCCATCTGGCAAAGCTACCGTCTCCACGGAGATTCCCTCCATCTCGGGGATTTCTACGTTAGCATGTGCATCCAGCACCTGCGTTGTCAGCAGTTTCCCGTCTTCGATTGGTTTGATTGTGATATTTTCGGCCTTGCGAATGTGAGGCGCTTCAATCTCAGGGACTTCCGATCTGACAACGAAATGCTTTCCATCATATTCGAACTGCGAATTCGGGTGCACTTGAACAGTACTGAGGCTCTCTTTTGGCAAAATCTGAATTAGAATGTCGTCAAGATGCACCTTGGCTTTCTTGTCTTTCTTCCCAAAGAGCGAGAAGCTGCTCTTCTTTTTTGTCATACCAACATCGACCTTCACGGCAACATCCGCTTCGGCCGAGCCGTTCAGGTCACCCTTTCCACCAAAGAACGACTTGAACTTGTCCAACGTTCCAGTCTTCTTGAACTTCCGTTCCTTCCTGCTCCGGTCGGCGTCAGAGTCTGACGATGATGTGTCGTCTACATCGAAGTTCCAACACTTCTTGGGTCGGTAGATTATTTTCCGCGTGCCGTCAGGCAGCGTCACCTGCTCCTCAGTAGCTTTCTTCACGTTCGGAAGCTGCACACTGGCATTAGCGTCCACCGACTTGATCCACACCTTCCTCTCACGCCCACCGGCGATGCTTTCGGTAGTGAGTCGAGCGCCTGGCGGCACGATGGGCTTGGCGTCTGTACTGATGTCACTGACCACAACCAGACGTCGTGTGCCATTGGGGAGATCATGCACCTCAATATCCGCCCTTGGTGGGATGACGAAATCGGGCTTCGGTGGCACCAGGTCTGCCAGCAGCTTCACAATTTTGACTTTCTTTTCCTTCTTTTCGTCGTCAGAGTCCGAAGAACTTGAAGAGGCGGGGTGTTCGGCACCCCAGAGCAGCTTCCATCCTTTTTTTGGATGGTACGTCGTGATCAGCGTACCGTCGGGAAGTTGATGTTGAGTTTCGTATGCCTTGGTGACATTCGCCAGAGGGACAGCCTTCTCGGCGTTTAGACTCTTGGTCCACTGGCGGCAGGGCTTTCCATCTGGCCGACTCCAAGATTTTACTTCGGCGCCAGATGGAATGGCAGCTTTTGGCGTATAGGTGATATCGTTGACAATTTTCACAGATCGGGTTCCACTTGGTAGGTCGTACACCTGAACTTCGGCATGTGGAGGAATATCAATTTCTGGCTTCGGCGGACAAAGCTTCATGAGCAGCTCATCCATCTGCAATTTCTTGCCCTTTATCCTGACTCTTCTCTTGGGCTTTTCGCTCACTTCTGCATCCGACTCACTGGAACTGGAGCTAGAGTGCACTCCCCACTTAAACTTCCACACCTTCTTGGGCGTGTACACAGTATGAACAGAGCCGTCCGGCAAGGTAGCACGTTCTTCGAACGCTTTCCGAACATTGGGAAGTTGAATCTTGCCATTGGCTGGCACGGTTTTCGTCCAGATCTTACGACGTTTACCGTCTGGTAGAGTCTCAGTGGTAACTTCCGCACCGGCAGGTATCGCTGCCTTCGGTTCGTAAGTAAAATCGTGAATAATCTGGACGTTCCTGGTGCCACTAGGCTGGTCATGCACGATAATTTTGGCTTTGCTAGGAATGGAGAAGTCTGGCATTGGAGGCAGTAACTCCATAAGAAGATGATCCATTTGAACCTTCTGGCCCTTGATCTTGGCAGTCTTTTTTGGTTTCTTTAACTTTGCTTCGTCTTCGGAGTCAGAAGAGCTGGAGCCCGGAACACCCCATCTCAGGTTCCAACGTTTCTTTGGTCGATAGGTGGTCACGGTGAGGAATTCGTTCGGCTTCGTTTGAGTTTCGAATGCTTTCCGCACATTCGGCAAACCCACCTTTGCGTTTGCTGGAACAATTTTAATCCACCACTTCTTTACAGTTCCATCCGGTAGTGTTTGGGTCTTGACCTCAGCCCCTTTGGGTATCCTCGGCTGAGGTTCGTAAGTAATGTCATTCAGAACGACGAGCTGTCTCTGGTCTTTGGTGTCGTGCACCTCGATGTCTGCCTTGGCTGGAATTTCGAAGTCCGGCATGGGAGGACAAAGATCCATCAACAAATGATCCATGCGAACCTTTTCACCCTTCAGCTTAACTGTCCTCTTGGGCTTTCTCGGCTTATCGATGCCATCATCTGACTCCGAGCTAGAGGACGACGAATGGTATGCAAAGCGCGTTTTCCAGCTCTTCTTGGGTCTGTAAATGATCTTTTTGGTACCGTCGGGAAGCGTTACTAGCTCCTCTGTCGCCTTTTCCAGATTTGGCAGCTTGACACGCGAATTGGCATCAAAAGACTGCACCCAGATTCTCCTATCCTTCTTACCCACTGTCTCATTGAGCACTTTGGCTCCGCGTGGTACTGGAGCATCCAGCTCTTTAGTGATATCATTCACGACTAGAAACTTGCGCGTACCATTCGGCAACTCATGCACCTCGATGTCTGCATTCTTGGGGATGCTGACCTTCTTGCCAGGCAGCAAAGCTACGATCATATCATCCAGCTTCCACTTTTTCTCTTTGCTTTTATCTTTTTCATCCTCGCTTTCGGACGAGGAAGCATCCACCAACCAAGGGAATCGCCATTGGGTCTTCGGCCGGTACACCACAACGCTGCCGCCGTCGGACGTCTTGCGTAGCTCCTCGTGTGCCTTTCTGACGTTTGGTAATGGCACGTCTGGCTTTGCACTCACCGTCTTCACCCAGATTTGACGCTCCTTCCCGTCAGGCAGCCGCTCAGCGTGGATCTTGGCGCCGGCTGGCACGGTAGATTTATATCCGCTCATGTCTGACTTGATAACCAGTTCGCGGTTCCCAGCTGGTTTATTGTGAACCTCAACGTGTGCGTTGCTGGGAATCTTGAAATCAGGTTTCTCGGCAAACAAGTCGGCAAGGAGAAGTTCCATTTCAACCTTCTTGCCTTTCATCGACGTCCTAACCTCATCATCTGAATCGCTTGACTCAACGCGGAAGCGCCACTGCTTCTTCGGACGGTAAAACACGGACACCGAGCCGTCGGGGTTTTTCACCATCTCCTCCGTCGCCTTGCGTACGTTTGGCAGAGGTATGTCACGGCCTGTCACTGTCATCGTCCAGCTGGCCTTCTTCTGAGCATCTGGCAACTCCTCCACTACGACGCGGGCACCCGGCGGCGGCGGCTGCGTATCGTCGCCGTGCACTATCACGGACCGCTGGCCGGACGGCTGGTCATTAACCTCGATAACGGCGCGCGGAGGCACGGCGAAGCTCAGCTTAGACACCACCAAGTCGGATAGCAGCTTCTCCATTTGAACTTTTTTGCCCTTGATGTGCAGCTCCTGCGCATCGTCGTCAGAATCAGCCGAACTCTCCTCGTACCACAATTTCCAGCCCTTCTTTGGCTTGTACAAAATGTACGATGAACCGTCCGGGTTTATGACACGTTCCTCCCAAGCTTTTGTGACATTCGGGATCGGTACCTCGCGGCGCGCGTCCAGCACGCGGAACCACACGTGCCGCTGCCGTCCGTTCGGCATGGTCTGCACCGTCACCTCGGCACCACTGGGCTTTGACGCAGCGACGTCGCTACGCACGATCACCTGGCGACGCTTGTCGTCCAAGTCGTGAATCTCGATGTCGGCCTGCGGCGGGATTGTGAAGTTGGGCCTGTGGTAGAGCAGATTATCTAGCAGGTTAATCATCTTCATCTTGTGACCCTTGATAGCAAGGCGCTTCGACTTGATGCGCTCCGCTTCTGAATCGGAACTGGAGTCGGCCGTCTTCGCCCCCCGGAACTGCCACCGCTTCTTCGGCTTGTACAGCACATACTTTGTGCCATCCGGTAAGTCACCTGAAGTCTCCACGGCCTTGCGCACGTTTCTCAAGGGTACCTCTGGCCTGGCTTTGATGGTCTTAACCCATGTCCGACGTTCTCTACCACCAGACAGTGTCTCCACTCGCAGACTGGCACCCTGTGGTATTTCCTCTTCGGCTACATCACGAACATATATTTCGCGACGACCATCGGATGAATCGCGAACTTCAATCTCTGCTTTAGGTGGAATGACGAAATCTGGTTTGCTGACGACTATGCTGTCGAGGAGATCCTGAATTTCTACTTTCTTTCCGGGAAACTTTATTTGGCGTGCCCCGGCCTCGTCCTCGCTACTAGAAGAAGATGTGTCGCTTGACGAGCTATCACTTGTCACTAGGTCAAAATCCCACTTCTTTTTTGGTCGGTATATGACCTTGGTGGCTCCCTCGGGCAGGCGAACATATTCCTCGGTGGCCTTTCTCACATTGGGCAGTTTCACGGAAGAATCACAAGGAATCGACATAATCCAAACTTTCTTCTGCTTGCCATCCGAGTAGGTTCTAGTTGTCACAGCGCCACCACGAGGCAGCTTCGGTGTTGCTCTCTTTGTGATATCGTTCACTATCACGAGTTCACGTTTGCCATTAGGATGCTCCAGAATTTCTATATCGGCCCGTTCTGGTATTTTAAAATCTGGCTTCTTCACCAATGCCTTCACCAGCTTCTCCATTTTCACCTTCTTCTCCTTCTTTACTTTCTTCTTCTTCACCCTCAATTTTGGCTTCTTAACCTTCGTCACACTACCATCAGCCTGTGTGTGGTACTCGTACTCGCTGGCAACGTCATCTTCGGACTGTGTTGAGGTCTGGCCTTCCTTGTAGTACTTCAGATCCCACTTCTTTTTGGGAAGATAAATAGCCACAGTTGTCCCATCGGGCAGCTTATCTTTCTTTTCGATAGCACGCTTAACGTCAGGGAGTGGCACGGATGGTTCTGCCCGTACCAACTTTCGCCAGACTTTACGCTGCTTGCCGTTTTCCAGGCGCTCAACAGTTACCTGTACGTCCTTTGGAATGATAGCATAGGGATTCTTGGTAACGTCTGTCACAATACTTAGTTCCCGAGTTTTGTTGGGATGGTCAAGCACATGGATCTCTGCATCATCTGGTATAAAGAAGTCAGGCTTGGGAGGCCTGAGCTTGCACAACAACACCTTCATCTTCATTTTCTTTCCCTTTTGTCCTTCTTCATCCGAGCTACTGCTGCTACTGCTGCTGCTGCTGCTCGAACTGCTGGACGACGATGAACGCCTCTTTTTCTTCCTGCCGGCGCCGTCTACTTCAGAGTGTGGTTCTACACTGCGCAATTGCACGCCCACCTCGCCACCATCTGGGTGCGGTGCGTTGACGTCATATTCACCGTGCTTTCGGCCGAACAGCTTGCCGAAAAAGCCCGCCTTTTCCGCCTTTTCTTTCTTCTCCTTCTTCTTCTTCTCCTTCTTGGGCTTGCCGCCGGCGGAGTCGGGTTCGTCTCCCTCGCCGAGACGGAGCCGCCAGCCGCGCCGCGGCCGGTACGTGTTCTTCACGGTGCCGTCGCTCAGCGTCTCCGACGTCATGTCTCCCGTCTCGGTCAGCTGGATGTCTGCGTCCGTGTCCACCGACTGGGTCCACACTCGGCGCGAAGACCCGTCCGGGTGTTTGTCGACAATGATCTTGGCGCCCTCCGGGATACGCGCCTGCGGTTCGTTGGTGATGTCCTTGGTGACGGTCAGTCGGCTCTGGCCGTCCTTGAAGGTGTACACTTCCAGGACGCCACCGGCCGGCACGATCAGTTCCTTCACCTCCTCGTCGGTGCCCTTCTTCGCCTTTCGTGTCTTCTTCTTCTTCTTGTCCTCGCCGTCCGACGAGCTTGACGACGACGACGACGAATCCCTCTTCTTCTTTTTGCCGTCCTTCTCGTGCGAACTATCCGGATTGGCTGCGTCCTTGCCGGGCTTCCTGTCCTTTCCGTCCTTATCACCGTCACCGGCGCCACCGCCGGACCCTCCACTGGCACCCCCGGTGCCGCCACGCGCCTTGTCGTCTCTGCCGCCCGCTCGGCCGGGAGCACCGCCGCCAGCGGCGCCTCCCTGAGCCCCGGGCACAGTCGCCTTACCTACCTTCCCTGCCAACGGCGCCTCCAGCGGGTCAGGGCCAGCTCGCTGCGGCGACTCGTCCTTGTGCTTGGGCGAGCGCACGAAGAAAGCTTTGATCTTTTTGATGGGCGATTGTTTGCGCACATGCTCGTCGTCGATGTCCTCGTCCGACGACGACGCAGTGGCGGTAACCGAGCTCTGCGAGCTGCGCAACTTCTTTTTCTTTAGCTTTTTACGCCGCGGCCGGTGCTGCTCGACGGCCAGCTCGGACTCGGAGCTGCTCGGAGAGGAGGAGCGGAGGGTGCGGCCCACAGAGACCGCCTGCGAGGCGGGGGAGCGTCGACCGGCCGGGCCAACAGCCTCCAGCCCGCTATCGATATGGGGAATGCACGTGTCTATTTCGCTAAACTTGGTCACCATCGGCCCGAAGTCGGACTCGAGTTGCGCCGACGGCGCCGTCGAATGTCGGCCGGCATGCACAACATCTAAGGAGAGAAAAGAGAATGGACACCGTACGTTAGAGCGCCGCACGTGTGTGCGCCGACGTGGCGTCGCGGCCCTCCCGAGAGCCGGCTCCTGAAACGGGCGAACATCACACGGCAACGGTGCCGTAATACACAACAACACGGACGGTAGGTTAATAGGCCTTTGCACGCACACGCACACACACACGCACACACATTCACACGCAGCAGGAACAGACAGAGAGTGTGACGTCCACACGAACCCGACGCGCCGGTCAGCCGCTCTGCGTTTAGTAGAGTTTATGGTAGAGACGTGAAGAGAAAGCCGGAGGCAGCACGCGGAGTGTTAGTCACACCAAACGACAGCCACCGCGGATTACCTGTGTCGTCCACCTCGACAATAAGCGGCGGCCCGTCGTCATCGTCCGGCTCGGTCACAACGCCCTCGGCGCCGTCGTCGACCGCGTCACGCACGTCGTCGGCGTCCGTGACGGTGACGCGCGGCACGTGGTGGAAGGTGTCGTGGCGGCGCACGTGCGGCCCGGGCCGCCGGCCCAGCGACGGCGTGCTGACCAGCGGCTCGGGCGACGGCCGCTTGTGGGGCGACCGGCGCTCCTGGTAGTCGTCCGGCAGACACTGGATCGCAGGCGCGTCCGGCAGCTCCGAGCTCAGCCGCGGCACCTCGTCCGCCTCGTCGGCCGGGTCGCACTGATAGCCGTCGGCGGCCGCTTCGGCGGCCAGCTCGCGCTCCAGCCGCTCGAACTCGTCGTCCGAGTCGGAGCCGGCGGCGGCGGCGTCTCCGGCGGGCGGCGGGGCCCCGGCGGCCGCGGCCGCGACCGCCCCGGGCACCGGTCGGTCGGCGGCCATGGGCTCGGCACGTGCCACCACCGTCGGGTCGGTTTCGGCCGTGCCGTCCGAACTGTCCGAGCTGTCGCCACGCCAGCACTCATCGAGTGGGTCAACTGCCTCAAGCCTCGCGTCAGCACGGTGGTCACCACCCGCAACGTGGCCTACGTCGGCCGTAACCTGGCCTGCAACGTCGGCCAACGGCACCGCGTCAGCTGTCACGTCCAGCCGTTGAATGCCGGCTGCTGCGCCGACCCCCGCGGCGTCTCCGCCGTCATCGCGCCGCACGTACAGGCCCGGACCGGGCACCAGAGTCTCCAGATCCTCCACGTCGATGTCCAGCTCACCGCGGAGCGCGTGCTTCTGCATGCGCCGCGACTGGTCGTGGAAGTAGCGCTCCGCCTCGGGCGTGCCCACAATGGCGTCCGGCTGCAGAACGCGCTCCATGACGTCGCTCGTCGACGACGTCACCGAGGACGCGTCCGACGGCGTGACGTCACGGACACGAGAATGGGCCAGGCAGCCGTCGAGCGAGTCGGGGGGCGTGCCCGACAGGCGCCTCGGCCCGGAGACTGCGGCCTCGTCCGGGAGGATACGCGTCTGCTCCGCGAAGGCGGGCGCCCCTCCAGAGACAAACACCTCGTCCTGAATGGCCCCCTCGTCCCAGGGAAAGCGGGCCTCATCGGCGATGAACACCTCTTCCACAGGGGCGGGCGACTCTTCCAACACGGGAGTCTGTTCCTGGAGGGGAGACGCCTCGTCCGGGAGGACACCGTTGCCGGTGTTGGGAGCTGCCACCCGTATCGGAGAGGAGGAGCCCTCTCGGGACGAGCGCCCGTGGGCCGGCTCCGAGACGTCTGCAGGACGAGAAGCGGGGTCGGGCGTTAGCCGCTTGTTGAGCAGCCTGGCTGGTTAGTGCACACCATGCATAGCGCCCGAGACGGCTGAAGAAGAGCATGCGCCTCGCCTAGACAGCGACAGCTAGCGTGGAGTCGAGGTGGTGTAGTTGTTGGCAGGAGACATGGCGACATGTTCCGTGGCCGTTCCGCCGACTTGTCCCGACAGTGGAGTGCGAGATGTGTAAGAGGAACTGCAAATCCACTGCTCCAGACGTGGCCGAACGCAATGCTGCTGGCGCTGAGGTGAGTCGGCGTGGCTAGATCACCCACATCCGCGCCTGAAGACTACCGCTGCCGACTGAGGAGGCGGGGAAGAGGTCCGAGCTCCGCCGGATATCAGCCGGATTGGCGATGAATGAAGCAGGATCACACCGACCTGCAGTTAGGATCAGGCTTGACATCTACGCCAGGTTTGGCACGCCTCTGACTTCCCACTGGTTCGGTCGGTTATTGGTTTTACAATACATCGACCGTTGAGTCATGTAGGGTCGCCAATCTCTCACGCCGATTGGTCGCGGGCGAAGAGTAGCGACTGGCGAGACTCGAACCCACAACCTTTCGATTGTGAGACGAGCAACTTACCCATAGGCTACCCGTCCCCCGCCACTGGCTCGGGTGTCAGCAGGGAACCTAACCACAAGATAGGCCGATCTCCCGCCAGCCGACTTCAGAACGCCGCACCAGCGCGAAGTCCGTGTTGTGGTGCTGTGTTAATGGTTACGGGGCTCAAACAGCGGCGGAGATGCAGCGCGCACACTGCGCCTACTGAGATGCGGGAGCCGGGTGGAGAGTGCTCAGAGCAGCTACTGCCGGCCACCGCCAGCGGTGCCGGCGCTTACCTCTCACACGTGTCACAGCTCTGCCAGCGTCCAGTGCGTGCCGCATCGAGTGCAGATCGTCCTGTGCGGCCTTGACCTCCGGCGACCTGGCGGTGCCCGGCGACCTCGTGGTCTCCGGTGACCTGGCGGTCTCCGGTGACCTCGTGAGCGCATTGGGAGACCGTCGCCGCTGGCCGTCTACGAACTGGCGAATGCTGCGGATCTGGACGGCTTCGGCGCCGGGCGAGCAGATGCGCACTGCGAGCTGCACCTGAGCGCAAATGGCGCCGCCCTCGTCCCCACTGGCATCGCTAGACGACCCGGCCAGCTGCGCGTGCGCGCCCTGTTCGGAGTCGGAGTCCAGCCCCGGCTGTGAGGGCACCACGTCCGACACGGAATCTTCGTGGCAGGAGCCACGCCTGACGGGGGTCGCCGCTCGCCATGTACGCGGTCCGCCGCCGGTCGTGTCGCGATCCGCCGGCAGCACCAGGCCCGTCTCCGACCGCTGCCGCTCGTCGTCGTCGTCGTCGTCGTCGTCGAACATCGATATGCGACTCAGGCCGGACGCCACAGCAGCCAACTGGCGGGCGACGCTCACCAGGCGACTTTGGTCGTCGGTCAGCCGGAGGCTGACCTCGTCCGGGTCGCGGCACGAGCCGACGAACGCGTTCGGAGAGGACGCCACCGGACGGCGAGGCCGAGCTGGCGGCGGACGCGTCCAGCCGGCCGACCGGCCGTCGGTGTCGTCCGACCGACATGACGTCACCGGCTGCCAGTCGGCAACGTCGTCCGACCGACATGACGTCACCGGCTGCCAGTCGGCAACGTCGTCCGACCGACGTGACGTCACACACGGCCGGTCGGAGCGGCTGGGAGGCTGGCGGGACGCGCTCGACGTCGAGGCCGAGCCGTCACCGGCGGCGAGACACGTCGCACATCCCGCCCGAGGCCATCCAGCGGCGTCCGGCATAGCGACGTCGGCGGTGACGCGAGCGTGGGAGGCGTTAGCGGCTGCTGAAGAGGCGCCATCGTCTCAGTGGGCATAGTCGGCGCGCGCAGTGGGGGGGGGGATGGATGACGTCAGACGCCACTGGCACAGCAGCGCATGATATTCACCGACAGCCGCCAACTCTTCACGCCGGGGGTGGGGAGCGTGTGACACACGTGGAGCGCCGACGGTGCTGTGCTGTCTGGCGGCGGTGCATCGCTGCGCGAGCCTACAAAAACCGACACAGTCGCGGGCAGCGACTGGAAGCGCGAGGCCAAACGGCGCGCCGGACGGGTTAGCGCTACAGAGACCACGGCACGCGCGGGTTAGTTGCCACAATCGCTGAGAAATGTCGATTCTATTCGGTTGATGAGTTGAAGCGGGCACGCCTTCGCCATTGCGGGTTAATGGCCGTAGGGTATCATTGCACGAGTGCCATTACATTACACGAATATCACGCCTCCGATAAATTTACAGTATTGACTGGTATCCGGCTTATGAAAGGAGCTTACGCAAGCATACACCATCGAACGTTTCCGGGAATGATTACTTGAGAGCGAGAGGCGACATCACTCTAAAGAACGCCAACTGCAACAACTGCCAACGACACGACTGCGACACGACATGCAAAACTTCGGACCGCATTTACTGCGACACAACGAGACTGCGAATACCGCCACTGCGATGCGAAATTATTGCTACGCGACAAAATGCGACCGCAACAGCTGCGACACTAAATTACCGCCACAGCAAGAACTTAGGACAACCTCACTGTGACAAGGCTGGATTTGAAATGCAAATACTGGCGACAGGACATTATTGCTGCTCTCATGTGCCTTTTCTTTTCGTGTAGCAGTGACATCGCGTAGCAGTTGCTGCAGTCACATCGTGTAGTGGCGACATCGCGCGGCAGTATTTGCAGTTACAGTGGTGTCGTTGCCCGCCAGTCCGAAGCAGCATCGCGTTCACAATAGTGTCGTGCAGCCGCGAATGGCACCACATGGCCATTTGGTGTCGTGCGCACCATGGAAAAACCTCCACGGTCCAATAACCAACCAACTGCAGTAGTCAAGTCGTGGACAATCGTGACAGATGAACCAGAAATAACCAGAATAACCAGAATAAATTCGACAGTCTCGGCAGTGAACATATACCTTGTGGAGGTCCGTCCGCCACAGTGGCCACATCTGCGTAAAGTCCGTGTGGTCAGGGCAGCCCGTGCTCGTCAACACCAACCAACCAACCAACCAACCAACCAACCAACCAACCAACCAGCCAGCCAGCCAGCCAGCCAGCCAGCCAGCCAGCCAGCCAGCCAGCCAGCCAGCCAGCCAGCCAGCCAGCCAGCCAGCCAGCCAGCCAGCCAGCCAGCCAGCCGCCAGCCCAGCCAGCCCCAGCCAGCCAGCCAGCCAGCCAGCCGCCAGCCAGCCAGCCGCCAGCCAGCCAGCCAGCCAGCCGCCAGCCCCAGCCAGCCAGCCGCCGCCGCCAGCCGCCAGCCGCCAGCCAGCCAGCCAGCCAGCCAGCCAGCCAGCCAGCCAGCCAGCCAGCCAGCCAACCAACCAACCAGCCAGCCAGCCAGCCAGCCCAGCCAGCCCAGCCCAGCCAGCCAGCCAGCCAGCCAGCCAACAGCCCACAAAGGCGGCGCAACACGACGAAACCACCCGACAGCCTTTTCCACCGGCGGTGCTCGACAACACCGCGGCGGACAGCCGGAGACGGACGGCAATCAGACCACGGGGGGGGGGGCGGCAGTACAGCCCGGGCAGCACCAGCTGCCACACCGCCACTGCAGGCACCACCACACGGCGGCCACACAAGACCGCCGCCAGAGCATCGCCGCCTGGCGGGCGCGCCGGGTTTGTCTCGACGTCACACTCTCACACGCACTGGCATACCGTCGAGCGCACACTGGCACACTCGCACGCACACTGGCACACTCTAGGGCAAACATTGGCACACTCACACGCGCACTGGCACACTCTAGGGCAAACATTGGCACACTCACACGCGCACTGGCGCACTATCACACGCACACTGGCACACACTCTAGGGCGAATACTGGCACATTCTCACACGCACACCGACACGCTATCACGCGCACACTGGCACATCCTCGCGCACACACTTGCACGCTCTCGCGCGCACACACTTGCACGCTCTCGCGCGCACACTGGCACGGGGTAACCGTTCAGAACAAGGCCGTCAGGTCAGGGTAAGGTGGGGCCTGAAGAGCGGAGGTGATGCTGGCCTGAGTGGTCACACCATACCATACACGCGCACACGGCCAGGTAAGGAGGCAACGCATCATACATACAGCCATTCTCCTAGCGACGACTTCAGTACGGACCGACTGGGAACGACGTTCAGATCGCTCGTCATAGTACAGTCAATCAGTGAGTAAAGGAAAACACGCATCAGTGTGTGGCTGGTGTCCGTACATCGTACCACATGAGGAACAACAGGGTTGTGGCAGCACACATCGGGTGAAGGCGGAGATACGCTCATCACACGGGGCTACGCCAGGACCACCCGAGGGATGCTCAAAACTGGGCAGTGCTGCTCTCCGATCGCGAGGATAGCGGCAATAACGAGGCCAACAGGTCGGGTATCGGCGACGATCGAAGGAGATGCGACACCTGCAGAAGTGCAAGTTCTGAAAATTATATTTGACATTTGAATTGGATTTTACTGAATTGAATTGTATTGCAATATTTGACCAAACCAACTTCTCCTTTTCGGGACAAACAGAACGGAAACCGATCACTTCACAGCATAGCCAATCTGCAATCGTCAAGCTTGGCCAATCTTTTGCCGAACGACGTGAAAGTCGAGCATTGGCATCACTTCAACACACTACTCGATATCGATGAGCCCGCGGTTTTGCACGGGAAGCGCACGCAGCTGGGGGCATATCTGCAGGTGGCGGTGAGCTCCTTGGGGGGGGGGCGGAGGTCGGAGAGGTCGGGGAGGTCGGAGAGGTGACACAGCCAGTGACACGGTCCATACGACCCTGGCCAGGGCGCGACCCGGCCGGCTACATACCTTCTTGTGTGCCGGCATCAGCTGCCTCGGACGCCTGAAGTGCTCCTGAAACAGAACGCCACAGTCACACGCAGAACGGGCAGCGCGGGCAGAACGGGCAGTGTGGGCAGAACGGGCAGTGCTGACGGAGTCTTGCGGCGAGCGCCGCCTTACCTGACCGGCGTCAGTACTCACCCCAGTTGATGGTGGTGGCAGCCGGCGCTTCAGAGCGCGCCGACTACTCGGGTCGCCTTGTGCTCATACTTACTCCACTTACCGATACGACTCGTGTGTCAAGGCGCGCGAAGACGGAGCTGTCTATCGACAGGTGTGCTCTGTAATACGATTGCAGCCATACTAGCGGCGCACCGATGTCCGGCTGAATACCAGTCTGTGGAGCACAGGTGCCCGGTTGGATCCCAGTCTGTGGAGCACTGGTGCCCGGCTGTGTAGCACTGATGTCTGGTTGTGCACCAGCACATGGAGAACTGATGTCCGGTTGTGTACCAGTCTATGGAGAACTGATGTCCGGTTGTGTACCAGTCTATGGAGAACTGATGTCCGGTTGTGTACCAGTCTGAGGAGCACTGATATCCGGTGATGTCTGCGTCTGTACAGCACTGGTATTCGGTTGTGTATCAGTCTGTGGAGCACTGATGTCCGGTCGTGTGCCAATCTGTGGAGCACTGACGTTGGATGGTGTACCATTCAGTAGAACACTGATGTTCGGTTGTGTACCAGTATGTGGAGCACTGACATCAGACGATGTACCGGTCAGCCCAGCAATGTCAGACGGTGGACACCTCGGTGTAGTGCTGATGTCAGATGGTGTACCTGTCAGCGCAGCACTAATGTCAGATTGTGTACTAATCAGCGCAGCAATGATGTCAGACGGTGGACAGCTCGGTGAGCATTGATGTTAGATGGTGTACTCGTCAACACGGCACTGATGCCAGGATGTGGACAGATCTGTGTAGCGCTGATGTCGGACGGTGGATGTGGACACGGTGGTCCGACAGAGCGGCACGGCTAGCAGGACTGGGTCTCTCCTCTATTCCCCGCCCCACTCTTATACCACGGGAACAATTACGGGTCGACAGCAACACATCTCCCAGTGAGACGTCTGACCTTAGCAATAGTTGGTTGTTTGTTTTGACTTAGGGACGCATCGACTGTGTTGGCCATACAGCACTAAAAACTAGATATAGATTGCATCCTTCGTACGTCGATTTGGAGGCCATGTTCCCGCACCTTTTCCTAGATATCCCATTGCATGCATTATTTTCACGGACACCATTAACATCTTAATATAAATGACCGCTGGAACATGATTGTGGTTGTGTCTCGATCCAAACATGGTAGTGTTGCTTGCAATTGCCTTCCGCTCTGGCTGAGATGGCGTAATTTATGATGGTCAGAGAATTTGACCGAGGTAGTTTGGCATACAATGGCATGTCGTTCTGACAGATTCTGGGCAGGCAGATTATGTCAGACTGGGCAGCAAGCCGGCGACGGGAAGGAAGATGTTCGCTGGGGCTGTGTGCTACAGTGCACGTCTGCTTAATGATAGAAACAAGCACTGCGAGGGTAACACAAACTTCAGAGCCAGAGAACCAGCGCACAGCCAGGATATTTTTTAAGGGCGCGTGGCGACGTAAAAAAGTGCTGAAACAGAGAGCTTTCGGCGCGCCGAAAACTTCGGGTTTTGCGTAGTGAAAATCTCACAATTTCTCGTTTCATCTAGTTAATTTTTGGGTTGCTGGTCCCCATTCGCTGCGCCCTAGTGTGGAGTCTCGAACGAACGTGGAACGTTATGGTCTTTCCCCATTTGCGCCTTCAGTTAACTCATCAGAGTGCGGACAGCTGAGTTTTTTCCTCCTGGAGAGGATAATGTTCTAGGAGCAAAATCCAGAACAGGGCTGTTTTTCGAACCCTATCCATAACCACCTCAAACCACATCCCCTCAACCGAGGTCCGCACAGATATTCCCTCAGCTACCGCTTGGCTATTATCTTTGCCTCAAAATTAGCTAATCAGTTATTTAAGGTTATTTAAGGGCTTCGTTGTCTGTTCAAAATGTGTCGTTGCATGTCAAAAATTAGCTAGTCAGTTGTGTGTGATTAGGGCCAGGGTGCATCGACCATGGTAGATCATTTAGCGCCCATAGCTAGTCAGCTGGGATTTATTGATTTTGTTGCAGACGTCTGAGATGGTGAGACAGGTCGGGAGGCGGCGGCGCTGCGTGGCGTGTGGCGAGCCTCGGCACCAGTATCTGCGTCCCAGCCAAGTTTTGTTTACTATACTCTGGGTGGAGCCGCCCAGGAGCGCCAGCTCCCGGCAGTGCCGGCCGTGGCGCCGCCCAGCGGCAGGCGGTCGAACTAGCCGGCGGCGACGCGCTACCATATCGGACGCCTGGTGAGAGCGGCCGGCAGCCGTGGCGGCCGCGGGCGACAGACGCGCCCGGCCGGCCCGCACGCGCTCGACTCCGACTTGTCGCCCGTGCTGCAGACCGCCAGGCCTGCTGCGGGCGCGACGGCTCTGCAGACGGCGCTGCTGGCACAGACGATGCTCGTGGTGCCGGTCCGGATGATGTTCGTGGCGCTGGTCCAGATGTTAATCGTGGTAGCAGTTTAGATGATGTTCGGGTTGACACTCCAGGAAACGCTAGTAATGCCTCTCAGATGAATGATCTCTGATTGATTATTAGGGGTTTTGGGTTCGTCAACCCCAGTTCGTGCACATCAATTCTTGGCTGAGTACGCTCGGCAATTTTCATTTTCTCCGGGGCCGCGCCGATATTTGACAAGGTTTGATTCAGCTACAGGATAGGGCCACACTATTGGTGCACTACTCCACCCCTCCCTGCCCACTCCAACCCCGCTCATTGTCATCGGATACATAAACTGCGAATCTATGTTTAAAATGAGGACAAAGGTTACTGCTTGAACAAAACAATCTAGACTAAACAAAACAATCCAAATTATATATAGTGATGGAATAAGAAAAATTCGTGACGATTTCCCGGCGAGTGCTACAAATCAGGGCGTCTTTATTTTCTTCTTCCCCACACAGTATTGTAACGACATTGCATTGCTTAGTACACCTAATGTGTTTGTGTGACTGGTACGCGTATTATGTTGTAACTTGACCGTATGGATTGTTCTGCAGACACTAACAACCGTCTACTTCTGCGCAGAGCCACTGTGACGCTGCACCGCCGTCGCCGCCGTTCGCCGTTCGACCGCAGTGCCACCTGTCGGCGGCCGCAGCAGATTCGGGTTCGTCCCGAGCCGCATCACCAGGCGAAGGAGGCGGGTCTGCGGCCGCCGGTTCGGCGGCGTCCAGACACCGGACCATGACCGACGAGCGGCGGCGTGGCACCGCCTCCTGCAGCGCCAGCTCTTCCGTGTCGGTGACCAACGACACCCTTCCGCCGGTGCTTCTTGCGCCGAGGTGGCGACACGAACACGTCCCCGGTCGCCCCCTCCGCGGTCCGGCCATCCCCACCGCGTCAGTCGAGAAGGCCCTGCGGTCGGGTTTGCGTGGTCGGCGCAGTCTGTGGTGTCGATCGTGGTGCCGGTCCGGATGACGCTCGTGCTGCCGGTCCAGGTGGAAATCGTGGCATCAACTTCATGACGACCAGCGTGCTGTCCGGCAGGGTCGACGGCGCACAGTTCGGCCGCGACGGCCGCCGCAGCAAGCTCGCGTCCTCGGCACGCAGGTAGTCCGCGTCCACGTTCCTCCGGCGGCGGCTTCTCTGGCGCGAGTCCCTGGCCGGCTGTAGTCGGGCCAACGGCTCGGCCGCAGGTGCAGACGAGCGCGTGCGACTGGGGGCCTCTCGCCGGGCTGGGCTGGACCACGACTGGGGCGCTGCCCGCCGCCGACGCTGGCGCCGCCCTGGCGGCCGGTCGGCTCACGGTCGGACTCGGCTTCTCCGCCAGGCGGCGCGACGAACGCCGTGGCGACGATCTTGGCGCGCCGGCGCGCCGCCACCGAAGCCGACGGCCGACAGCGACTGACCTTGAGTGCAGTCGGCTGCATCATCTCCTCGGCTGCGACCTCGGAGTGCGGCGCGGCGGAGGCAGCTTCATCGCCCGCCACCGCCAGTCTCGCAGTCCAGGTCCGCCACGCCCAGCTCGGGAACGAACGACGTCATCGGGCGTCGCAACGCTTCCGACGGCGACCACGTCGACTGGACCCGGAGTTCCCCAGCATCGAGCCTGTCCTACAACGTCCGGCGACACCGCGCTGCTCGCCACCGGACCCGGCACGCTCGTAATACCTGTACACCTGACCACCACGCGACTCTTTAGCGGCGACCGGGCAGCCGACTGGTCCGCAACATCGGCTGGGGGATCTGGCAGCTGACCGTGTGGGTACAGTGGGGCACAGCATGGTGTCGGCCGAGTGAACGGCGCTGGAGGCGAGATCGCGCAGTCGGTGCGGCCGGGGTGTCTGTCGTGGCTTTACCCGATCGACGGGCTGAAGTTCTGAGATTGTTGTTGTTGTTATTGGGGTTTTGGGGCGCATCAACTGTGAAGTTCTGAAATTGGAGCTGCACAAAGTGACCCAGAGAACTACTGTGCAGTACTTGAATGTAGTTATCCTACGTTGAAAGTTAGCTGATTATTGTAGTTTAGGGGCGCATCGACTGCACATGCCATACACTGTGAGCAACTGACACGGTGAGCGGAGTTATTTGTTGCGTTACTAAACATGATGGACCTGGTGTTTGGTTTTTGCTGTCGATATCATTCTGCAGATCTGTGGCAATAAACTAGGATGCTGCAAACGCCCCGTTATACTGTGACGCGCGAGCAGACTATGCAGTGGGAGACAGAAGAGGATCAAGGAAATCCAATCGGAGGGACGCTTGTTCTGGAGGAGGGGCGTCAATTATCCGGAGGATGGACGCTTTTTTACCCTGAGTGCCATCGGCTGAGAAATTAGTTTGGAGTGGGAAGGGGCACAAATCTCTAGTTTTTCCCTGAATCCGCCACTGCCTGGTGGTGAGTTGGCACACGAAACACTGATCTTAATATAGTGTCGCTACTCTTTTCGTTGGCCCGCATGTGTTGCCATATGTACGATGATCTGCATAAATGAACTACTTCAGCACCACACATATTTGAAACGAGCACCACTTTATCAACTTTAAACGTGGTATATCGCAATCACCACCAGAGAAGTCATCGAACCATTTTTCTCGGCTTAGGTATGTACCACGAGACCCATATTAGTTGTTTATCACCTTTCCGTGTACATCCTGTATTGCTACGCGACATACCAATGTTGAGGTTGATGAAGCTCCGAACTATCGCTAAATATAAATAAATATAAATGTATTGCAGGCCCATTAACATTCATACTTTCGGCAAAGACGAACTGGAGGAATCTTTGTGGATACCCAGGTGTCGTTATTGGTATTTAGGGACGCGCGTACTCACCGGATACACAACGTCCACCCGGGTAAAATCGTGCCGGAGCCAAGTACGGAAACACTAAAACGCGTCACAGTATCCTGAGATTTCAGGACTAAGGCGACATCAGAGAACACTAGGCACCCAACCACATGTTACACCTGTCGCCGTGGGTGGGTCCGCCCAAAACCAACCGCAGTGGGGAGCGCGAATAATTCAGCTACCTGAGGCCAGCCATCGCCCAGTAGTTCCATCAGGGTGCATGATGCTGTGAAATGTAGTTCATGGTGGTTCTGTGGTCCCGATTACGGTTCGGCCAGCCACTATGTACCTGTCTCATCTGATTAAACTCAGGTGTTCAACCTAGAGCGTCCTTCCCTCCACCATACCCCACGCGATTTGGGCCGAGGTCCGAGGAGTAATTAGGCTAACGTGATATATCACTGTTACTACGAGCATTTGAAGAACATATTTCATTGATAACATTTAATACGATTAATGACACAATATGACTTTTCTTGAACTCTTCTGCCCATCTACATCAGAAAACCCAGGTCAGGATACGGGATCCCGGGTATGGAAATACCGTGCGAACAAGCGCTGCCGTGCTCGGGATGGCGCCAAATGTCTAGTTCCCCGAGTTGCCGTCTGAGCACCAGACTTCGTCACATGCAGCTTCTCGACTCGTCACCATGGCAACCACGCCACCATGGCAACCACATCGCCATGACAACAACGCAAAAACACCTCCAGTCAAATTGGCTAGATGTATATATCGCGTGTGTGCGTCCCCGACGCCAGCACAGATATTTCGCGCCGGAGCAGAAGCGGCGCCGACACGGTCAACATCGCTGCGCCGTCCACAGTCGGCGGGGCGGCATCGAACCTCGCGAATGCGGTAGGTGCAGCGGTGCAGAGTCAACAGGAGAGAAGTGGTCGATCGACATCGCGAGTCTGTCCCACGTGGTGTGCGGGCTGTGTCCGGGAGAACCGTGCCCGGACAACGGCCGGTAGACAGAAACAGTGACAGGAAGGGCTGCACAGAAAATATAGACAGCGACAGTTCAACAGATAAATAGATCAATAAAGGCATGTGACTGCTGGGCACGAATGGATTCAGATAGACAATGAGCGGAAGAGCTCACACCGCACAGGAGGAAATACAAGTAGAGGGGGAGCGGCCAATGACAGTGATGAACATAGTGCAGGAAGATATTGATTGATTATTTGGGCTTAAGGGCGCACCGACTGTGCAGGAAGATAATAATAAACTAAAGTGTGAAGGGCAATGAGAAAAAGAGACAGCTAGACAGGGGAAGGTGGAGAGTCGACTCGAGCGGCATGACGCCGTGAGCTTGCGCTTTAAATGGGCGGCAGGGAACACTGCGCATCATCCACATTCCACGCGTGGCCGCTCCGCCAAACAACACTCGCTAGCAGTGGCGCAGCCAGGATTTTGCCAAGGGAGACGATCTAAAAAAAAACGATAAAGCAGAGAGCTGGCGCGAAGTGCGCCGAAAACTTATTTGCGTCCTGAAGATATGACAATTTATCACTTCATCTAGTGTGTTTTGGGTGTTAAGGGGGGGGGTCAGACCCCTTGGCTGCGCCTCTGCACGCTGGTCTACCGTAAACGAGCCGGAGACATCACAAGCGATCCTAGCGAAGGTCGTAGTACGTGATCACGAGTGGAGTATTCGCGCCACGTTTTCGCGCCACACCGGCTCGCGGCAAGCACACGACGACTGCAGCGCCTCTCGTGGCCGTCCGGGCTATCACATTCACCGCCGGACGGCCCATGAAAGACACGCTAGCTGAAGGGACTAGCTGCTGACTGACCTGAGGTCAGCGACCTGCTGCCTCGTGGACATGGCGGCTGAAGCAGCGACGTCCGAGACGTTTGGCACCGCACAACTACAAGAAATTGAAAGCGATGCGTCCGTTCCTCAGACTAGGGGTAAGTAGCGGGACACTAGATCTATATACTACACACGGATATAACGAAAAGCGGCGTGATATCACACAGTCACAGTCGGATACTCTTTGAATGTTAGTTGCCCTTAGTTTAACCCTGTCGGTGGTGTCGGAAGCGGCGCAGACGGGAACCACCGGCTGCACCACTCGACGCGCCACAAGCATCGGAAACATGTCGTCTCCAAACCCCCCAAAAAGCTCACCCCCGACTGCTCGCGGCACGTTCACACTACTCGGTACCCTTATCGCCGCGCTCACGCCTATACTCAAACTTATGCTTGGTGCGCTTCGGCATCTTCGACTTGACGCTAAAGACTGGTGTGACCGTGTCTGCGACCACCCTGGGAGGAGAGGGCGGGGAGGGCGGGGGTGTCAGGCGGGTGGGCTGCGGCGAGTGGTGGCGCGGCGGCGAGCCGGCGGCGGCCAGCGGCGGCGGACGCTCGTCGCCCGCGGCCGGCGCCGGCGCGCTCGGCGAGCCGCCGGCCTCCAGCACGATCTGCGTCACGAACGAGGTGCTCGGCTCGTCCGCCGACGCGGACGACTCGTCGGCGCGGCCGGCGCGCGACGACGACGTGGCCGACGTGGCCGACGAGCCGGGCGACGGCAGGTCGGCCTCGGACGACGACTCGGTCTTGTGGTCGGGGGAGGCGCCCGACAGCGCCGCGTCGGGCGACGAGTCGGCCGCGTCGGAGCGGCTCCAGCTCGAGGTGGACGGGGTGGGGCGGGCGCGAGCCGAGCTGGACGAGCCGACCGACGACGTGGAGGCACGGCCCGCAGAAATCGCCGGTTTGTGGCGAACGGCTAGGCCCGCCGAGAGGCTGGCGGCCGCCGCCTCGCGCGACGCAACCGACCTCGAGCTGGTGGACGACACTGACTTCGAGCTGGTGGAGGACATCGACCTCGAGCTAGTGGAGGACGCCGACCTGCCGCTGGTGGAACGAGACGTCGCCGACGTTGTTAACTTCTCGCGCGCACCGCCGCCCTTCTTCATGCGCTTGGCCGCCGGCTGGTCAGCGTCGCCTGCTGCCACCAGCTGGGCGGACTGGGAGGACGCCACCGACGCGGTGGACTCGTCGCTGGAGCGCAGCCGCTCGAGGCTGGCGCGCCAGTGCTGGTCGCGCTCCGAGAGCGGCTGGTGCCGGATGCGGCAGAACGGCACCGACGCCGGCCGGGCGCTCAGGTCGGGCTCGCTGTAGACGAACTGCAGCAGGTCCGGCGACGCCACCGTGCGCATGAACACCTCGGACGTGGCGCGGCCCGTCGGGAAGCGGCGCGGCGTCGACGGCATCGACGCCGAGGCGCGCTCCGGCGGCGGCGCGGCGGCCGCGTCGTCGGCGGACGCGCGCTGCTCCACACCCGACCAGGTGACGGTGGGCTGGTGGGACGGCGCGGCGGCGGCCGAGATGTCAGCCACAGCGACCGCTTCCTCCGCCGTCGCGGAACTTTCGTCGATTTTTAAGGCCACGTCCCCGGTCGGTCCGGCGCCGGCGACGTCGGCTGCGGGGGCAGACGCCGCCGGACCGGCGCCGTCGGCGGCGGCGTCGAGCGCGATGGTGGTCACGTACTGGATGTCGTCGCCGCGGCGCTCGCGCCCGGTCGGCTCCGTGACGATCTTGGTCACGTACTGGCGCACGGCGGTGGCCGGCGCCGCACTCGGCCCGGCGGCTGGCTCGACCGTCGCCGGCACCACAGTGCACGTGACCGCCTCCGGCGACGGATCGTACCCACACTCGAGCACTGTCGACGCGACGGTCACGACGGCGTGCGCGCCCGGCTCACCCGAGACGGACCGAGCCGACCGTTCGGGCGTCTGACTTTCCTCCTCGACGACAGAGGCCGCCAGCAGGTCGGTGGGCTCAGACTCGCGGTGACGATAAGTGCTGCTCCCAAGCTCTCCGACCGATGACATCTCCTCGGCGGTCGGTTGATGGCCAACGATGTGGACGTCGGTGCCATCACGGCGTTCTGTTGCCTCGGTGGAACCCTGGCGTAACTCGTCCATCCTCTCGACGTGTGACTCGTCCGCCCCACCTGTGGTGTGCGCAGACGCAGAATCTATCACTGGCAACCCCGATGGATGCCCTGCTTCGTCGGCTATGGCGACAGGCTTCATTTGACCAAAATCATCCGAGTCAAGCTCCTTGTGACCTCCGGATATTGGCTCCACGATATCCGTGACTTCCTTTGTGACAACATCGTGTTGTGACTTTGGGCTGTGAAACTCGGTTGCTGCCTTCTCTGCCATCATCTGTGACTCAACAACTTCCATTGTGACCTCGTCATCTGAAGACATCTTCGCTTGAATACTGCTGGCAGCCTCAACACCTTCGGAAAGTTTTCCGGTCTCAGTATCTTCGCCTGGCAGCTGTATCGGAGCGCCACTAAGCGCGGACACCTCGCCACCGTCATCGTAGTCAACCTCGTCACCATGTACCTTGTCTAGCTCCTCGTCCACGGTGCCTAGCTCCTGCTTCATCGCCAGCACGAACTCCTTGTTCTCGGCAAGTGGCGCCGGCGTCGAGTCCGGAGTCGGAGTCAGCTGAATCCCCGGCCGGATCTCGCGAACTTCCTGTCGCATCTCACGCTGCATCAGCTGGATTTCGGCCAGCAGCCCCGTCAGGTCCGCCTCCGTGTACTCGTCAAGGACGCGCTCTTGTGGAGGCAGCGGCCGCGCGTTCTCCACCGTCCGGGTCACCACGGTCACCCGCTGACCCGAGCTGGGCCGCTTCTCCACCCGCACGCGCAGTAGCACGCCCGACTTCAGGTACAATGCCACCGGTTTCTCCTTGCTCGGCGTGCGTGGCGGGGTGGCGGCGAGCGCTTCCGCAAGTTCAGAGCTGAACCGCTCCTGTAGCTCGGCAGAGGACACACCAACATCGGACTCGGCCTGACGCGCAGCCCTGAAACGCGCCAGCTCCCGAGAGATGATCTCCTCAGCGTACAGCGCCTCGCCTCGCGCTGCGTCCACGGATTGTTGCCGTGCGCGTCGTGCCGCGTCATCTTCTTCCGGCTGTGGCGGCTCCAGATCACGGTCGGAGCTCTTCAGGTGAAGTGGTGTGGGTTCGAGTGGCGCTGGTGACATGGTCTCTGCACCAGCTTCAGCTGAGTGAGTGAATTCGTCGCGCACGACCAACGTGTGCATGGGTTTCTCGCCCTCTGCTGTCGTTGTATGACTCGCCTGGTGCTCCTTCTCGGTAGATGTTTGCTTGCTGGTCACCTCCAACTCCACTTCCGTCGTTGGTTCGCTGACAGGTATGCTGCGACCGTCCGCCGCTGCTGAACTGACATGCATGCCATGATCGACATGCGAGGTAGCCTGACTTCCTGGTACGTCATGTTTCACTTCAAGTCGCTGACTGGCAGACATACCATGATCCTTCTCCATTGTCGGACTGATAGATATGCTGTGGTCTCCCTTTCCTGGCATGCCATGGTCTTCTGTTATCGCCTGAGCTGCGGATACACCACAGTCAGTATCAATTTGCTGCAATGGGGCTGTCCATGATTCCCCCTTCGCTTTTCGAACAGCGTCAGATTCAAGTTCCTCCTTTATTTTCGGGTCAGTAGTTTCTTTTTCCCGTAATATTTCCGAAGATGTGCCAGGTCCCTGGTCATCCTGAACTTTCTGAGCAGCCGTCTCTTCTTTCTCAGTCGTGGTTAGGAGATCGACAGTCGATTGTACCTCGTCCGTTTTCTGAGCAGCGACGGTGAGCAGCTCCTCACCGTTCTTCGAAGCGGAGTGGGGCTCCTGGTCCTCCTCGACTGTAGTTTCCGTGCCCACATCCGAATGCGAGTCGGAGATGCCAGCCGTTGGAGAGTCCTCAACCTTCCCGCCATCTTCGCCGGCATCTGCTTCTGCTTCGTCCGTGTCGGCCGGTTCGCATCGCCACTCGGCAAGGATGGGCATCTCGTCAAATTCGCCATCGGTGCTGGAAGTGTCACGCTGCTGTCGATCCTCCTTGGTAGTCTCTGACGGCGACATCTCCCACACGTGTCCTCCGTGCGACATTGTATCCTCCGTGTTCTCCTGCGGGCTTGACTCCAGCGCCGCCATGACCGCCTCGGTTGGGGCCGATGACGAAGAGGACTGCTTCAGGGTCAGCGCCGAGTTGCCGGACAACTCTTCGGTAAGGGAGGTTGCGTGCACACCGCTCAGCTCATCGACAACACCGGCAACGTCGCCCTCGTGGTACCCTTCTGTTATAATGGGTGTAAGTACGGAAGAGGCTCCCTGTGCATGGCCAGCATCTGTGGTCACGGGAACTACGGCTTCCGCGGGCATCTCGATCTCATCTTCATTGGTGGAGGTTGTCGTCCCTACCCGCTCCGGGTCGAAGTCTGAAGTTTGGGTTTGGTCAACCAACGGGACAACGTCCAATGTTGACGGCTTATCGACGTCGTCCACAGGTGCCGCGTCATGGAAAATTATGGACTCTCCGCAGGGGTCTGAGATGTCTGCAGACAGAACTTCGATGTCCTTGGTAGCAGGCACTGACGTCTTGGATTCATCCACGGCGAAAACAACCCGGCGTCGAGTGACTTCATGCGAGTCGTCTTCTCGCGGCTCTACGGCATCGGTAGTCGACATCTGCGGTTCAGCTGCCGGGCTCTCTCCTGCATCGGGTGCTGTATCCTGAGCCGAAGTCGATGCCGTTGCCGACGACGTGCTTTCGCAAGTATCTGCTGCTGTTTCAGCCACCACTTCGCGACCGTCGCCAGCTGAAAGACCCTCTGCAAAGCTCAGAGGCTCCTCAGCAATATAGTGATCAGTCACTGTCGTGGTGGCACTTTGTTCAGAACAAACCTCTCGGTGAATGAGAGGTTCTTCATGTATGCTCTCTGCCACTTTCAGAGCAGCACAGTCATCTGACAATACTTTTGCATCAACCAATGTCTTCTCGGTATACACTTGTTGATCTATGAACTCCACAGCAGCTTTGCCCTGACTGGGGACCCTCTGAGATGCTGCTACGTCACTCAACTCCGTTTCAAGCAGGGAATCACAGACCTTGTCTCCCATGTGATCTTTATGTTCAGCATCCGGCAACTTGGCACTTGTCTGGGGACCAACCCGAGACGGAACTTCCACGATATCGGAAGCAACATGATCAGCGGGGCTCCCTGTCTTCTCCAAGCCAGACGAGGCAGCAGTCCCTGCAGCATCGACAACGTTCACATCGGCCGAAGATGACGACGCTTCTCTGGTGTCCTCGAGGTTGGAATAGCTGGAGCCATCATCGGTGACGTCGTCCGTGGCGGTCGGCGCCGCCGCCATCAGCTCCTCGTCGTCTTGCTCGTCACACTTCCACGGTTCGACGGCCTCGGCGATGGAGGGCGGCTGGCAGCTGAGCGAGCTGGGGCTCAGCCCCGGCCACGGCTCCGTGAACGCGAAGCTGGACGGCTGATGGAACGTGTCCACTGGCGACTTGGCGTGCCACTCGACGATCCTGCTCACCGTCAGCCGTGCGGTGTGGTCATCTCGCGGCGCCTCGTCGATGGACGACATGCGCGAGTCGAGATCGAGCTTCGGGGTGCGCCTGTCGCGTTCCAGTGTTTCGACTAGCTGCTCTTCACTCTCGAGCTTTTTCGCTGCATCTGAGTCGAGCTCACGCCGTGCCTCACGCTCCTCCTCCGCCAGCACCACGTCGAACTCGTCGACGAAGCGAGGCACGATCTCGAAGTCGCCGGCCGCCGCCTCGCTCGAGCCGGCCGGACTCGCGTCCTCGTCGTCGGGCCAGTCGACGATCTCCGGCAGTGAGCTGTGCAGCGAGCCGTCGACCGACTCGGCACTGCACGGCCCTAGCTCGTCGGTGGTCGAGTCGGGCGCCCGAGCACCGTCGATCTCGTCGCGTGCCAGCAGGCCGGAGCGGAATTCGAGACGCGCGGTCGTGTGCACCACCTCCTCGACCAGCTCGGCGCGCACCGTCGTCTCGGCACGCGACAGCGAGACGAACTCCTCGGCGTGTGCCAGCTGATCGCCCAGCAGCTCGGCCGCCTCGGCCGCCAGCGAGTCGGAGCTCGACTGGTGCACCATCCAGTGCGCCTCCTCGCCAGCCGACGACGAGTCGGCGGCGGCGGCCGCCGGCTCCGCGTCGTCAGACGACACCAGCTCGAAGGAGCTGGTCGACGGTCTCTCCGGCTGAATCGAATCGGCTGAAGGTCCTCCATCGATCCCGACAGGTGTTTCGCCAAAACGGTCAGCCATGGACGTCTCTGTCACTGAGTGGATGTGCTGCGCTGGTCTGCTTGGCAGTGACGATTCGGTGTCCAACGCGCTCGTGGATTGGGTGGGTATGGGCGCGTCTTCTTCCACGTGGGCAGAGGTGCTGGGGTCTGCCAGCGAAGATTGCACCCCGTCTGGGTGAGCCTGCACAGTGATGACATCAAGGGACAGACTTCTGTCTGGCGAGGTCACGTCAAGGGACGAACTTCTGTCTGGCGAAGAGACAGACTCCACACCGGCTGGGGATTCAATTAGTACGCCGGGATCCAACGGCGAACTCTCGGATGTTGACAGCATTTCCTCATACTTGGAGGATTCGCCATCTGATTTTACTGAATCGTCGCCAGCATGCACGACTTGATCAAGAGGCACACATTCATATGTCACTATACGTGCGGGAGATTCATCCGCACCATACACATGTACTTCATCAGCATCTTCAGGTGACTCCTGATCCCGGCATATTGCGGCCTCCTCTTTGCCACTATCGACCTCCTGGGGCGCCACCTGCACCGGTGGTGTATCCTCTCCGTGTGCTTTTCCATCTTCCGCCACGCTGGGATCCCAAGGCCTTCGCACGGGCTCCGACGACTCCCACACGTGCTCCACCTGGAACTCCTCCTGTATCGCCGTGTCCTGCTCAGTGTGCACGCGTCGATCCAAGCACAGCGATGCCACTGGCGACACGTCGGAATGTGTCGAGGAGCCATCGGCATCGTCAGAACTGCCCGCCTCGGGAACAGCATCCGGAACGTCGCTCTCGCTGGCAACGGAGGGCATCACAGCTGCCCACTCAGCTGGCGCCTGCTGGGCCACGTCGGTAATCCCAGCTGTTTCAGTGTGTCCAACGGCTTCGATGACATCAGCGGCCTTTCCAAAGCTTTCCGTAGTCACAGCGGTGGGTGGCACATCAGCGACTGTGGTAAACTTGGTAGGAAAAATATATTTGCCTTCACCAATCTTAGAGAGGTCAGTTGGTTGGTCCTCTAAGTCTTTCTTTTCCTTTGTCACGGTAGTGGTTTTCTCCTCAGTTATATCAACATAGCCGGCCACGTCTAGGGACTCAGCCGTCGCCTCAGCCAATTCAACTGATTCTATATCGGGGACATCAGATGCTTTTTCATGGGCCACTTCAACAGACTCTGTCTCGGGGACATCGCATGCTTTTTCATCAGCCACTTCAGCAGTTTGCCCATCGGTCACTTCAGCATGTTTTTCTTCAATTGCTCTAGCACTACCATCAGTCTCGTGCCCAATCGCTTCGATAGACTTCTCAGACAGATCGGAGACCTCCTGTTCAGATTTGTCACGGTGTTTCCATTTGGTGACATCAGAAATCTCATCCTCAACAGCATCAGTGATCTCAGCGGGAACAGTCTCTTCAGTCACTTCACTTAGCCTAGCATCAGTTAATCCAACAGCTTCAGGAATATCCACATATTCGTGATGGGTTACCTCAAGGACAACCATGAATTTCTTTGCGGCACCTTGAGTAGGTGATTCATCACTGAGTTTCACAGGCTCAGCAGCATCCATGTGCTCTTGATCAGTCACCTCGGTTATTCCAGGTGGTTCCTCCTCCGATAATTCAGTGACACTTTCCTTGGTCACATCAGTGAGTTTGGCTTCAGTAATGATAGTGATGTCAACATACTTTGTATCAGTCGTGTCAGACATATCCTTCAACGACTCCTCAAAGGCATCAGTCACGGCACGAAGACACTTATCATCTTCCGGAGTCTCATATGTAGGGCTTTCATGGAGATCTTCCGGCACTCTTATCGGCTGATCCTCCACGATTTTCGCCGGTTTGTCATCACCCGCGTGAATAGGGATTTTGTCATGTATTTCAGCCTCCTGCGAATCTTTCCGTGAAAGCCGACCTTGAACGTCAGCTGGAGGTTCAGCAGCAACATCAACTGGCGCATCTACAACTGCCTCAGAGGAATCACGAACGGCGTCAGGAATTGCGAAAACCGCGGAGTAAATAGATTCGTCAACTTTTTCCCCCGACAAGTATGTAATTTCAACGGCCGCAGGCGGTTTGTCATCAGCACATATCTTCCGCAACTTTCCAAACTTAGAGCCACCCACTTCAACAACCTCTCTAGCTCCTTCATGTATTTCGCAGGGCGAAGAACCTAAGGAAGCATCCAATGCTGGCTTTCTATCCAACATGCTCCAATCCATCTCAGTTGTGCGGGAAAACCCATGAGTGTCGAAATCAGGCTCAACTAGGTCACGAACTTCATCCCTTTCACCTCGATCCCCTTTACTCCCATCCTCCCCGTGATCACCACCGACAGCTTCGTGTGACGTCCACGTCTCTGAAGGTGCCGACGCCGACACCACCACCCAGTCGTCAGCTGACTCTGGTGCAGACTCAGCCGCAGCCTCACTTGTCCGCTGGTCAAGGAACTCTGAACTGACATCCATGCATTCGGGCTCCGATGGCGTCCAGACGCCAGTGTCGACTGTCGGCTTTGTCATCCGTCCAGGGGTGTCAGGGCCCGCCAGTGCGTCAACCGGGATTGGCCCCCTGTCCATGTCCGGGGAGGACCCCAACAGCACAGCATCAACTTCGCTGACGGCGGAAACGTCGCCAGTGAGAGGTTCACATGGCTCAGTAAAGTCACGGCCCACGGAATCAACAGACTCAGACGCATCACGACTAGCATCTAATATCAGAGCTGACGACGGCACCGCGTCCAGATCAGTGTCGGCATCAGGAATCGCTACCGGCTCCCCATCAGCACTGATAGGCACCTCGGGTCGCGTCACACCTACAACGCCACTAACCACACTCCAATCCAAAGTGTCCTCCATGGGAATTTCAGATGCATAACGGGATGTCGATTTATTTGTTTCACTGATATCAGATAATTTACATTCAGCGACTTCAGCAGGCTCATCGTATGTAACATATCAAACACTTGTTTCTCCGTTGCTACATCGGCGGGCTTCTCCTCTAATATATCTGAAGGCTTCTCACACGGCACCTCGGTGACCTTAATGGGCTTCTCTCCCCGTACCTGGAGACCTGAGTTGGTGTGCCCAGTGCTACATCGGCGGCTCCTCTCTCGGTACATCGGTGAATTCAAGTGGCTTCTCGCTGTTACACCAGAGGCATTCCTCCGACATATCAGTGGGCCTCTCCCGACACCTCGTGACATCGGTAGGCTCCTTCTGCCACTCCGGTGCCCAGTAAGTGCACCACTGTTACATCACGGTCTCCCTCAGATACCACAGTGCCAGCACGCACCCACCTCTGAGGGCCCACGCACCCTCGGGACCTCAGACTCTTCCCAGCCCCTTGCCGCTGGTCAACTCTCGACTGCCATCATCAGCGGGCTCCACTCCAGACACCAGTGTCGACTTCGGCTTCATCGTGGGTTCAGGGCCCCAGTGGTCAACGGTTGGCCCCTGTCCATGTCCGGACACCCACGGGAGGAGTGGGTGGGTGGCCCACCGCGCATCAGACTAGCATCAATACAATACGGCACCTCCAGTCAGTTGGCATCAGAATCCACCGGCTCCTCATCGCAAGGCACCTCGGTCGCGTCACACCTCAACGTATGTAACATCGGTGGGTTTCTCACCCAACACCACGGCGGCCTCAATATGCCCCTTCTGCGGCACCGCGGTAAGTTCAGCTTGTTTCTCCGTTGCTACATCGGCGGGCTTCTCCTCTAATATATCTGAAGGCTTCTCACACGGCACCTCGGTGACCTTAATGGGCTTCTCTCCCAGTACCTCGGAGACCTGAGTTGGTGTGCCCAGTGCTACATCGGCGGGCTCCTCCTTTGATGCCGTAGTGGGCTCCTCTCTCGGTACATCGGTGAATTCAAGTGGCTTCTCCGCTGTTACATCAGAGGGCACTTCCTTCCGACATATCAGTGGGCTTCTCTCCTGACACCTTGGTGACATCGGTAGGCTCCTTCTGCGGCACTCCAGTGACCTCAGTAAGTGCACACACTGTTACATCATCGGGTTCCTCCTCAGATACCACAGTGGCTTTCTCGGCCGGCACCTCCGGCACCTCTGAGGGCTTCTCACACGGCACCTCGGTGACCTCGGAGGGCTTCTTCTCCGGCACCTTGGTGACCTCAGCTGGTTTCTCGACTGCGATACACATCAGCGGGGCTTCTCTCTTGGAACAGTGTTCAAGCGGCCCTGTTACAGGCGCATGCACCTCCGGTAACACAGTGGGCTTCTCGCATCTCGGTAACCTCAAAGGCTTCTCGGACATCGGTGACTTCAAGTGGCCTCTCTGCTGTTACAGGCGTCTCACCCGGTACCTCCGGTAACACAGTGGGCTTCTCACCCGGCACCTCGGCAACCTCAATAGGCTCCTTCTGCGGCACCTCGGTGGCCTCATCTTGTTTCTCTATTGTCACATCGGCGGGCTTCTCCTTCGATACATCTGATGGTTTCTCACCATATGGCACATCGGTGGCACCTCGGTGGCCTCATCTTGTTTCTCTATTGTCACATCGGCGAGCTTCTCCTTCGATACATCTGATGGTTTCTCACATGGCATATCGGTGACCTCAGTGGACTTCTCTCTCGGTACCTCGATGACCTCGGTTGGTCGTTCTAGTATTACATCGGCGGGCGCCTCAGATACCCCAGTGGGCTCTTTCCCCGGCATCTCTGTGACCTTGGTTATCTCCACTGCTACACCACCGGGAGCCTCCTCTGATATATCAGTTGGCACCTCAACAACCTCAGATGGTCTCGCCAAAGTGCCAACAGGCGGCTCGTCGCCTGATGCATCAATGGGCGTCTCCTTCGGCACCACGGTTACATCAGTAAGTGTATCCGTTGTTACATCGGCAGGCTCCTCCGTTATCTCAGTGGTCTTCTCGCGCGACACCTCCGAGACATCCATAGGCTTCTCCACTGCTACATCATCGGGAGCTTCCTCTGATTCATCAGTGGGCACCTCGGCATACATCAATTGGTCCTTCTACTGCAGTATCAGCGGGCGCTCCTTCCAATACGTCAGTAGACTTTTTACTCAGCACCTCGGTGACCTGAGTTCGTCTCTCCACTGTTACGTCACCGGACTCCACATCCGGTGCCTCTGTGGGCTTCTCTCCCGGCAGCTCAGTGGTCTCGATAGGCTCCTTCTGCGTCACCTCGGTAACTTCAGCTTGTTTCCTCCGTTGCTACATCGGCGGACTTCTCCTCTAATACATCTGAAGGCTTCTCACATGGCACCTCCGTGACCTCAATGGGCTTCTCTCCCAGTATCACGGCGACCTGAGTTGGTGTGCCCAGTGCTACATCAGCGGGCTCCCCCGGATACCGTAGTGGGCTTCTCTCTAGGTACATCGGTGAATTCAAGTGGTTTCTCCGCTGTTACATCAGAGGGCACTTCCTCCAATATATCAGTGGGCTTCTCTCCCGACACCTCCGTGATATCGGTAGGCTCCTTCTGCGGCACTTCGGTGACATCGGTAGACTCCACATGCGACACCTCGGTGACCTCAGTTGGTTTGCCCACTGTTATATCAGCGGGCCTCTCCTCAGATACCACAGTGGGCTTTTCTCTCGGGACCTCGATGACTTCAAGTGGCCTCTCTGCTATTACAGGCGCCTCACCCGGCACCTCCGCTAACACAGGGGGCTTCTCACCCGGCACCTCGGATGGCCTCATCTTGTTGCTCTGTTGTCACATCGGTGACCTCAGTGGACATCTCTCCCGGCACCTCGGCAAGTGGTCTCTCGGCTGTTGCATGAGACGCCACTTTCTCTGATATATCAGTAGGTTCCTCTTCTGGCACCTTCGTGGCATCGGCAGGCTCCTTCTGTGGTACCTCGGTGACATCGGTAGGCTCCTTCTGCGGAACCTCGGTGACATCGGTAGGCTCCTTCTGCGGCACCTCAGTGACATCGGTAGGCTCCTTCTGCGGCACCTCGGTGACTTCCGTAGGCTCCTTCTGCGGCACCTCGGTGACATCCGGTAGGCTCCTTCTGCAGCACCTCGGTGACATCGGTAGGCTCCTTCTGCGGCACCTCGGTGACATCGGTAGGCTCCTTCTGCGGCACCTCGGTGACATCGGTAGGCTCCTTCTGAGGAACTTCGGTGACATCGACATGCTCCTTCTGCGGCACCTCCGTGACATCGGTAGCTCCATCTGCGGACCCTTTCCTTGGCACCTCGGTGACATCGGTAGGCTCCTTCTGCGGCACCTCGGTGACATCGACATGGCTCCTTCTGCGGCACCTCGGTGACATCGGTAGGCTCCTTCTGCAGCACCTCGGTGACATCGGTAGGCTCCTTCTGCGGCACCTCGACATCGGTAGGCTCCTTCTGCAGCACCTCCGTGACATCGGTAGGCTCCACCTGCGGCACCTCGGTGACATCGGTAGGCTCCTTCTGCGGCACCTCGGTGACATCGGTGGGCTCCTTCTGCGGCACCTCGGTGACATTCCAGTGACATCGGTAGGCTCCTTCTGCGGCACCTCCGTGACATCGGTAGGCTCCTTCTGCGGCACCTCGGTGACATCGGTAGGCTCCTTCTGCGGCACCTCGGTGACATCGGTAGGCTCCTCCTCTGCCACCTCGGTGACATCGGTAGGCTCCTTCTGTGGCACCTCGGTGACATCGGTAGGCTCCTTCTGCGGCACCTCGGTGACATCGGTAGGCTCCTTCTGCGGCACCTCGGTGACATCGGTAGGCTCCTTCTGCGGCACCTCCGTGACATCGGTAGGCTCCTTCTGCGGCACCTCGGTGACATCGGTAGGCTCCTTCTGCGGCACCTCGGTGACTTCGGTAGGCTCCTTCTGCGGCACCTCGGTGACATCGGTAGGCTCCTTCTGCAGCACCTCCGTGACATCGGTAGGCTCCACCTGCGGCACCTCGGTGACATCGGTAGGCTCCTTCTGCGGCACCTCGGTGACATCCGTAGGCTCCTTCTGCAGCACCTCGGTGACATCGGTAGGCTCCTTCTGCGGCACCTCGGTGACATCGGTAGGCTCCTTCTGCGGCACCTCGGTGACATCGGTAGGCTCCTTCTGCGGCACCTCGGTGACATCGGTAGGCTCCTTCTGCAGCACCTCCGTGACATCGGTAGGCTCCACCTGCGGCTTCTCGGTGACTTCAGTAGGCTCCACCTCCGGCATCTCGGTGAGCTCAATGGGCTCCTTCTGTGGCACCTCGGTGACATCGACATGCTCCTTCTGTGGCACCTCGGAGCCCTTCTGAGCACCTCGTGACATCGGTAGGCTCCTTCTGCGGCACCTCGGTGACATCGGTAGGCTCCTTCTGCGGCACCTCGGTGACATCGGTAGGCTCCTTCTGCAGCACCTCGGTGACATCGGTGGGCTCCTTCTGCGGCACCTCCGTGACATCGGTAGGCTCCTTCTGCGGCACCTCGGTGACATCGGTAGGCTCCTTCTGCGGCACCTCGGTGACATCGGTAGGCTCCACTGCGGCTTCTCGGTGACATCGGTAGGCTCCTTCTGCGGCACCTCCGTGACATCGGTAGGCTCCACCTGCGGCACCTCGGTGACTTCAGTAGGCTCCACCTCCGGCATCTCGGTGAGCTCAATGGGCTCCTTCTGTGGCACCTCGGTGACATCGACAAGCTCCTTCTGTAGCACCTCGGTGACATCGGTAGGCTCCTTCTGCGGCACCTCGGTGACATCGGTAGGCTCCTTCTGCGGCACCTCGGTGACATCGGTAGGCTCCTTCTGCGGCACCTCGGTGACATCGGTAGGCTCCTTCTGCAGCACCTCGGTGACATCGGTAGGCTCCTTCTGTGGCACCTCGGTGACATCGACATGCTCCTTCTGTGGCACCTCGGTGACATCGGTAGGCTCCTTCTGCGGCACCTCGGTGACATCGGTAGGCTCCTTCTGCGGCACCTCGGTGACATCGACATGCTCCTTCTGTGGCACCTCGGTGACATCGGTAGGCTCCTTCTGCGGCACCTCGGTGACTTCCGTAGGCTCCTTCTGCAGCACCTCGGTGACATCGGTGGGCTCCTTCTGCAGCACCTCCGTGACATCGGTAGGCTTCACCTGCGGCACCTCGGTGACATCGGTAGGCTCCTTCTGCGGCACCTCGGTGACATCGGTAGGCTCCTTCTGCAGCACCTCCGTGACATCGGTAGGCTCCCTGCGGCACCTCGGTGACATCGGTAGGCTCCTTCTGCGGCACCTCACTCGGTAGGCTCCTTCTGCAGGCACCTCGGTGACATCGGTGGGCTCCTTCTGCAGCACCTCGGTGACATCGGTAGGCTCCTTCTGCGGCACCTCGGTGACATCGGTAGGCTCCTTCTGTGGCACCTCGGTGACATCGGTAGGCTCCTTCTGTGGCACCTCGGTGACATCGGTAGGCTCCTTCTGCGGCACCTCGGTGACATCGGTAGGCTCCTTCTGCGGCACCTCGGTGACATCGGTAGGCTCCTTCTGCGGCACCTCGGTGACATCGGTAGGCTCCTTCTGCGGCACCTCGGTGACATCGGTAGGCTCCTTCTGCGGCACCTCGGTGACATCGGTGACATGTAGGCTCCACCTGCGGCACCTCGGTGACATCGGTAGGCTCCTTCTGCAGCACCTCCGTGACATCGGTAGGCTTCACCTGCGGCACCTCGGTGACATCGGTAGGCTCCTTCTGCGGCACCTCGGTGACATCGGTGGGCTCCTTCTGCAGCACCTCCGTGACATCGGTAGGCTCCTTCTGCGGCACCTCGGTGACATCGACATGCTCCTTCTGTAGCACCTCGGTGACATCGGTGGGCTCCTTCTGAGGAACTTCGGTGACCTCGGTAGGCTCCTTCTGCGGCACCTCGGTGACTTCCGTAGGCTCCTTCTGCGGCACCTCGGTGACATCGGTGGGCTCCTTCTCCAGCACCTCCGTGACATCGGTAGGCTTCACCTGCGGCACCTCGGTGACATCGGTAGGCTCCTTCTGCGGCACCTCGGTGACATCGGCGGGCTCCTTCTGTGGCACCTCGGTGACATCGGTAGGCTCCTTCTGCAGGCACCTCGGTGACATCGGTAGGCTCCTTCTGCGGCACCTCGGTGACATCGACATGAGCTCCTCGTAGTCTTCTGCGGCACCTCGGTGACATCGGTAGGCTCCTTCTGCGGCACTTCGGTGACATCGGTAGGCTCCTTCTGCGGCACCTCGGTGACATCGGTAGGCTCCTTCTGCAGCACCTCGGTGACATCGGTAGGCTCCTTCTCCGGCACCTCGGTGACATCGGTAGGCTCCTTCTGCGGCACCTCGGTGACATCGGTGGGCTCCTTCTCCAGCACCTCCGTGACATCGGTAGGCTCCACCTGCGGCTTCTCGGTTACTTCAGTAGGCTCCACCTCCGGCATCTCGGTGAGCTCAATGGGCTCCTTCTGTGGCACCTCGGTGACATCGACAAGCTCCTTCTGTAGCACCTCGGTGACATCGGCAGGCTCCTTCTGCGGCACCTCCGTGACATCGGTAGGCTCCACCTGCGGCACCTCGGTGACATCGGTAGGCTCCTTCTGCGGCACCTCCGTGACATCGGCAGGCTCCTTCTGCGGCACCTCGGTGACATCGGTAGGCGACATCGGCAGGCTCCTTCTGCGGCACCTCGGTGACATCGGTGGGCTCCTTCTGCAGCACCTCCGTGACATCGGTAGGCTCCTTCTGCGGCACCTCGGTGACATCGACATGCTCCTTCTGTGGCACCTCGGTGACATCGGTAGGCTCCTTCTGCGGCACCTCGGTGACATCGGTAGGCTCCTTCTGCGGCACCTCGGTGACATCGGTAGGCTCCTTCTGCGGCACCTCGGTGACATCGGTGGGCTCCTTCTGCAGCACCTCCGTGACATCGGTAGGCTTCACCTGCGGCACCTCGGTGACATCGGTAGGCTCCTTCTGCGGCACCTCGGTGACATCGGTAGGCTCCTTCTGCGGCACCTCGGTGACATCGGTAGGCTCCTTCTGCGGCACCTCGGTGACATCGGTAGGCTCCTTCTGCGGCACCTCGGTGACATCGGTAGGCTCCTTCTGCAGGCACCTCGGTGACATCGGTAGGCTCCTTCTGCGGCACCTCGGTGACATCGGTAGGCTCCTTCTGCGGCACCTCGGTGACATCGGTAGGCTCCTTCTGCACCTTGACATGGTAGGCTTCACCTGCGGCACCTCGGTGACATCGGTAGGCTCCTTCTGCGGCACCTCGGTGACATCGGTGGGCTCCTTCTGCAGCACCTCCGTGACATCGGTAGGCTCCTTCTGCGGCACTTCCGTGACATCGGTAGGCTCCTTCTGCGGCACCTCGGTGACTTCCGTAGGCTCCTTCTGCAGCACCTCGGTGACATCGGTGGGCTCCTTCTCCAGCACCTCCGTGACATCGACATGCTCCTTCTGTGGCACCTCGGTGACATCGGTAGGCTCCACCTGCGGCACCTCAGTGACATCGGTAGGCTCCTTCTCCAGCACCTCCGTGACATCGGTAGGCTCCACCTGCGGCTTCTCGGTTCCTTCAGTAGGCTCCACCTCCGGCATCTCGGTGAGCTCAATGGGCTCCTTCTGTGGCACCTCGGTGACATCGACAAGCTCCTTCTGTAGCACCTCGGTGACATCGGCAGGCTCCTTCTGCGGCACCTCAGTGACATCGGCAGGCTCCACCTGCGGCACCTCGGTGACTTCCGTAGGCTCCTTCTGCGGCACCTCGGTGACATCGGTAGGCTCCTTCTGCAGCACCTCGGTGACATCGGTAGGCTCCTTCTGCGGCACCTCGGTGACATCGACATGCTCCTTCTGTGGCACCTCGGTGACATCGGTGGGCTCCTTCTGCAGCACCTCCGTGACATCGGTAGGCTCCTTCTGCGGCACCTCGGTGACATCGGTGGGCTCCTTCTGCGGCACCTCGGTGACATCGGTAGGCTCCTTCTGCGGCACCTCGGTGACATCGGTAGGCTCCTTCTGCGGCACCTCGGTGACATCGGTAGGCTCCTTCTGCGGCACCTCGGTGACATCGGTAGGCTCCTTCTGCAGCACCTCGGTGACATCGGTGGGCTCTTCCTTCTGCGGCACCTCGGTGACATCGGCAGGCTCCTTCTGCGGACCTCGGTGACATCGGTAGGCTCCTTCTGCGGCACCTCGGTGACATCGGTAGGCTCCTTCTGCGGCACCTCGGTGACATCGGTAGGCTCCTTCTGCGGCACCTCGGTGACATCGGCTCCTTCTGCGCACCTCGGAGTGACATCGGTAGTCCTTCTGCGGCACCTCGGTGACATCGGTAGGCTCCTTCTGCAGCACCTCGGTGACATCGGTAGGCTCCTTCTGCGGCACCTCGGTGACATCACACCTCGTGACATCGGTAGGCTCCTTCTGCGGCACCTCGGTGACATCGGTAGGCTCCTTCTGCGGCACCTCGGTGACATCGGAGGCTCCTTCTGCGGCACCTCGGTGACATCGGTAGGCTCCTTCTGCGGCACCTCGGTGACATCGGTAGGCTCCTTCTGCGGCACCTCGGTGACATCGGTAGGCTCCTTCTGCGGCACCTCGGTGACATCGGTGGGCTCCTTCTGCAGCACCTCCGTGACATCGGTAGGCTCCTTCTGCGGCACCTCGGTGACATCGGTAGGCTCCTTCTGCGGCACCTCGGTGACATCGGTGGGCTCCTTCTGCGGCACCTCGGTGACATCGGTAGGCTCCTTCTGCGGCACCTCGGTGACATCGGTAGGCTCCTTCTGCGGCACCTCGGTGACATCGGTGGGCTCCTTCTGCAGCACCTCGGTGACATCGGTAGGCTCCTTCTGCGGCACCTCCGTGACATCGGTAGGCTCCTTCTGCGGCACCTCGGTGACATCGGTAGGCTCCTTCTGCGGCACCTCGGTGACATCGGTAGGCTCCTTCTGCGGCACCTCGGTGACATCGGTAGGCTCCTTCTGCGGCACCTCGGTGACTTCCGTAGGCTCCTTCTGCAGCACCTCGGTGACATCGGTAGGCTCCTTCTGCGGCACCTCGGTGACATCGGTAGGCTCCTTCTGCGGCACCTCGGTGACATCGGTAGGCTCCTTCTGCGGCACCTCGGTGACATCGGTAGGCTCCTTCTGCGGCACCTCGGTGACATCGGTAGGCTCCTTCTGCAGCACCTCGGTGACATCGGTAGGCTCCTTCTGCGGCACCTCGGTGACATCGGTGGGCTCCTTCTGCGGCACCTCGGTGACATCGGTAGGCTCCTTCTGCGGCACCTCGGTGACATCGGTAGGCTCCTTCTGCAGCACCTCGGTGACATCGGTGGGCTCCTTCTGCAGCACCTCCGTGACATCGGTAGGCTCCTTCTGTGGCACCTCGGTGACATCGACATGCTCCTTCTGTGGCACCTCGGTGACATCGGTAGGCTCCACCTGCGGCACCTCAGTGACATCGGTAGGCTCCTTCTCCAGCACCTCCGTGACATCGGTAGGCTCCACCTGCGGCTTCTCGGTGCTTCAGTAGGCTCCACCTCCGGCATCTCGGTGAGCTCAATGGGCTCCTTCTGTGGCACCTCGGTGACATCGACATGCTCCTTCTGTAGCACCTCGGTGACATCGACGGTGACATCGGCAGGCTCCTTCTGTGGCACCTCGGTGACATCGGTAGGCTCCACCTGCGGCACCTCGGTGACATCGGTAGGGCTCCTTCTGCGGCACCTCGGTGACATCGGTAGGCTCCTTCTGCGGCACCTCCGTGACATCGGTAGGCTCCTTCTGCAGCACCTCGGTGACATCGGTGGGCTCCTTCTGAGGAACTTCGGTGACCTCGGTAGGCTCCTTCTGCGGCACCTCGGTGATTTCCGTAGGCTCCTTCTGCGGCACCTCGGTGACATCGGTAGGCTCCTTCTGCGGCACCTCGGTGACATCGGTAGGCTCCTTCTGCGGCACCTCGGTGACATCGGTAGCTCCTTCTGCAGCACCTCGGTGACATCGGTAGGCTCCTTCTGCGGCACCTCGGTGACATCGGTAGGCTCCTTCTGCGGCACCTCGGTGACATCGGTAGGCTCCTTCTGCGGCACCTCGGTGACATCGGTAGGCTCCTTCTGCGGCACCTCGGTGACATCGGTAGGCTCCTTCTGCGGCACCTCGGTGACATCGGTAGGCTCCTTCTGCGGCACCTCGGTGACATCGGTAGGCTCCACTTCTGCGGCACCTCGGTGACATCGGTAGGCTCCTTCTGCGGCACCTCGGTGACATCGGTAGGCTCCTTCTGCGGCACCTCGGTGACATCGGTAGGCTCCTTCTGCGGCACCTCGGTGACATCGGTGGGCTCCTTCTGCAGCACCTCCGTGACATCGGTAGGCTCCACCTGCGGCACCTCGGTGACATCGGTAGGCTCCTTCTGCGGCACCTCGGTGACTTCCGTAGGCTCCTTCTGCAGCACCTCGGTGACATCGGTGGGCTCCTTCTGCGGCACCTCGGTGACATCGGTAGGCTCCTTCTGCGGCACCTCGGTGACATCGGTAGGGCTCCTTTCGGCACCTCGGTGACATCGGTAGGCTCCTTCTGTGGCACCTCGGTGACATCGGTAGGCTCCTCCTGCGGCACCTCGGTGACATCGGTAGGCTCCTTCTGCGGCACCTCGGTGACATCGGTAGGCTCCTTCTGCGGCACCTCGGTGACATCGGTAGGCTCCTTCTGCGGCACCTCGGTGACATCGGTAGGCTCCTTCTGCGGCACCTCGGTGACATCGGTAGGCTCCTTCTGCGGCACCTCGGTGACATCGGTGGGCTCCTTCTGCAGCACCTCCGTGACATCGGTAGGCTCCTTCTGCGGCACCTCGGTGACATCGGTAGGCTCCTTCTGCGGCACCTCGGTGACATCGGTAGGCTCCTTCTGCGGCACCTCGGTGACATCGGTAGGCTCCTTCTGCGGCACCTCGGTGACATCGGTAGGCTCCTTCCTGCGGCACCTCCGTGACATCGGTAGGCTCCTTCTGCGGCACCTCGGTGACATCGGTAGGCTCCTTCTGCGGCACCTCGGTGACATCGGTAGGCTCCTTCTGCGGCACCTCGGTGACATCGGTAGGCTCCTTCTGCGGCACCTCGGTGACATCGGTAGGCTCCTTCTGGCACCTCGGTGACATCGGTAGGCACCTCGTGACATCGGTAGGCTCCACCTCGTACATCGTAGGCCCGCACCCCGGTGACATCGGTGGCTCCTTCTGCGGCACCTCGGTGACATCGGTAGGCTCCTTCTGCGGCACCTCCGGTGACATCGGTAGGACATGCTCCTTCTGGCACCTCGGTGACATCGGTAGGCTCCTTCTGCGGCACCTCGGTGACATCGGTAGGCTCCTTCTGCAGCACCTCGGTGACATCGGTAGGCTCCTTCTGCGGCACCTCCGGTGACATCGGTAGGCTCCTTCTGCGGCACCTCGGTGACATCGGTACATGGCTCCTTCTGCGGCACCTCGGTGACATCGGTAGGCTCCTTCTGCGGCACCTCGGTGACATCGGTAGGCTCCTTCTGCGACCTCCGTGACATCGGTAGGCTCCTTCTGCGGCACCTCGGTGACATCGGTAGGCTCCTTCTGCGGCACCTCGGTGACATCGGTAGGCTCCTTCCTGCGGCACCTCGGTGACATCGGTAGGCTCCTTCTGCGGCACCTCGGTGACATCGGTAGCATCTCCTTCTGCGGCACCTCGGTGACATCGACATGCTCCTTCTGCGGCACCTCGGTGACATCGGTAGGCTCCTTCTGCGGCACCTCGGTGACATCGGTAGGCTCCTTCTGCGGCACCTCGGTGACTTCCGTAGGCTCCACCTGCGGCATCTCGGTGACATCGGTAGGCTCCTTCTGCGGCACCTCGGTGACATCGGTAGGCTCCTTCTGTGGCACCTCGGTGACATCGACACGCTCCTTCTGCGGCACCTCCGTGACATCGGTAGGCTCCTTCTGTGGCACCTCGGTGACATCGGTAGGCTCCTTCTGCGGCACCTCGGTGACATCGGTAGGCTCCTTCTGCAGCACCTCCGTGACATCGGTAGGCTCCTTCTGCGGCACCTCCGTGACATCGGTAGGCTCCTTCTGCGGCACCTCGGTGACATCGGTAGGCTCCACCTGCGGCACCTCAGTGACATCGGTAGGCTCCTTCTGCGGCACCTCGGTGACATCGGTAGGCTCCTTCTGCGGCACCTCGGTGACATCGGTAGGCTCCTTCTGCGGCACCTCGGTGACATCGGTAGGCTCCTTCTGCGGCACCTCGGTGACATCGGTAGGCTCCTTCTGCGGCACCTCCGTGACATCGGTAGGCTCCTTCTGCGGCACCTCGGTGACATCGGTAGGCTCCTTCTGCGGCACCTCGGTGACATCGGTAGGCTCCTTCTGCGGCAGCTCGGTGACATCGGTAGGCTCCTTCTGCGGCATCTCCGTGACATCGGTAGGCTCCTTCTGAGGAACTTCGGTGACCTCGGTAGGCTCCTTCTGCGGCACTTCCGTGACATCGGTAGGCTCCACCTGCGGCACCTCGGTGACATCGGTAGGCTCCTTCTGCGGCACCTCGGTGACATCGGTAGGCTCCTTCTGCGGCACCTCGGTGACATCGGTAGGCTCCACCTGCGGCACCTCGGTGACATCGGTAGGCTCCACCTGCGGCACCTCGGTGACATCGGTAGGCTCCTTCTGCGGCACCTCGGTGACATCGGTAGGCTCCTTCTGCAGCACCTCGGTGACATCGGTGGGCTCCTTCTGCGGCACCTCGGTGACATCGGTAGGCTCCTTCCTGCAGCACCTCGGTGACATCGGTAGGCTCCTTCTGCGGCACTCCGGTGACATCGGTAGGCTCCTCCTGCGGCACCTCGGTGACATCGGTAGGCTCCTTCTGCGGCACCTCGGTGACATCGGTAGGCTTCCTTCTGTGGCACCTCGGTGACATCGGTAGGCTCCTCCTGCGGCACCTCCGTGACATCGGTAGGCTCCTTCTGCGGCACCTCGGTGACATCGGTAGGCTCCTCTGTCACTCGGTGACATCGGCTCCTTCTGCGGCACCTCGGTGACATAACGGCAGGCTCCTTCTGCGGCACCTCCGTGACATCGGTAGGCTCCTTCTGAGGCACTTCGGTGACCTCGGTAGGCTCCTTCTGCGGCACCTCCGTGACATCGGTAGGCTCCACCTGCGGCACCTCGGTGACATCGGTAGGCTCCTTCTGCGGCACCTCGGTGACATCGGTAGGCTCCTTCTGCGGCACCTCCGTGACATCGGTAGGCTCCTTCTGTGGCACCTCGGTGACATCGGTAGGCTCCTTCTGCGGCACCTCGGTGACATCGGTAGGCTCCTTCTGCGGCACCTCGGTGACATCGGCATGCTCCTTCTGCGGCACCTCGGTGACATCGGTAGTCTTCTCCTGCGGCGCCTCGATGACTTCCGTAGGTTCCTTCTGCGGCACCTCGGTGACATCGGTAGGCTCCACCTGTGGCACCTCGATGACATCGGTAGGCTCCGTCTGCGACACCTCAGTGACCTCAGCAGGCTCCTGCGACATCTCGGTGACCTGAGTATGCTCCTTCCGCGGTACCTCGGTGACCTCGGTAGGCTCCTTCTCCGGCACCTCGGTGACATCGATGAGCTCCTTCTGCGGCACCTCGGTGGCCTCATCTTGTTGCTCTGTTGTCACACCGGTGACCTCAGTGGACTTCTCTCCCGGCAACTCGGCAACTTCAAGTGGTCTCTCCGCTGTTACATCAGACGCCACGTCCTCTGATATATCAGTAGGTTCCTCTTCTGGCACCTTGGTGGCATCGGCAGGCTCCTTCTGTGGTACCTCCGTGACATCGGCAGGCTCCTTCTGCGGCACCTCTGGGACATCGGTAGGCTCCTTCTGAGGCACCTCAGTGATATCGGTAGGCTTCTTCTGCGGCACCTCCATGACATCGGCAGGCTCCTTCTGAGGCACTTCGGTGACCTCGGTAGGCTCCTTCTGCGGCACCTCCGTCACATCGGTAGGCTCCTTCTGAGGCACCTCAGTGATATCGGTAGGCTTCTTTTGCGGCACCTCCTGCGGTGCCTCGGTGACTTCCGTAGGTTCCTTCTGCGGCACCTCGGTGACATCGGTAGGCTCCTTCTGCGGCACCTCGGTGACATCGGTAGGCTCCACATGCGACAGCTCGGTGACCTCAGTTGGTTTGCCCACTGCTATATCAGCGGGCATGTCTTCAGATATCACAGTGGGCTTCGCTCTCGGCAGCGCATCGCGAATCTTCTCGCCGATCTTGCTAGCCAGGAAGACAGGACCCAAGATAACCGCTCCAGCAGCCATTTTGACCACTTCCACGCCTCTCGAATGCTCCTGATCGCCTTCCGGAGCATCAGATCGATCACGTTGCTCCGGAATACCCGAATATACCATTGGTGCATCATCCGCAGTAAAAGGTGACTCAGAAGCGGACCGAGGCTCTGCTACCCGTGTGCGAGCTGTGTCCACATTTACAGGCATGTCGTCCTCATGCTCGGATAGGAAACCATGAGTTACTGGCTGGCTAACATCGGTCATGTCGCCAGAACCCAGAGGTATTTCATCAGTTACTTCCGATATATGAGATAATTCATCCACAGTCATATCGCTTATGCCAGTTGGCGTCTCCTGAGTACCATCAATTTTATCGACGTGTACCTTGTCTATAACACCCATCTCCTCACATGGTTTTTCCTCTCCAATTTCGCTTTCATCAGCGGGTTTCTCTGCAGCAGGTGTCTCCCCAGGCAGTTTACCCTCCTTGACGTGAGGTTCCCCGGAAGGTTTTACTGGAGTGACAACAGTTTTCGCAGGGGGTTCCTCCCCGGCAACATCAGTTGCCTGAGAAGGCTTCCACTGAGTGACATGAATTTCATCAGAGGGTTTATCTACGGTGGCCTCAGCAAGTTCCTCCCCAACGACATGAACATCATCGGATTTCACTACGATTTGATCAATAAGCTCAGAAATTTCTACCTCAACAACATCAGCCTCATCACTGAACCCGCTAGTGATACTGGTACGCTCAAATGGTAGCTTAGCATCAGTTCCTTCTAAAGGACTTTCCGTGCGTGGCTCCTTCGTCACCTCGGATAACATTTCAGTGGCTTCGCTTACTACAGCCACTTTAGGAAGTTTTCCTTCCAATCGCTCAGTCGCTTCAGTGGGCTTGTCCTCGGTCAGTTCGGTGGGTTTCTCCCAAGTAGCTTCAATGACATCAGTGGATCCTACCTGATCAACAACACGAGGTGCACCAGGAGCATCCTGCTGTACCGACAATGCATCACGGACTTTTTCGCCTATCTTACTGGCAAGCAGGATCGGGCCGAAGATGGCCGCACCGGCAGCCATTTTGAGCACTGCCATGCCTTTGGAGGGCTCCGCGTCACTCTTCAAGGTATCAGAGTATTTAGGTGAGGTGTCCTCTGTTACAAGGGAAACTTCCGTTTCAGTTGGTTTCTCTGCTGCTACATGAATGGGCTCCTCTACCGGTACCTCGGTGATCTCAGTCATCCCCAATGTTACATCAACAGGCTCCTCCTCCGATACAGCCTTCTCACTTTTGGTGACCTCAGCTAGTCTCTCCAGTGTTACATCAGTGGGTTCCTCCGATACATCAGTGTGTTTCTCTCCAGATACCTCGGTGACCTGAATGAGCTTCTCTGTAGGCACCTCGGTGACTTCAGTTGGTCTTTCCACTGCTACATCAGAGGGTTTTTCTTCCGAAAACTCCGTGATTCCAGTGGTTATCTCTACTGTTACATCAGGGGCTCCTCCTCGGATATACCAGTGAGCATCTCATCCGATACCTCGGTGACATCAGTGGGCTCCTCTACTGGTACCTCGGTGATCTCAGGTGGTCCCTCCACTGCTACAACAATAGGCTCCTCCGATACTTTAGCCGGCCTCTCCTCCGGAACCTCGGTGACTTGAATTGGTGTCTCTGATGTTACATCCGCGGGCGCCTCTTCCAATAAATATGTGGGCTTTTCTCCAGCGCCCTCGACGACCTCAGTTGATTTCTCATCTTCTCCAGTGGGCTCCTCTTCTGATACATCAGTGGGCTTCTCTCCCGGCACCACCGTGACTTCGATGTGCTTCTCTCCCGGCACCACCGTGACTTCGATGTGTTTCTCTCCCGGCACTTCGGTGTCCTCAGTTGGTCTATACGGTGCTACATCAGCGGGCTTCTGTTCCAGCACCTCCGCGATTTGAGTTGGTCTCTCCACTGCTACATCAGTGGGCTGCTCCTCCGGCAACTCGGTGACCCCAGTAGGCACGGATATATTAGTTGGTATCACACTCGATACCTTGGTGACCTCGGTAGGTTTCTCGTGTGTTGCATCACCGGGAGCCTCCTCTGATACACCAGAGGGCTTCTCTACTAGCACCTCGGTGATCTCAGTTGGGCTCTCCACTGTTACGTCAATGGGCTTCTCCTCAGATTCCTCAGTGGGCTTTTCTCCCGGTACATCGGCGATCTCAACTGGTTTTTCCACTGACACATCAGTGGGCTTTTCTTTCAGAACCTCGGTGACTTCAGTTGTGACCTCCAGAGTTAAATGAGCGGGCACCTCTTCCGGTAACTCAGTGGGCCGCTCTCCTGGCATTTCAATTATCTCGGCTGTTGTCTCCAGGGCTACAGGAGCGGGCTCCTCCAATACATCAGTGGGCTTCTCTCCCAACACCTCCGAGACGGCAGTCGGCTTTTCTTCCAACACCTTAGTGATGGCAGTGAGCACCTCTCCCGGCATTTCGGTGACCTCGGTGGGCTTCTCTTCCGGCACTTCGGTGACCTCGGTCTCGGTGATTTCGGGGGACCTTTCTCCCAGCACCTCAATAACCTCGGTGGGCTTCCCTTCTGGCAGCTTGGTGGCTTCAGTTGGTTTCTCCGCTAATGCATCAGTGGGCTTTACTTCCAGCACCTCAGTGACCTCAGTTGTTATCTCTTGAGTTAAATCAGCGGGTTCCTCTTCAGATATCTCAGTAGGCGGCTCTTCCAGGACCTCAGTGATCTCGGTTCTTTTCCCCAGTGCTACAGGAGCGGGCTCCTCGGATGCATCAGTGGGTTTCTCGCCCGGTACCTCGGTGACCTCGGTAGGTTTCTCCTGTGTTACATCATGCGGACCCTCCTCCAATACACCCGATGGCTTCTCGCCTAGCACCTCGGTGATCTCAGTTGGTCTCCCCATTGTTACTTCAGTGGGCTTCTCCTCGGATTCCTCAGTGGGCTTCTCTGCCGGCATTTCGGTGACCTCAGTTGGTCTCTCCAACGCTACAACAGTGGGTTCCTCCGATACTTTAGTGGGCGTCTCCACTGGAATATCAGTGACCTGAATTGGTGTCTCCGCTGTTACATCAGCCTCCTTCGACACATCAATGGGCTTCTCCCCTAGCACTTCGGTGATCTCGGTTAGTTTCTCCACTGGTACATCAGTGGGCTTCTCTTCCAGCAAATCTGTGGCTTCATGTGCTATTTCTACTGGAATATCTACGGGCCCCTCCTCCGCAACGTCAGTGGGCTGCTCTCGCGGCACCTCGGTTATCTCAGTTGTTATGCCCACAGCTACAAGAGTGGGCTCCCCCTCTGAAAGATCAGTGAGTTTCTCTCCAGCTACATCGGTGACCTCGGTGGGCTCCTCTCCTGGCACCTCGGTGACCTCGGTGGGCTTCTCTCCCGGCACCTCGGTGACCTCGACGGGCTTCTCTATTGTCACCTCGGAGACCTCGCTGGGCTTCTCTCCCGGCACCTCGGTGACCTCGCTGGGCTTCTCTCCCGGCACCTCGGTGAACTCGGTGGGCTCCTCTCCCGGCACCTCGGTGACCTCCGTGGGTTTCTCTCTGGGTACCTCGGTGACCTCGGTGGGCTTCCCTTCTGGCACCTTGGTGACTTCAGTTGGTCTCTCCACTAATAGATCTGTGGGCTTTTCTTCCAGCACCTCAGTGACATCAGTTGTTATCTCCACAGTCAAATCAGCTGGTTGCTCTTCCGGTACTTCAGTGGGCCGCTCTTCTGGCACCTCGGTAATCTCAGTTGTTATCTCTAGTGATACAGGAGCGGGTTGCTCTGAAACATCAGTGGGCTTCTCTCCCAAAAACTCAGTGACGGCAGTGAGCTTTTCTCCCAGCACCTCGGTGACTTCGACAGGCTTTTCTACCGTCACCTCGGTGAGCTCGGTGGGCTTCTCTCCCGGCACCTCGGTGACATCCGGGGGCTTCTCTCCCGGCACCTCGGTGACCTCGGTGGGCTTCTCTCCCGGCACCTCGGTGACCTCGGTGGGCTTCTCTCCCGGCACCTCGGTGACCTCCGTGGGCTTCTCTCCCGGCACCTCGGTGACCTCGGTGGGCTTCTCTCCCAGCGCCTCGGTGACCTCGGTGGGCTTCCCTTCTGGCACCTTGGTGACTTCAGTTGGTCTCTCCATTAATACATCCGTGGGCTTTTCTTCTAGCACCTCCGTGACTTCAGTTGTTATCTCAAGAGTTAAATCAGCTGGTTGTTCTTTCGATACTTCAGTGGGCCGCTCTTCTGGCACCTCGGTGATCTCAGTTGTTATATCTAGTGCTACAAGAGCGGGCTGCTCTGATACGTCACTGGGCTTCTCTCCGAACAACTCAGTGACGGCAGTGGGCTCTTCTCCCGGCAACTCAGTGACGGCAATGAGCGTTTCTCCCGGCACCTCGGTGACCTCGGTGGGCTTCTCTCCCGGCACCTCGGTGACCTCGGTGGGCTTCTCTTCCGGCACCTCGGTGACCTCGGTGGGCTTCTCTCCCGGCACCTCGGTGACTTCGGTGGGCTTCTCTCCCGGCACCTCGGCGGGCTATCTCTGGGCTTCTCTCCTCTCCCGGCACCTCGGTGACCTTCGTGGGCTTCTCTCCCGGCACCTCGGCGACCTCGACAGGCTTTTCTACTGTCACCTCGGCGACCTCGCTGGGCTTCTCTCCCGGCACCTCGGTGACTTCAGTTGACTTCTCCGCTAATACATCAGTGGGCTTTTCTTCCAGCACCTCAGTGACTTCAGTTGTTATCTCTAGTAAATCAGGGTTCTCTTCCGACCTCCCAGCACTCTCCGGCACTCGGTGATCTCCAGCTACCTCTAGTGCTACAGGAGGGCTGCTCTTCTGATACATCAGTGGGCTTCTCTTCCAACAACTCAGTGACGGCAGTGGGCCTCTCTTCCAACACCTTAGTGATGGCAGTGAGCACTCTCCCGGCACCTCGGTGACCTCGGTGAGCTTCTCTCCGGCACCTCGGTGACCTCGGTGGGCTCCTCTCCCGGCACCTCGGCGACCTCGGTGAGCATCTTCTCTCCCGGCACCTCGGTGACCTCGGTGGGCTTCTCTTCCGGCACCTCGGTGACCTCAGTGGGCTTCTCTCCCAGGACCTCGGTGACCTCGATGGGCTTCCCTTCTGGCACCTTGGTGACTTCAGTTGGTATATCCACTAATACATCCGTGGGCTTTTCTTCTAGCACCTCAGTGACTTCAGTTGTTATCTCCATAGTCAAATCAGCTGGTTGCTCTTCCGATACTTCAGTGGGCCGCTCTTCTGGCACCTCGGTGATCTCAGTTGTTATCTCTAGTGCTACAGGAGCGGGCTGCTCTGATACATCAGTGGGCTTCTCTCCCAGCAACTCAGTGACGGCAGTGGGCTTTTCTTCCAGCACCTCGGTGACTTCGACAGGCTTTTCTACCGTCACCTCGGTAGGCTCCTCTCCCGGCACCTCGGTGACATCGGTGGGCTTCTCTCCCGGCACCTCGGTGGGCTTCTCTCCCAGCACCTCGGTGACCTCGGTGACCTCCCCGGCTCGGTGGGCTTCTCTCCCAGCACCTCAGTGACCTCCGTGGGCTTCTCTTCTGATACATCAGTGGGCTTCTCTACCAACACCTCAGTGATGGTAGTGGGCTTCTCTTCCAACACCTTAGTGATGGCAGTGAGCACATCTCCCGGCACCTCGGTGACCTCGGTGGGCTTCTCTCCCAGCACCTCGGTGACCTCGGTGGGCTTCTCTCCCGGCACTTCGGTGACCTCGGTGGGCTCCTCTCCCGGCACCTCGGTGACCTCGGTGGGCTTCTCTTCGGGGACCTCGGCGGCTTCTCTCCGAGCACCTCTGGTGACCTCCGTGGGCTTGTCTTCTGATACATCAGTGGGCTTCTCTACCAACACCTCAGTGATGGTTGTGGGCTTCTCTTCCAACACCTTAGTGATGGCAGTGAGCACATCTCCCGGGCACCTCGGTGACCTCGGTGGGCTTCTCTCCCAGCACCTCGGTGACCTCGGTGGGCTCTCTTCCGGCACCTCGGTGACTTCAGTTGACTTCTCTCCTAATCTACTCAGTGGGCTTCTTCTCCCAGCACCTCGGTGACTTCGACAGGCTTTTTCTATCGTCACCTCGATGACCTCGGTGGGTTCCTCCCTCGGTACCTCGTGGGCTCTCGTGGCTCTCTCCCAGCACCTCGGTGACCTCGGTGGGCTTCTCTTCCGGCACCTCGGTGACCTCCGTGGGCTTCTCTTCTGATACATCAGTGGGCTTCTCTACCAACACCTCAGTGATGGTAGTGGGCTTCTCTTCCAACACCTTAGTGATGGCAGTGAGCACCTCTCCCGGCACCTCGGTGACCTCGGTGGGCTTCTCTCCCGGCACCTCGGTGACCTCGGTGGGCTTCTCTCCCGGCACCTCGGTGACCTCGGTGGGCTTCCCTTCTGGCACCTTGGTGACTTCAGTTGGTCTCTCCACTAATACATCCGTGGGCTTTTCTTCCAGCACCTCAGTGACTTCAGTTGTTATCTCCATAGTCAAATCAGCTGGTTGCTCTTCCGATACACCTCGGTGGCCCTCGTGGCTCTTCCTCCGGCATCTCAGTTTTATCTCTAGTACTACAGAGCGGGCTGCTCTGAAACATCAGTGGGCTTTCTCCCAAAAACCCAGTGACGGCAGTGGGCTTTTCTTCCAGCACCTCGGTGACTTCGACAGGCTTTTCTACCGTCACCTCGGTGACCTCGGTGGGCTTCTCTCCCGGCACCTCGGTGACCTCGGTGGGCTTCTCTCCCGGCACCTCGGTGACCTCGGTGGGCTTCTCTCCCGGCACCTCGGTGACCTCGGTGGGCTTCTCTCCCAGCACCTCGGTGACCTCGATGGGCTTCCCTTCCGGCACCTTCGGTGACCTCGATGGGCTCCTCTCCCGGCACCTCGGTGACATCGGTGGGCTTCTCTCTCCGGCACTCTCGGCGGGCTTCTCTCCCAGCACCTCTGTGACTTCCGTGGGCTTGTCTTCCGATACATCAGTGGGCTTTTCTACCAACACCTCAGTGATGATAGTGGGCTTCTCTTGCAACACCTTAGTAATGGCAGTGAGCACATCTCCGGGCACCTCGATAACCTCGGTGGGCTTCTCTCCCAGCACCTCGGTGACCTCGGTGGGCTCGGTATCAGTGGGCTTCTCTCCCAGCACCTCGGTGACTTCGACAGGCTTTTCTATCGTCACCTCGATGACCTCGGTGGGCTTCTCTCCCGGCACTTCGGTGACCTCGGTGGGCTCCTCTCCCGGCACCTCGGTGACCTCGGTGGGCTTCTCTTCTGATACATCAGTGAGCTTCTCTACCAACACCTCAGTGATGGTAGTGGGCTTCTCTTCCAACACCTTAGTGATGGCAGTGAGCATATCTCCCGGCACCTCGGTGACCTCGGTGGGCTTCTCTTCCGGCACCTCGGTGACCTCAGTGGGCTTCTCTCCCAGGACCTCGGTGACCTCGATGGGCTTCCCTTCTGGCACCTTGGTGACTTCAGTTGGTATATCCACTAATACATCCGTGGGCTTTTCTTCCAGCACCTCAGTGACTTCAGTTGTTATCTCCATAGTCAAATCAGCTGGTTGCTCTTCCGATACTTCAGTGGGCCGCTCTTCCTGCACCTCGGTGATCTCAGTTCTTATCTCTAGTACTACAGGAGCGGGCTGCTCTGATACTTCAGTGGGTTTCTCTCCCAGAAACTCAGTGACGGCAGTGGGCTCTTCTCCCAGCACCTCGGTGACTTCGACAGGCTTTTCTATCGTCACCTCGATCACCTCGGTGGGTTCCTCTCCCGGCACCTCGGTGGGCTTCTCTCCCAGCACCTCGGTGACCTCGGTGGGCTTCTCTTCCGGCACCTCGGTGACCTCCGTGGGCTTCTCTTCTGATACATCAGTGGGCTTCTCTACCAACACCTCAGTGATGGTAGTGGGCTTCTCTTCCAACACCTTAGTGATGGCAGTGAGCACATCTCCCGGCACCTCGGTGACCTCGGTGGGCTTCTCTCCCAGCACCTCGGTGACCTCGATGGGCTTCTCTCCCGGCACTTCGGTGACCTCGATGGGCTCCTCTCCCAGCACCTCGGTGACCTCGGTGGGCTTCTCTTCCGGCACCTCGGTGACCTCGGTGGGCTTCTCTTCTGATACATCAGTGGGCTTCTCTACCAACACCTCAGTGACGGTAGTGGGCTTCTCTTCCAACACCTTAGTGATGGCAGTGAGCACATCTCCCGGCACCTCGGTGACCTCGGTGGGCTTCTCTCCCAGCACCTCGGTGACCTCGGTGGGCTTCTCTTCCGGCACCTCGGTGACCTCGGTGGGCTTCTCTCCCGGCACCTCGGTGACCTCGGTGGGCTTCTCTTCCGGCACCTCGGTGACCTCCGTGGGGCTTCTCTCCCGGCGCCTCGGTGACATCGGTAGGCTTCTCTCCAGGCACCTCGGTGACCTCGCTGGGCTTCTCTCCCGGCACTTCGGTGACCTCGATGGGCTCCTCTCCCAGCACCTCGGTGACCCATCGGTGGGCTTCTCCTCCGGCACCTTGGTGACCTCGGTGGGCTTCTCTTCTGATACATCAGTGGGCTTCTCTACCAACACCTCAGTGATGGTAGTGGGCTTCTCTTCCAACACCTTAGTGATGGCAGTGAGCACATCTCCCGGCACCTCGGTGACCTCGGTGGGCTTCTCTCCCAGGACCTCGGTGACCTCGATGGGCTTCTCTTCCGGCATTTCAGTGACCTCGATGGGCTCCTCTCCCGGCACCTCGGTGACATCGGTGGGCTTCTCTCCGGGCACCTCGGCGGGCTTCTCTCCCAGCACCTCTGTGACCTCCGTGGGCTTGTCTTCTGATACATCAATGGGCTTTTCTACCAACACCTCAGTGATGATTGTGGGCTTCTCTTCCAACACCTTAGTAATGGCAGTGAGCACATCTCCGGGCACCTCGATAACCTCGGTGGGCTTCTCTCCCAGCACCTCGGTGACCTCGGTGGGCTTCTCTCCCAGCACCTCGGTGACTTCGACAGGCTTTTCTACCGTCACCTCGGTGACCTCGGTGGGCTTCTCTCCCGGCACCTCGGTGACCTCGGTGGGCTTCTCTTCCGGCACCTCGGTGACCTCCGTGGGCTTCTCTTCTGATACATCAGTGGGCTTCTCTACCAACACCTCAGTGATGGTAGTGGGCTTCTCTTCCAACACCTTAGTGATGGCAGTGAGCACATCTCCCGGCACCTCGGTGACCTCGGTGGGCTTCTCTTCCGGCACCTCGGTGACCTCGGTGGGCTTCTCTCCCAGGACCTCGGTGACCTCGATGGGCTTCCCTTCTGGCACCTTGGTGACTTCAGTTGGTATATCCACTAATACATCCGTGGGCTTTTCTTCCAGCACCTCAGTGACTTCAGTTGTTATCTCCATAGTCAAATCAGCTGGTTGCTCTTCCGATACTTCAGTGGGCCGCTCTTCCTGCACCTCGGTGATCTCAGTTCTTATCTCTAGTACTACAGGAGCGGGCTGCTCTGATACTTCAGTGGGTTTCTCTCCCAGAAACTCAGTGACGGCAGTGGGCTCTTCTCCCAGCACCTCGGTGACTTCGACAGGCTTTTCTATCGTCACCTCGATCACCTCGGTGGGTTCCTCTCCCGGCACCTCGGTGGGCTTCTCTCCCAGCACCTCGGTGACCTCGGTGGGCTTCTCTTCCGGCACCTCGGTGACCTCGGTGGGCTTCTCTCCCGGCACCTCGGTGACCTCGGTGGGCTTCTCTTCCGGCACCTCGGTGACCTCCGTGGGCTTCTCTCCCGGCGCCTCGGTGACATCGGTAGGCTTCTCTCCAGGCACCTCGGTGACCTCGCTGGGCTTCTCTCCCGGCACTTCGGTGACCTCGATGGGCTCCTCTCCCAGCACCTCGGTGACCTCGGTGGGCTTCTCCTCCGGCACCTTGGTGACCTCGGTGGGCTTCTCTTCTGATACATCAGTGGGCTTCTCTACCAACACCTCAGTGATGGTAGTGGGCTTCTCTTCCAACACCTTAGTGATGGCAGTGAGCACATCTCCCGGCACCTCGGTGACCTCGGTGGGCTTCTCTCCCAGCACCTCGGTGACCTCGACGGGCTTTTCTACCGCACCTCGGTACCTTGGGCTCCTCTCCCGGCACCTCGGTGACATCGGTGGGCTTCTCTCCCAGCACCTCGGTGACCTCGGTGGGCTTCTCTTCCGGCACCTCGGTGACCTCCGTGGGCTTCTCTTCTGATACATCAGTGGGCTTCTCTACCAACACCTCAGTGATGGTAGTGGGCTTCTCTTCCAACACCTTAGTGATGGCAGTGAGCACATCTCCCGGCACCTCGGTGACCTCGGTGGGCTTCTCTCCCGGCACCTCGGTGACCTCGAGTGGGCTTCTCTTCCGGGACCTCGGTGACCTCGATGGGCTTCCCTTCTCCGGCACCTTGGTGACTTCAGTTGGTATATCCACTAATACATCCGTGGGCTTTTCTTCCAGCACCTCAGTGACTTCAGTTGTTATCTCCATAGTCAAATCAGCTGGTTGCTCTTCCGATACTTCAGTGGGCCGCTCTTCCTGCACCTCGGTGATCTCAGTTCTTATCTCTAGTACTACAGGAGCGGGCTGCTCTGATAACATGGTGGGTCTCTCCCAACCTCAGTGGGCTTCTCTCCCAGCACCTCGGTGACCTCAGTGGGCTTCTCTCCCAGCACCTCGGTGACTTCGACAGGCTTTTCTATCCGTCACCTCGGTCACCTCGGTGGGCTTCTCTCCCAGGCCCTGACCTCGGTGGGCTTCTCTTCCGGCACCTCGGTGACCTCCGTGGGCTTCTCTTCTGATACATCAGTGGGCTTCTCTACCAACACCTCAGTGATGGTAGTGGGCTTCTCTTCCAACACCTTAGTGATGGCAGTGAGCACATCTCCCGGCACCTCGGTGACCTCGGTGGGCTTCTCTCCCAGCACCTCGGTGACCTCGGTGGGCTTCTCTCCCAGCACCTCGGTGACCTCGGTGACCTCCGTGGGCTTCTCTTCTGATACATCAGTGGGCTTCTCTACCAACACCTCAGTGATGGTAGTGGGCTTCTCTTCCAACACCTTAGTGATGGCAGTGAGCACATCTCCCGGCACCTCGGTGACCTCGGTGGGCTTCTCTCCCAGCACCTCGGTGACCTCGATGGGCTTCTCTCCCGGCACTTCGGTGACCTCGATGGGCTCCTCTCCCAGCACCTCGGTGACCTCGGTGGGCTTCTCCTCCGGCACCTTGGTGACCTCGGTGGGCTTCTCTTCTGATACATCAGTGGGCTTCTCTACCAACACCTCAGTGATGGTAGTGGGCTTCTCTTCCAACACCTTAGTGATGGCAGTGAGCACATCTCCCGGCACCTCGGTGACCTCGGTGGGCTTCTCTCCCAGCACCTCGGTGACCTCGGTGGGCTTCTCTTCCGGCACCTCGGTGACCTCGGTGGGCTTCTCTCCCGGCACCTCGGTGACCTCGGTGGGCTTCTCTTCCGGCACCTCGGTGACCTCCGTGGGCTTCTCTCCCGGCGCCTCGGTGACATCGGTAGGCTTCTCTCCAGGCACCTCGGTGACCTCGCTGGGCTTCTCTCCCGGCACTTCGGTGACCTCGATGGGCTCCTCTCCCAGCACCTCGGTGACCTCGGTGGGCTTCTCCTCCGGCACCTTGGTGACCTCGGTGGGCTTCTCTTCTGATACATCAGTGGGCTTCTCTACCAACACCTCAGTGATGGTAGTGGGCTTCTCTTCCAACACCTTAGTGATGGCAGTGAGCACATCTCCCGGCACCTCGGTGACCTCGGTGGGCTTCTCTCCCAGGACCTCGGTGACCTCGATGGGCTTCTCTTCCGGCACTTCGGTGACCTCGATGGGCTCCTCTCCCGGCACCTCGGTGACATCGGTGGGCTTCTCTCCGGGCATCTCGGCGGGCTTCTCTCCCAGCACCTCTGTGACTTCCGTGGGCTTGTCTTCTGATACATCAATGGGCTTTTCTACCAACACCTCAGTGATGATTGTGGGCTTCTCTTCCAACACCTTAGTAATGGCAGTAAGCACATCTCCGGGCACCTCGATAACCTCGGTGGGCTTCTCTCCCAGCACCTCGGTGACCTCGGTGGGCTTCTCTCCCAGCACCTCGGTGACTTCGACAGGCTTTTCTATCGTCACCTCGATCACCTCGGTGGGCTTCTCTCCCAGCACCTCGGTGACCTCGGTGGGCTTCTCTTCCGGCACCTCGGTGACCTCCGTGGGCTTCTTTTCTGATACATCAGTGGGCTTCTCTACCAACACCTCAGTGATGGTAGTGGGCTTCTCTTCCAACACCTTAGTGATGGCAGTGAGCATATCTCCCGGCACCTCGGTGACCTCGGTGGGCTTCTCTTCCGGCACCTCGGTGACCTCAGTGGGCTTCTCTCCCAGGACCTCGGTGACCTCGATGGGCTTCCCTTCTGGCACCTTGGTGACTTCAATTGGTATATCCACTAATACATCCGTGGGCTTTTCCTCCAGCACCTCAGTGACTTCAGTTGTTATCTCCATAGTCAAATCAGCTGGTTGCTCTTCCGATACTTCAGTGATCTCAGTTGCTATCTCTAGTGCTACAGGAGCGGGCTGCTCTGATACGTCAGTGGGTTTCTCTCCCAGAAACTCAGTGACGGCAGTGGGCTCTTCTCCCAGCACCTCGGTGACTTCGACAGGCTTTTCTATCGTCACCTCGATCACCTCGGTGGGTTCCTCTCCCGGCACCTCGGTGGGCTTCTCTCCCAGCACCTCGGTGACCTCGGTGGGCTTCTCTTCCGGCACCTCGGTGACCTCCGTGGGCTTCTCTTCTGATACATCAGTGGGCTTCTCTACCAACACCTCAGTGATGGTAGTGGGCTTCTCTTCCAACACCTTAGTGATGGCAGTGAGCACATCTCCCGGCACCTCGGTGACCTCGGTGGGCTTCTCTCCCAGCACCTCGGTGACCTCGATGGGCTTCTCTCCCGGCACCTCGGTGACCTCGGTGGGCTTCTCTCCCAGCACCTCGGTGACCTCGGTGGGCTTCTCCTCCGGCACCTTGGTGACCTCGGTGGGCTTCTCTTCTGATACATCAGTGGGCTTCTCTACCAACACCTCAGTGATGGTAGTGGGCTTCTCTTCCAACACCTTAGTGATGGCAGTGAGCACATCTCCCGGCACCTCGGTGACCTCGGTGGGCTTCTCTCCCAGGACCTCGGTGACCTCGATGGGCTTCTCTTCCGGCACTTCGGTGACCTCGATGGGCTCCTCTCCCGGCACCTCGGTGACATCGGTGGGCTTCTCTCCGGGCACCTCGGCGGGCTTCTCTCCCAGCACCTCTGTGACCTCCGTGGGCTTGTCTTCTGATACATCAGTGGGCTTTTCTACCAACACCTCAGTGATGATTGTGGGCTTCTCTTCCAACACCTTAGTAATGGCAGTGAGCACATCTCCGGGCACCTCGATAACCTCGGTGGGCTTCTCTCCCAGCACCTCGGTGACCTCGGTGGGCTTCTCTCCCAGCACCTCGGTGACTTCGACAGGCTTTTCTATCGTCACCTCGATCACCTCGGTGGGCTCCTCTCCCGGCACCTCGGTGACCTCGGTGGGCTTCTCTCCCAGCACCTCGGTGACCTCGGTGGGCTTCTCTTCCGGCACCTCGGTGACCTCCGTGGGCTTCTCTTCTGATACATCAGTGGGCTTCTCTACCAACACCTCAGTGATGGTAGTGGGCTTCTCTTCCAACACCTTAGTGATGGCAGTGAGCACATCTCCCGGCACCTCGGTGACCTCGGTGGGCTTCTCCCAGACCTCGGTACCCGGTGGCTTCTCTTGCACCTCGGTGACCTCGGTGGGCTCTCTCCCAGCACCTCGGTGACCTCGGTGGGCTTCTCTTCCGGCACCTCTATGTGACCTCGTGGGCTTTCTTCTGATACATCAGTGGGCTTCTCTCCAACACCTCAGTGAGAGTGGGTTCTCTTCCAACACCTTAGTTGGCATCTCCCGGCACCTCGGTGACCTCGGTGGGCTTCTCTCCCGGCACCTCGGTGACCTCGGTGGGCTTCTCTCCCGGCACCTCGGTGACCTCGGTGGGCTTCTCTTCCGGCACCTCGGTGACCTCCGTGGGCTTCTCTCCCGGCGCCTCGGTGACATCGATAGGCTTCTCTCCCGGCACCTCGGTGACCTCGCTGGGCTTCTCTCCCGGCACTTCGGTGACCTCGATGGGCTCCTCTCCCGGCACCTCGGTGACCTCGGTGGGCTTCTCTTCCGGCACCTTGGTGACCTCGGTGGGCTTCTCTTCTGATACATCAGTGGGCTTCTCTACCAACACCTCAGTGATGGTAGTGGGCTTCTCTTCCAACACCTTAGTGATGGCAGTGAGCACATCTCCCGGCACCTCGATAACCTCGGTGGGCTTCTCTCCCAGGACCTCGGTGACCTCGATGGGCTTCTCTTCCGGCATTTCCCGGTGACCTCGATGGGCTCCTCTCCCGGCACCTCGGTGACATCGGTGGGCTTCTCTTCGGGCATCTCGGCGGGCTTCTCTCCCAGCACCTCTGTGACTTCCGTGGGCTTGTCTTCTGATACATCAATGGGCTTTTCTGCCAACACCTCAGTGATGATTGTGGGCTTCTCTTCCAACACCTTAGTAATGGCAGTGAGCACATCTCCGGGCACCTCGATAACCTCGGTGGGCTTCTCTCCCAGCACCTCGGTGACCTCGGTGGGCTTCTCTCCCAGCACCTCGGTGACTTCGACAGGCTTTTCTATCGTCACCTCGATCACCTCGGTGGGCTTCTCTCCCAGCACCTCGGTGACCTCGGTGGGCTTCTCTTCCGGCACCTCGGTGACCTCCGTGGGCTTCTCTTCTGATACATCAGTGGGCTTCTCTACCAACACCTCAGTGATGGTAGTGGGCTTCTCTTCCAACACCTTAGTGATGGCAGTGAGCATATCTCCCGGCACCTCGGTGACCTCGGTGGGCTTCTCTTCCGGCACCTCGGTGACCTCAGTGGGCTTCTCTTCCAGGACCTCGGTGACCTCGATGGGCTTCCCTTCTGGCACCTTGGTGACTTCAGTTGGTATATCCACTAATACATCCGTGGGCTTTTCTTCCAGCACCTCAGTGACTTCAGTTGTTATCTCCATAGTCAAATCAGCTGGTTGCTCTTCCGATACTTCAGTGGGCCGCTCTTCCTGCACCTCGGTGATCTCAGTTCTTATCTCTAGTACTACAGGAGCGGGCTGCTCTGATACTTCAGTGGGTTTCTCTCCCAGAAACTCAGTGACGGCAGTGGGCTCTTCTCCCAGCACCTCGGTGACTTCGACAGGCTTTTCTATCGTCACCTCGATCACCTCGGTGGGTTCCTCTCCCGGCACCTCGGTGGGCTTCTCTCCCAGCACCTCGGTGACCTCGGTGGGCTTCTCTTCCGGCACCTCGGTGACCTCCGTGGGCTTCTCTTCTGATACATCAGTGGGCTTCTCTACCAACACCTCAGTGATGGTAGTGGGCTTCTCTTCCAACACCTTAGTGATGGCAGTGAGCACATCTCCCGGCACCTCGGTGACCTCGGTGGGCTTCTCTCCCAGCACCTCGGTGACCTCGATGGGCTTCTCTCCCGGCACTTCGGTGACCTCGATGGGCTCCTCTCCCAGCACCTCGGTGACCTCGGTGGGCTTCTCCTCCGGCACCTTGGTGACCTCGGTGGGCTTCTCTTCTGATACATCAGTGGGCTTCTCTACCAACACCTCAGTGATGGTAGTGGGCTTCTCTTCCAACACCTTAGTGATGGCAGTGAGCACATCTCCCGGCACCTCGGTGACCTCGGTGGGCTTCTCTCCCAGCACCTCGGTGACCTCGGTGGGCTTCTCTTCCGGCACCTCGGTGACCTCGGTGGGCTTCTCTCCCGGCACCTCGGTGACCTCGGTGGGCTTCTCTTCCGGCACCTCGGTGACCTCCGTGGGCTTCTCTCCCGGCGCCTCGGTGACATCGGTAGGCTTCTCTCCAGGCACCTCGGTGACCTCGCTGGGCTTCTCTCCCGGCACTTCGGTGACCTCGATGGGCTCCTCTCCCAGCACCTCGGTGACCTCGGTGGGCTTCTCCTCCGGCACCTTGGTGACCTCGGTGGGCTTCTCTTCTGATACATCAGTGGGCTTCTCTACCAACACCTCAGTGATGGTAGTGGGCTTCTCTTCCAACACCTTAGTGATGGCAGTGAGCACATCTCCCGGCACCTCGGTGACCTCGGTGGGCTTCTCTCCCAGGACCTCGGTGACCTCGATGGGCTTCTCTTCCGGCATTTCGGTGACCTCGATGGGCTCCTCTCCCGGCACCTCGGTGACATCGGTGGGCTTCTCTCCGGGCATCTCGGCGGGCTTCTCTCCCAGCACCTCTGTGACTTCCGTGGGCTTGTCTTCTGATACATCAATGGGCTTTTCTACCAACACCTCAGTGATGATTGTGGGCTTCTCTTCCAACACCTTAGTAATGGCAGTGAGCACATCTCCGGGCACCTCGATAACCTCGGTGGGCTTCTCTCCCAGCACCTCGGTGTCCTCGGTGGGCTTCTCTCCCAGCACCTCGGTGACTTCGACAGGCTTTTCTATCGTCACCTCGATCACCTCGGTGGGCTTCTCTCCCAGCACCTCGGTGACCTCGGTGGGCTTCTCTTCCGGCACCTCGGTGACCTCCGTGGGCTTCTCTTCTGATACATCAGTGGGCTTCTCTACCAACACCTCAGTGATGGTAGTGGGCTTCTCTTCCAACACCTTAGTGATGGCAGTGAGCATATCTCCCGGCACCTCGGTGACCTCGGTGGGCTTCTCTTCCGGCACCTCGGTGACCTCAGTGGGCTTCTCTTCCAGGACCTCGGTGACCTCGATGGGCTTCCCTTCTGGCACCTTGGTGACTTCAGTTGGTATATCCACTAATACATCCGTGGGCTTTTCTTCCAGCACCTCAGTGACTTCAGTTGTTATCTCCATAGTCAAATCAGCTGGTTGCTCTTCCGATACTTCAGTGGGCCGCTCTTCCTGCACCTCGGTGATCTCAGTTCTTATCTCTAGTACTACAGGAGCGGGCTGCTCTGATACGTCAGTGGGTTTCTCTCCCAGAAACTCAGTGACGGCAGTAGGCTCTTCTCCCAGTACCTCGGTGACTTCGACAGGCTTTTCTATCGTCACCTCGATCACCTCGGTGGGCTTCTCTCCTGGCACCTCGGTGATCTCGGTGGGCTCCCCTCCCGGCACCTCGGTGGGCTTCTCTCCCAGCACCTCGGTGACCTCGGTGAGCTTCTCTCCCAGCGCCTCGGTGACCTCGATGGGCTTCCCTTCTGGCACCTTGGTGACTTCAGTTGGTATATCCACTAATACATCCGTGGGCTTTTCTTCCAGCACCTCAGTGACTTCAGTTGTTATCTCCATAGTCAAATCAGCTGGTTGCTCTTCCGATACTTCAGTGGGCCGCTCTTCCTGCACCTCGGTGATCTCAGTTGTTATCTCTAGTACTACAGGAGCGGGCTGCTCTGATACTTCAGTGGGCTTCTTTCCCAAGAACTCAGTGACGGTAGTGGGCTTTTCTCCCAGCACCTCGGTGACCTCGCTGGGCTCCTCTCCAAGCACCTCGATGACTTCAATGAGCTTCTCTTCCGACACTTTGATGATCTCAGTTGGTCTCTTTACTGCTATATCACTGGGCGTATCTTCCAGCACCTTGATGATCTCAGTTGTTACCGCCAATGCTACCAGAGCAGGCTCTTCAGATACATCAGTGGGTTTCTTATCCGATACCTCGGTGACCTCGGTAGGTTTCTCCTCCGGCACCTCGGTAACCTCAACAGACCTCTCTACTATTACATCAGTAGGTTGCTCACCCAATACCTTGGTGACCTGGATAGGTTTCTCTTCTGCCACCTCGGTCGATCTCTCCACTACTACAAGTACTGGCTCCTTCGATATTTTAGTGGGCTCCTTCCCTGGAACCTCAGTGACCTGAATTGGTGTCTCCGCTGTTACATCAGCCTCCTCCGACACATCAGTGGGCTTCTCCCCTAGCACTTCGGTGACCTCAGTTGGTCTCTCCACTAAAACATCAGTGGGCTTTTCCTCCAGCACCTCGGTGACTTCAGTTGTTATCTCCAGAGTTAAATGAGCGGGCACCTCCTCAGGTATCTCAATGGGCCGCTCTTCTGGCACCTCAATGATCTCAGTTATTATCTTCAGTGCTACAGGGGCGGACTCCTCTGATACGTCCGTGGGCTTTTCTGCCAACAGCTCTGTGACGGCAGTGGGCTTCTCTCCTAATACCATAGTCACTACATCGGTGGGCTTTTGTTGCAGCATCTCGATGACTTCAGTTGTTATCTTCAGTGTTACACCATCGGGTTTTTCCTCCGATACCTCAGTGGGTTTCTTTCCAGGTGCCACAGTGATCTCAGTCATATCCAATGTTACATCAACAAGCTCCTCCACAGATACATCAGTGGGCTTCTCACTCAGCACCTCGGTAACCTCAGTTGGTCTCTCCAATGTAATATCAATGGGCTTCCCACTGAACACCTCAGTAGGTCTCAGTTGGTCCGGTAACTCAGTTGGTCTCCTCCAATGTAATATCAATGGGCTTCCCACTGAACACCTCGGTAACCTCAGTTGGTCTCTCCAATGTAATATCAATGGGCTTCCCACTGAACACCTCGGTAACCTCAGTTGGTCTCTCCAATGTAATATCAATGGGCTTCCCACTGAACACCTCGGTAACCTCAGTTGGTCTCTCCAATGTAATATCAATGGGCTTCCCTCCTGAATATCAATGGGCTTCCACTGAACACCTCGGTAACCTCAGTTGGTCTCTCCAATGTTATATCAATGGGCTTCCCATCGAACACCTCGGTAACCTCAGTTGGTCTCTCCAATGTAATATCAATGGCTTCCCCTGAACACCTCGGTAACCTCAGTTGGTCTCTCCACTGTTATACAATGGGCTTCCCAACACCTCATTGGTTTCCGTTACATCAGTGCCTCCTCAACCTATCGACAGTGGGCTTCTCTTCTAACACCTCCGTGACCTCAGTTGGTATCTCTACTGCTACAACAGTGGGCTCCTTCGATACTTTAGTGGGCGTCTCCCCTAGAACCTCAGTGACCTGAATTGGTACATCAGCTGTTACATCAGCTGGCACCTCCTCGGTTACATCAGTGGGCTTCTCACCCAGCACCTCGGTGACTTCACTTGGTCTTTCCAATGCTACATCTGTGGGCTTCTCTTCCAGCACTTCGGTAACCTCAGTTGGTATCTCTGCTGTGAAATCAGAGGGTTCCTCCTCCGGTATCCCAGTGGGCTTCTCTTTCAACACCTCGGTGATCTCAGTTGGTGTCTCCACTGCTACATCAGTGGGCTTTTCTTGCAGCATCTCGGTGACTTCAGTTGTTATCCTTCAGTGTTACACCATCGGGCTTTTCCTCCGATACTTCAGTGGGCTTCTTTCCAGATGCATCAGTGATCTCAGTCATCTCCAATGTTACATCCATAAGCTCCTCCTCCGATACAGCAAAAGCCTTTTCACTCAGCACCTCGGCAACCGCAGTTGGTATCTCCATTGTTATAGCAGTGGGCTTTCCACTGAACACCTCGGTGACCTTAGTTGGCTCCTCTATTGTTATATCAGTGGGCTTTCCACTGAACACCTCGGTGACCTTAGTTGGCTCCTCTATTGTTATATCAGTGGGCTTCCCACTGAACACCTCGGTGACCTTAGTTGGTTCCTCTATTGTTATATCAGTGGGCTTCCCACTGAACACCTCGGCGACCTCAGTTGGTCTCTCAATTGCTATATGAATTGGCTTCTCTCCTAACACCTCGGTGACCTGAGTTGGTCGCTCCTCTGTTCCTTGGTATGCCGTCATAGTTGACAGAATTTGAGGTCCTTTCCCCGGTATCTCAGTTTCTGTAGTAATGTGGATCATTCTTTCGATCACACGCATTGGATACTCGTGATGGAGTCCCGTGGGAGGCACTTCCTGGTCCCCAGCACGGGATATTTGTTCACAAATTACGTCCTCGACTGGTTCCTCTACCCTATCCGCTTGCCTCGTATCACTAACTAGTGTGTCTGATGAAAACAAAGACATCTCCGCTCCTGTGCGGACCACGAAGTCCATCAACTGCGCACTCTCAGAGTCAATATCACGCTCGCTCACTAGCCTTACACCCGCCCTTTCGGCGGGAGCCGGACTGGGCTCGGGACCCGCACCCACGCACACACCACTGTCATGCACCCACCCACGATCGTCGGCACCCACCTGGGGCTGGTCGGGACCGCGGTCGCGTCGTCGTTCGTCGGCGTCGTCGCTGGCGTCTAGCGACGTCTGCCCGGTCGCTGTGTCGTCGGACACTTCTGGATAACCTCCCAGCACGGGCCGACCATCGACCGCCGTCCCAGCAGGCACCGGCAACGGCCGCAATATCACAGTAGCGCTAGTCTGCAGCGGCACTAGGCCAACATCATCATCGAATATCTCAGCACCTAAACCTACCCTGTCGCCGTCGTCGGAGACGACGTCAGCCTCCTCCGATACCATCTCCCCAAGCGGGCCCGTCTCCCCGTCGCCCTCCTCCATCGTCATCCCCCCGTCGTCCCACAGCTCGTCCATCAGCGGACTGGTCGTCTGATCCTCGCGCTCCGGCCGCTGCGTGCCGAAGTCGGCGTCGAAAACGCCGCGCCGCACCGGGCTCGAACCGGCGTCGGCCACCGAGATCTCGTCCGTCTCGGTGCCGACGTCGAACGACTGCCAGCGCACCGGGCTGGTGCCGGACGTGGTCAGGTCGTGCACGAGCGTGTCGGCGTCGCCGCCCGCCGCCGGCTCGTACGGCAGCTCGAGCGGCGACACGCCCACGCTGACGGCCTCCGTGCGGATCGGACTCGCCTCCGACGCGGTCAACTCGCGCCCGACGCTGCCCGACGGCGCGTCGTCGTCGTCGCCGACGTCGTCGTCGTCGGCGCGAGACGGCGCGCCGCCGCGCAGCTCGGACGACTTGAACGGCGCATCGCTGCCGATGCCCGTGTCGGACGTGATCTGCGGCAGGCTCTCCGAGCCCGAACCGGGCGTGTCGGTGGCCCACGCGTCGCCGCGACGCAGCACACCGCGCGTCAGCGCAACAGAGGACTCGGGGCGCAGGCTGGACGGACGGGCGGGAGGCGGGTCGGAGGCGGGCGCATGCGCGGTCACATCCCAACCTACACTGATCACAGAGTCGACAAGAGGTGTCGCTACGAGCGGCGCGTCATCTAGACTGATAAAGTCGCCTGCAGGTGGCACTACAGTCGCCACGTCATCCCGACCGACAGAGTCGTCAACAGATGGCAGTACTGTCGGCCCGGCCGCGAGTGGCCGGACACGGGGACTTGCTGTCGGCTCTGGCGGCTCCGATGCGGCTCCGCGCCCCCTCGCCACCGGCACTGTGTGCGCCACGTGGCTTTCTCTGACCTGCTCGACCTTGAATGGTCCTGATGCCGGCACAGAGGGAGAAGAACACACACAGTTAGCAAGCGCAGTCTCCACCACACTTCTCCATGGAATGACGTCACACCGCGCCAGCGCGGTGTGACGTCATGATGACCGGTCAGTGACCTTTTCGATTTTGTTTTCTGCTCCGGTTTTTTGCCATCAGAATTCCTTTGCTCTCTTTCTCTCTCTCGCTCTGGTGCTACAGACAGGACAGGAGCCGACGCCTGCTGGCGGCAGGGAGCGAAACAAAACATGACGAGAAAATAAATAGCAAACATGACGTATGTTAGCGGGCTCTCGGAGAGATTAGGCATTATCCGGCAAACAAAACTGACCGTGGATAATTATCAAAATAACAGAGAGGTCATGGTATTCGGACGAGTCCTCCGCTTGCACAGCGCGAACAACGGCTATTCTAACGTAAATGTTAACAGGACAGCGACAGTTGACGGCGCGATTTAACAACAGCCGGTTAAGGTTTACGCAGAGATGCGGTTGGTTAGCCCAGCAACACCCCAGTTGCGGCTCTGCAGCCCACGAGGACAAGACGGCGTGTGGAGGTCACGTCAGTCCCAAGCCGAGCCGATTAACGCACCCAGCCACGAAAGCCCAACAAAACCCTGCGACCTTCTTGCAGCGCAAACGCCGTCGACCGGCTTCGGCGGCCGGCGTTGGCTTCGTCTGCTCTTGTGAGAAGGGGAAAACGGGGACGAAAACCGAGGCCCAGCAATAAAATCAGGCAGCTCGGTCGCCACGAATGGTTGAAATGTGGGGGAGGGGCTTGAAGTCAGCGTCCGTTCGCCGGTCTGCCGGCCGATCGGTGTTCTCGGGGGGCGGGTGGAAGCCCGTCGGTTTTTGTGCGCCGTGATTGGTCGAGCAGACGGTGAGGTGGTCGCTGATTGGTTACCGTGCGTTGACCCGGACAGCTCGACTCGGATCAACCAATGGGAGCGCCCGGTCGCAGATGAGGCCAACAGAACGAACCGGCAACGCACTTACCTGGAACTGAACAGACAGAGGAGGAGGCCTGCCCAGCGTCGGAGAGTACTCAAATAACATTCACCTGACACAAGATCCATCTGACATAGTGACACGTGCACCGAGAACCCATCAAGCAGCAAAATTTGGAAGTGGGTTAGTGAAATCACACACATGGTAGAGCATGGAGATGGTTAGCAGACCAAAGTGGTCTGATTGCGGTTGCCACAACAGGTGCAGGGAGATAAACGAGATGACGTCACTACGATGACGTCAACTGGATACGCTGATCTGAATCAGCTCGTAACGTTGCCGTAGTTCACGCAGAATTGTTTGACAGACCCAATATGAAGAACACAACGTAAAAATGTGAAGATGCTTAGAAACAGTGCAAGAGTTGGCTTCTGTCCTCAAATGAGAACGAGACGAACAGGAGAAACACAATTTCGGATACAATAGTGCGCCAGAACTTCTTAATGCCTGATTATTTTGGGCCAATTATACATTAATTACTGATGATATTGTAGAGCCAGTGCCACTTCTTTGCTACGGAAAAAGAGCTATCCAATCATGAACTACAACACAAATTTCCTCTCGATGACAAAATCACGCAGGGGATACGACATGCTTTTGAGCATCTACTCATCTCAAATCGGTGCAGTGTTATTTGAGTACTGAGAGACAGGATAGCGGTAACATTCACACACCCACGCGGGCCTGTTTCGACTCGGACGCGTCGACGTATCGCACACTGGTGCTTCGTCCAGGCAATTTTGACTGGGGGTCACGGCCAGCGACTGCTGGGGCACCGTCAGACCCCCAGAAAATTACACAACAGTGGAATTGTCGATGACTGGACAGTGACTTGGGGACAAGACAATGACTACGGGCCACCCTGGCCCCGGTTAACATGCTAGTGGAGGCCCTGGACTCGCACGTGCCACGTGCTACGTCGAGGCGCCCTCGAAACGACTAGCATCGAGTCGAAACAGTCCACTTCACCACAACATCTAGTCGGCTGAGGCTGGGTGGCGTTTTTTGTCCGACGTCGGCGGAAACTGACACGCGATCAGGGACGATCGCGGCGTAAAACTGCGCCGAACAGACCACGCCACCGAATCCCAGCGCGTCGAAAAGCTGCTCCAGCCACCGCCGGCCAGGAAGTTTGATGGCAACGTCACCGAGGCAACCGGTTTGTGAACCAATCGGCATTCAGCAAAACGGCACGGACGGTGAACGACGGCCAGCCAGCCAGAGCGGTCTCGTGCATGTCGGAAGTTAATTGGCTCGCATGCGGAGCGGAACGGAGAGCCGGCCTGCGTCGGCGACCGACCGGCCATTTTGGCGACTAACCGGCCATTTTGAGCAGTCACAGCGTCACTCCACACAATCGGTGCGGCGCCCGGCGACAGGCTTAGAGACGACTCGAGAAAATAATCGCTTCAAGCAACTGAGTTCGCGCAAGTGAGTTCGTTCGACGAGACAAGAGCGAGTGCTCGGTGGTGGTGGTGGTGGATTGGAGTCTAGGGGCGCGTCGACATCTCGGGTCATTTTGCGCCCATGAGCGAGTGCTCGGGAGGCCAGGCGGCGCCCAGGAGTGCTCACGGTCCCGACACTGACGCATATATGCACAACACGAACGAAAGCCGGACTGTGTGAAAAACGGACGTAAAACGCACGTGTCGGCGGTACCTAGTCAAAAGACGCACGTGTCGGCGATACCTAGTCAAAAGGCGCGCAGAAGGCTACGTCGCAGAAGTAGGTGCGCTTGGGGCCTAAAAAAACAATGGAATCAAGCAAGGATGCAAAATGTCTCGTCCAATTTTGTAGTCAATTATAATTCGCCAAGTATAATTAATATTGATATATATTACGCTAATATACAAATAAGTGCGAAATATACCCCCCGCTATTTTTATAATAGCTTCGTTTGATTCTACGGGCATCAATGCGTTATTTACGCAGACACAACAGCATTTACTTTCATCCAAGTTCCAAGTTGAGTAAACCTGCTAAAAATCGGCGTGGCCGAATTCAATGATTGTCAAGCCTTGCTTACATTCAATTGGATTCGATAACGAAATGTCATACCTGCCACGTGACCTACATGGCCTTGTCCCTCGACCACTTTTCACAGGTGCTCTTACCCCTCCGTATGCAACAATCGCCTCGATATAATTTGTCTTGGCCAGCCAGTGTTTTGTTGTACATCTATGCTGTCGTCCATGATACACCCGAGTAAAACCACCTCGGGCTTGGCGCCCATCAGCACAACTATTGGGGTCTTCAAATTTTCAAATTTGCCGACACAGGTCGCGGCACGCCGATGACGGATTCACCGATCATTGAGGATCACTGGTTAATGGAAGCTTTAACTCGGCATGCAGTTTGAGGTGGTGGGCCGGGGGGGGGGGGGGGGGCGAAAACCGTCGCTGCTTGGAGCCGTCTACCTATTGCCACGAGTGACATGTAGCGATCGCTGACGCGGGGCAGCGGCGGAGGTAAAGGTCATGGATGGCAGGCCAGGCCAGGCCAGGTCAGGTCAGGTCAGGCCAAGTGGATAATAGTTAGGTTTGTGGCATGCCATGTAAGGCTATCCTGGTAGTGTTGGTGGCTACGTGTTGCTTTTTCACCTCGCACTCCTATTAATGATTGCCATCATTCTGATTGCCCTGTTCCTAGCTGAGATACGTTGCATTTTTCCTGATTTAAGGTCATTTGAAACTAACACACCTAAGTCTCTTTCATCTTCAATAACATCCAGTTCCCGACCCACCATTGTACATCTGAAAGTATCACCTCCGGACTCCATATGCACAACCTTACATTTATCACAGTTAAAAGACATCTGCCAATGATCAACCAACTTTTTTTTCAAAGTCTTCCAAGTCCCGTTGAATAAAACCAGTTTGATCACGACTGTTAGCCACTCTGACCAGCTTAATATTATCGGCAAATTTGAACACTGCATTCCCAGTCCTACTTCAGTGTTATTCACAAAGTTGATGACGAGAAGTGGACCCAAAACAGAGCCCTGTAACACTCCATTCGGAATATACTTCCATTCAGATTTACACCTAGTTAACACTACCCTTTGTAATCCGTCCCCTTAACCATATTTTAATCCAACCTAGTACTTTTTCCATGCTGCTCTTGTTGATGAATCAGATGGTCTCGTGGAACTTTTCAGAAGCTTTGCTAAAGTCCAAGCAAACAACATTCATCCCGCTTCGATCGTCTGCCCCTCTACTCTAGTACACTCCATGAACTAAACAATAGGTTAGCTAAACAAGATCTTCGAAAACGAAATCCATGTTCAGTATCCCCAAAGGCTGCTGTATGCTACTGGACGGGGTAAGAGTGTGTTGCATGCTTCTGACGGTAGTAAGAGGCTGTTGTATGCTAATGCAGTTGGTAAGAGTGTGTTGCATGCTGCTAGCTGTAGTAAGATGATGATGTATGCTACTGGAGGTGGACAGAGGACGCGGTATACTTCTGGCGGTGGTAAGTCTCCTGCATGTGGTAAGAGGATGTTGTATGCTACTGAATGCGGTACGAGGATGTTGCATGATTATGGTGGTGGCAAGAGGATACTGTGTGCTACTTGATGTGTGAAGAGGATGTCGTATGCTGATGGTGGTGGTAAGAGGCTGCTGTGTGCAATTGGAGGTGGTGAAATGATGGTGTATGCTGCTGGCGGTGGCACGAGTATTCTGCATGTGGTAAAACGATGGTGTACGGTGATGGGGCTGGCAAGAGGCTGCTGTGCTCTATTCGAGGTGATAAAATGATGATGTATGCTGCTGGCAGTGGTAAGAGTTTTCCGCACGTGGTAAAATGATAGTGTATGCTGCTGCAGGTGGCAAGAAGCTGGTGGTGTAGTGCTGGCGGTGGTAAAAGGCTGACGACGGCGGTAGGAGGGCGCCGCGAGAGGCGGCAGGAGGCGGCAGGAGGCGGCAGGAGGCGGCAGGAGGCGGCAGGAGGCGGCAGGAGGCGGCAGGAGCCGGCAGGAAGCGGCAGGAGGGCGGCAGAAGGCGGCAGGAAGCGGCAGGACGCGGCAGGAGGCGGCAGGAGCCGGCAGGAGCTGGCAGGGGGCGGCAGGAAGCGGCAGGAAGCGGCAGGAAGCGACAGGACGCGGCAGGAGCCGGCCAGCGTCAGCGGTCGCTACAGGGCCGGCAGGGCCGGGCCGGCGCCGGGTGAGCGCGTGAGGCGAGCCACAGCGTTACGGGCGCGCGCGACACGGCCGGGGTCGCCGCGTGACGCGTCACCGGCCGGTCGGAGGACGTACCTTCAGACGGCAGGCGCTGAGTCGTGTCGGGTTCACCTGGAACGCACAGGGCGCGCGGGTCAGACGTCAGAAGTCAGGTTTGGTTATTGGAGTTCAGGGGCGCATCAACTGCATCGGTCATGCCCATCGTCAACGTCAGGTTGCTATGTAAGTTCAGGGGCGCATCGACTGCATCGGTCATGCCCATCGTCTGATTAGACGTCAGGTTTCCCGCGTCAGATGTCAGGTTTGGCTATTGGAGTTCAGGGGCGCATCGACTGCATCGGTCATGCCCATCGTCTGACGTCAGACGTCAGACGCCCGGCGCTGGTGGGCCGAGGCGGCACGAGTGGCCGTCTCCATGACGACCACTCATGAACGACGGGACACGGCCCAGGGGCACAGCCCAGGGGACACGGCCCAGGGACACAGTCCAGCAACACGGCCCAGGGGTACAGCCCGGGGACACGGCCCAGGGACACAGCCCAGGGACACGGCCCAGGGGCACGGCCCAGGGCACGGCCCAGGGGTACAGCCCAGGGACACAGCCCAGGGACACAGCCAGGGGCACGGCCCAGGAGCACTGCCCAGGGGTACATCCCAGGGACACAGCCCAGGGACACGGCCCAGGGGTACAGCCCGGGGACACGGCCCAGGAGCACTGCCCAGGGGTACAGCCCGGGGACACCCCAGGGCCCAGGGACACGGCCCAGGGCACAGCCCAGGACACGGCCCAGCCGGGACGCCCACAGGACACGGCCCAGGGACACAGCCCAGGGACACGGGCACCCAGGGGTACAGCCAGGGGGCAAGGCCCAGGAGGAGGCCCAGGGCACGGCCCAGGGGCACACCCAGGGACACAGGACACGGCCCAGGGCACGCCCAGGGGAGCCAGGCGGGGTGCAACACGGGACGGCCCACAATAGATCGGTGAGATGGATCGGAATTGCTGTCCACAGCTCAGCATGCACGTCAGGCAAGTTGGACGGCGGCAGAGGAGCTGCCTTGTATTAAGGACGAAGCTGAATGTGTATATATTGTGTGGCTGAAATGCCACTGTCCACCGTCCGAGGAAACCAGACTCCACCCCCCCCCCTAACCACAGTAATGCTACAACGCAATGTGCAATGTGCATTGGACTGTGAAGGGGGCAGGCTATGATTGGAGGGTATCCCTTCGCCTTCCCAATTACAAGGTGCAAGCCAAAAACTATGAATCATCCCGCTGCTAATCTGGGTAAATATTACACCACCAATAATACATTTTAACTGGCCGATGCATTAATGATGAAATCACAAGCCAACAGATGTTTTCCTCTCGCGTATTGCGACGAGGACATTAATGACCATGGGCGGATCCACGAACGTGATCAGGGGCGGATCCAGGACCAAGTAATCAGGGGCGGATACAAAAATATGGTCTCGTGCGAGCCCAGGAATGTGACCACGAGCGGCATGAGAATGTAATCAGGAGCGGATCCGGAAATGTGAGCAAGAGCGGATCCAGGAATTTGACCAGGGGCGGATCAGAGAATGCCATGACGGGCGGATCCTGTAATTTTTTATCGGGAGGACTTGTCCTGGGGGACGCCTTTTTACTCTGCGGGGTGCCATTGGCCGAAATCGGGGCGTTGAGAGGGCAGCCCGCCCCCTCCACATTGCACTGGAGCTGCAGCGTCCTGGAGGGGCGCCGCATCTCCATCGGGCACGTGCCCCCAGCCCCCTGGAGACGTCAGCGGCTGAGACTAACCTCGGACGGTCGTGGTGGTGATTGTGGTCGATTTCTGAGTTATCTTCCCGCCGTCGATGGCGGTGTCGCTCGTCTGTTGCTGCACTGTCGTTTTACTGCCATCTAGCGGGAGAATACAAAAGCAGTGTTACCAGAAGTCGAGCCATCGGGCTGCCAACAGACCAGCAAGCAGACAAACAAGCGTGTACATATCGAATCAGGTCACGGGCACACACTTCCCGAGCATCGGCCGAAGGTCTGGAGGAGACGGAGGCAAAGCTGAAGATGGCAGCAGAAGCGTGGCACACCGTTCAGACCGGAAGAGATCTCAGGAGGATGGCAGAGTCGAGAAAGTGCTGTGTGACAGATGTCAGCAGGCACGGGAATTGCTGCAACTTCAGCCGGTTTCGGTGGAGAATGTTTTCATCAGTTTAGAAAAAACACCTAATCCCCCGCTATGCTTTGGAACCTGTTCCTTAGCGCACCAGAATTGCTCAAAAGTTGAGGTGGGATGGGGATGGGGAAAGAGCCATTTTGAAGTCGAATCCTTCCATAAAACTGCCATAGGACCATTGTTGAACCCGTCCGTGCACGACTCAAGCCATCTTCTACCATCTTGCACACATACCTACCAAAGGTACACATTTACGAAACCTCCTTCTGTGGTCTTACGCACACACATACCGTATACATCTATAAGGTCTTCTACCATCATAAGCACTCACATATAGAACAAATATGTGGAGCCTTCGCCTGTAGTCTGACGCACACACATACTGTACACGTCTATAAGACCTTCTCCTGTACATAACTACACGTCCACAAGCCATGTTGACCGCCGCCGTCAACATGTACACATGCGTCTCATCCTACAGATGCTCTTCGCAAATTGACATTGGACGCCATTCTCGATAGAACATATGTAACTAGATGTCGGAATCTAGTGGCACTCATCCCATCCCACCCATCGTTCCGCGCCGAGTTAAGCACACATCAAAACACACGATTTACCGACTGGTAAAGTGAGACGGCAAACCCACATTAAAGCGGAAAATGTCTGCAGAGTTGCTTAGATAATGCAACTTGGATCGTCGGCGAGAAGAAAAATAAATGACAGGCAATGCTCAGTGGCGATATTTTTCCTATCACCCATTGAAACCGAAACAATCCATCAAAGCTGAACACCAAAAGTATGCCGCCCGAACGAACTTTGAGCTCTTAAACGGCCGGGTAGGCAAAGCTTCAATCGAAAACGAGGCTATAAAAATGCGTCGGGAACGCCAAATCACGCTGTCCGATCCACAGCATACACACATCAACCTAAAACATATCAACAGCAGTTCGAACGTGCCAAACACAGGAACGGTAACGAACATCAAGGTGCATCTAAATAATTACTAGCATGGTGCCCATCCCGGATAAAACATCACTAACGAAACAACACCACTACCAACACAACACACTAGATGAGTAGTGCATGCACCACTATCATAAACCATATACTTCAGTACTGCATGCACCACTATCAGGCCCCATACACTTGACACTTGTGCACACACCACTATCCGACACTACATACTTGGTAGATAGTGCATTCATCACCATCAGACACTACACCCTTGACGGGTCGCGCATACACCACTACCAGAAACCATACACTTCACGAATTGTGCACACACCACTATCGGACACTATACACCTGATTAGTGCATGCACCAGCGTTCCAGGCAGACTGCTAACCGATCTAGGGGCGGATCCACTGACATGGTGATAGTGGGGCACATGGGCACGTGTCTTCATGGAAAAGCGGCGCCCCACCAGGGAAGCTCAAGCGCACCCGTGTCTTTCAATTGTTCAGCCGAAGACTCTTAGGCTGAAGCCTAAGAGCCCCTCTTAGGAGAAAAGGCGCCCTCCAGGAACACTCGAGTGTACCCCTCCGACCGTCAATTTTGTTTTCAATCAGCACCGCCCCCTCGAGGAATTCCGCCCCTCCCGACGAGCACCCCACCCGGTCAAGTGTCCAGATCCGCCTCTGAGCCCGCCTTATGACGTCAGTCCATACATTGGAATTAATCGACTGGCGACAGAGTGTTCCAGTGATTAGGCAATTCCACCCCAGTCAGCGTGACTGGATGAATGGGCTAACCATTTAGGCATGTCTATCAGAGTTGGGCCAAACGGACAGATTGCAATTTTTAAACTGAACGTTACGGTTATGGGCGTCGTGCAGGAAGGTTTAATTTAAAGCCGGATCGTCCCGCCTCGCTCCATTGGTTGATCACAGCGTGGCCAAAGCCTTCAGGAAAGCGTACGGAACAAGACAATACGGACACACGGTTATTGCTTTTATTGCCAAGCTTTTATTGTTATTTTTGTATTGTTATTTTCATTGGGTTAGGTTAGGTTAGGTTATCGCCTACGCCCAAGTTCAGAATTCCGCCCAAGTTCAGCGCTACGCTCAAGTTCAGAATTCCGCCCAAGCTCAGCGTTACGCCCAAGTTCAGCATTACCACAAAGTTCAGTTTGCATCCAAGAGCAATACGCTAAGTTCAGTGTCACACCCAAGTTCAGCATTACGCCCAAGTTCAGCATTACGCCCAAGTTCAGCGCCACGCCCAAACTCAGCGTTACGGCCAAACTCAGCGTTACGCCCAAGTCAGATCAGAGCAGCCAAACGTCAGCCCACACAACCCGGCCGCCACCAGCTGCCAGATAACACCGCACCGCACCACTGGTACACTCCGTCAAACGCCAAGCCAGCAGTCGGCGCCAGCCCGCCACCAGCACACCAAAAGCCACCACACAACGGAACGAGCTGCGACACAGCCCAGGCGGAGCTGCGACACACACACACGGCTGCGACACAGACGCCACGAGACGAGTGCGTACCTGGCCGGACCAGCTCCAGCTCAGTCGGGGTGGAGGGGGGCGTGGGGGCGCGGCACGCCACGTCACCTGTGTCAGGCGCCAGTCCAGTCACCACGGGCATGACGCGCGCGCTCAAGGGCCACACTCATGGATGGTACACACTCAATAGTCGGAGTCATACTCAGGTGAATGGTACACACTCAAGAGTCAGAGTCACACTCAGATGAATGGTACACACTCAAGAGTCAGAGTCACACTCAGATGGTTGGTACACACTCAAGAGTCAGTCACACTCAGATGAATGGTACACACTCAAGAGTCAGAGTCATACTCAGATGAATGGTACACACTCAAGAGTCAGAGTCACACTCAGATGAATGGTACACACTCAAGAGTCAGTCACACTCAGATGAATGGTACACACTCAAGAGTCAGTCACACTCAGATTAATGGTACACACTCAAGAGTCAGAGTCACACTCAGATGAATGGTACATACTCAAGAGTCAGAGTCACACTCAGGTGAATGGTACACGCTCAAGAGTCAGAGTCACACTCAGGTGAATGGTACACACTCAAGAGTCAGTCACACTCAGATGAATGGTACACACTCAAGAGTCAGAGTCACACTCAGATGGTTGGTACACAACAGGTCAGTCAGCAGGGTGTCGGTGGTGTGTCAACAGGTCAGTCAGCAGGGTGTCAGTGGTGTGTCAACAGGTCAGTCAGCAGTGTGTCAGTGGTGTGTCAACAGGTCAGTCAGCAGGGTGTCAGTGGTGTGTCAACAGGTCAGTCAGCGGGGTGTCAGTGGTGTGTCAACAGGTCAGTCAGCGGGGTGTCAGTGGTGTGTCAACAGGTCGATCCGCAGTGTGTCAGTGATGCATCAAGAGGGTGACAGGTTAGCGCAATACCAAACTTCACCTCCAAGGCTGGGTGAAGGCTAAGCACACCAACCCGGGCCATGACCGGTGAGAAACCGGGCCAGCATTTCTCGTCGACCGCACGGAGGGCTCTCCCACACCTCAGCTCGACCACCGGCCCACCGACAACGTGTCAAGGACTCGCACCCAGGCGGGCGAACTCCACACCCCTGCCCATCCCGCTCCCCCTCGACGATGGTGGTTGGTGGCTGTTGGTTTTACGACACGTCGACCGTTGAGTCATGCCGCGTCGCCAATCTCTCACGCCGATTGGTCGCGGTCGAAGAGGAGCGACAGGTGAGACTCGAACCCACGATCTTTCGATTGTGAGATGGGCAACGTACCCCAAGACTACTCGTCCCCTCCCCCCTCCGGGAGATCAATGCAAAGGACGGGACAGGAGCGGACAGAAGCAGCGAACAACAACAACAGCAACAGCTGGACCAACATCACCTGGACTTGCTGACTAAACCTGCGGCGACAGTGCAGCGATAGTGCAGCGACTGGTTTACTGAGATACTATAGACTAGCTATAGTATCTCAGCTAATACTATAGACTAGTGCCATCGGTAGCCCAAAAGTCGTGCCAACGGTCCTCACAAAACGAGCTATGCGCAGACGGCCCTTACTGTGCCTCAGTCTCTCTGTTTGGCAGTCAAGAAGAGCCGCGGCTGGCCGGGATTGTGCAGCACCTCAGCACCGGGTACGCCCACCACCCGACCACATCTCCACAGGGATATCGGCCCAGACCACCCGACCACACCTCCACAGGGATATCGGCCCAGACCCCCCGACCACATCTCCACAGGGATATCGGCCCAGACCACCCGACCACACCTCCACGGGATATCGGCCCAGACCACCCGACCACGCCTCCACAGGGATATCGGCCCAGACCACCCGACCACATCTAGGATATCGGCCCAGACCACCCGACCACACCTCCACAGGGATATCGGCCCAGACCACCCGACCACACCTCCACAGGGATATCGGCCACAGACCACCCGACCACACCTCCACAGGGATATCGGCCCAGACCACCCGACCACACCTCCACAGGGATATCGGCCCAGACCACCCGACCACACCTCCACAGGGATATCGGCCCAGACCACCCGACCACACCTCCACAGGGATATCGGCCCAGACCACCCGACCACATCTCCACAGGGATATCGGCCCAGACCACCCGACCACACCTCCACAGGGATATCGGCCCAGACCACCCGACCACGCCTCCACAGGGATATCGGCCCAGACCACCCGACCACACTCAGGGATATCGGCCCAGACCACCCGACCACATCCACAGGGATATCGGCCCAGACCACCCGACCACATCTCCACAGGGATATCGGCCCAGACCACCCGACCACACCTCCACAGGGATATCGGCCCAGACCACCCGACCACACCTCCACAGGGACATCGGCCCAGACCACCCGACCACATCTCGGATATCGGCCCAGACCACCGACCACACCTCCACAGGGATATCGGCCCAGACCACCCGACCACACCTCCACAGGGATATCGGCCCAGACCACCCGACCACACCCCCAGGGATATCGGCCCAGACCACCGACCACACCAATCGGCCCAGACCACCCACCACACCTCCACAGGGATATCGGCCCAGACCGCCCGACCACACCTCCACAGGGATATCGGCCCAGACCACCCGACCACACATCCAAGGGATATCGGCCCAGACCACCCGACCACACCTCCACAGGGATATCGGCCCAGACCACCCGACCACACCTCCACTGGGATATCGGCCCAGACCACCCGACCACATCTCCACAGGGATATCGGCCCAGACCACCCGACCACATCTCCACAGGGATATCGGCCCAGGACCACCCGACCACATCTCAGGGATATCGGCCCAGACCGCCCGACCACACCTCCACAGGGATATCGGTCCAGACCACCCGACCACACCTCCACAGGTGATATCGGCCCAGAGCCACCCGACCACATCTCCACAGGGATATCGGCCCAGACCACCCGACCACACCTCCACAGGGATATCGGCCCAGACCACCCGACCACATCTCATGGATATCGGCCCAGACCACCCGACCACACCTCCACAGGGATATCGGCCCAGACCACCCGACCACACCTCCACAGGGATATCGGCCCAGACCACCCGACCACATCTCCACAGGGATATCGGCCCAGACCACCCGACCACACCTCCACAGGGATATCGGCCCAGACCACCCGACCACATCTCCACAGGGATATCGGCCCAGACCACCCGACCACACCTCCACGGGGACATCGGCCCACGACGATGCATCAATGACCTGTATTGAAAATGAACATGACCATCAAGCTTCCAATGACGGAAACTCCCCAACGGCTTTACCGCGCCTCAGTAACGTGATTCACCCACTGCTCAGATGTCGCCACCGTCGCGTCGACGTCGTCAGCCCCGCCCGCGCCCGCCAAAGTCACGCCCCTCACCATCAGCGCACAGACGACCTGGCACCGGCAGCGGCCCGACCGCGGAGGGATGGCGGTGGTTATTTGTTCCACGACACGTCGAACGTTCAGTCATGTAGCGTCGCTAATCTCTCAACTCACCCATAGACGACTACTGGTCCCCCGACGGAGGGGGGAGTGTCATGCCAAGAGGGCGGGGGCGGGGGTGTAGGGGGCGGGGGTGCGCAGACCGGGGGCAGGACGTACCGGGGGCGGCCTGGGTGCGTATGACGGCCGTCGACACCACATACGACGGCGTGGTGGGCGACCGCAGTCCCTTCTTCTCGGACACCATGACAGGCTCTTCGACCGCGGGCACGTCTGAAACAGGGCAGGACACGTCAGGTCGGCCTCACGTCAGTCAGGCCAGGTCACTGGAACGCCATTCCACGTCGGGTCAGGTCAGGTTGGTGTTTTTGGGCTTCCAACGCGTTGGCCATACAGCGCCCATAGGGTCAGGTCAGGTCACATCAGTCCCCGCGCATCAGGCGACATGGCAGGACATGACAGGACGGGGCTGGTCAGGTCAGGTCAGGCAATTGAAGCCGACATACCTGGCCAGCGTCAACAAAACCTCCCATTACAGCAGACATGTCCATGACTACTTCAGATTGGGTGAGGTCACATCAGTTCAGGCCATATCGTATATATCAGGCGCAATAATATCCATCTCACAGCATCGCAGAGACCTCGGCACTATCCTCGGAGTTCACCAGCTCCTCTGACAGGTCCATCGATCGCAGACGACCTACGCCGTTCATCATCAGTGTGCGACCGGTTAAAGCGAAAGCACGGGTTTCGCACGCAAATGCATGGCCATATTTAGACAGACAACGTAACCCCGGTAACTGCCGATAGCCTTTGTAACCACCGATAATCTCGATAACCACCTTTAAGCTCGGCAACCACCGACCATCTCTGTGCCCGTCGATAATCTCTGTAACCACAGCTATGCTCGGTAACCCCAGATAACCTCGATAACCACATATTACCTCGGTAACCACATATAACCTCGGTAACCCCAGATAACCTCGATAGCCACATATTACCTCGGTAACCCCAGATAACCTCGGTAACCACAGATAACCTCGGAAAACCCAGATAACCGCAGTAACCACATATAACCTCGGTAACCCCAGATAACCTCGGTAACCACAGATAACATCGGTAACCCCAGATAACCTCGGTAACCCCAGATAACCTCGGTAACCCAAGATAACCTCGGCAACCACAGATAACCTCGGCAGCCACCCGCCGGCCCTAATGCTTCGGAGCGCGGGATAACCCAGTAGGCCGAGGACGTTGTACCGGAGCCGCCCAATGAGAGACTCAGGCTGTTTATTGGGTGGTTCTCGACGCACTTCATGCACATTCACGGCTAATGGCGCCGCCCACACTGTTTCGCCGGTGGGCCGCGAGATTGGGTAATGTCCTGAGCGGCGCTAGTGTCGAACTCGGGACCTTTGGTACCCGGAGCCCAACACCTTAACCACTCGGCCATCCCCGCCCCTACGTTCCTGTACTCATGTATTCATGATCTGGTGATTATCTAACCAAGCATCGTCGACTCCCAGTCAGTCGATTCCAGTAGAGCCAATTCCACCACAAATAAATTGTTTAGTCCCTCCATGCATTCTATAGCGCACAAAGCTGGACGGGAACAGCCGGCCCATGCTCCCGGTCGGCTTCCCCCGGATCGGTAGCACCTACTCTCTGACTGCCTATCCTGATAGACGTGTGTGTGTGTGTGTGTGTGTGTGTGTGTGTGTGTGTGTGTGTGTGTGTGTGCGTGCGTGCGTGAGTGCGTGCGTGCGTGCGTGCGTGCGTGCGTGCGTGCGTGCGTGCGTGCGTGCGTGCGTGCGTGCGTGCGTGCGTGCGTGCGTGCGTGCGTGCGTGCGTGCGTGCGTGCGTGCGTGCGTGCGTGCGTGCGTGCGTGCGTGCGTGCGTGCGTGTGTTGCGCACGCGTGTATTTGTGTATATGTATGTTAATGTTTATGTTTGTCTCCAGGGGGCAGTGGTGTGCGACCAAAACTGGGTCATACTCGTACACGTCACATGGCCACAGCAGATTATCAGGCCGGGGATGGCAGGGGGGGGGCATTCCCAGCCGCACCGTCAAGCCGGCGGCCAGCATTGGCAGCACGTCGTACAGATACTCCGCACCGAGCGAAAACAACTTCAGTCCGTGGCATAATTTAGCATCAGGTCCATTAATTGACCTACATAGATGTGAAGTATTTCTCTGCCGCGAGCTGCCACCGTCCGTTATTGGTCAAGGTGCCGAGTTATTGGTGAATGCGCCAGCGAAATTGATGGATGTATCGGAAGAGAAAAACGACAGGCCGACGTTTTTGGCAGCACGCAGTTGACACTCGGCACCGAGCGAAAATAACTCCAGTCCATGGCACAATTTAGCATCGGGTCGACAGACAGCTCTGACAGACCGCCAGAACTGTGGCGGTGAAGATGATGACTGAGGCGTTTCCGGCGACCCAATTACTTGTCGCAAAACGGGGCCACCAGCACGGGAATAACCGCCCGTTGCCGCAAACATATAATACACAGACCTCGCAGTACGACAGCACAGCAGTACAAGATAATGATACGTGCCATGGGGCCACATTCTGGTGTGCAATTTAAAATAATTGAAAATGAATGTTGGAACTCGAGAGACATAAACAAAAACACACTGTGATATGAGTAATACGGCTCATCAAGTAAATACGTTGCGTCACAGTTGAATACTATTGCCAACAGGTGGCGGTGGCTATGCGGCGGTGGTGGGCGGTCATGACTTTACGGCGCACTCAGCAGCTGAGGCCAAATGGCGTCGCTTGTCTCTGACCCTGGCAGGAAGAGCGGGCACCGCGGAGAATCGAACCCCGTACCCCTGGGATTTCAGACGTTCGGCTGAGCCACTGAACTACCGATCCCGTCCGATAGATGGCATCACACGAGTCGAGTTTCACACATTCGCGGCGACGCCTGGCCCCACCATCTTTGCCATAGCCCTACCAACTGCTTCCTTGCTTAACACGGGACCCATAGTGTAGACCCGACCAACAAAAATAGCAGCACCCATTTACTCCATGCATTGGACCCCACCAATACATTTTCCGAACCTCCTCCACCCACAAGACCATAAGAATGGCTCAAAGTCAGCATGGCCGTACTTGTGCTCAGTACGGGTCGGCAGCGACTGGTCGGCCGACGCCACGCGCCGCAGATGCTGCACCGGCCGACTCTCCCGCCCCCTGCTGACCCCCACCGTCGGCAGGCAGCGGGGGTGCCGATATACAGAGCCGGCCGCCGCTCGTCTGGACAAATTGCGCCCGCCAGCGCGCGCACACACGGGCCAACACGCTGTTAGCTATTTAGGTTTAGGGGCGCCCCGATCGCCGGAGCGGGCAGTTACGGCCGTAGGTCGTGCCGGGCGGTCAGGCGCTCGTCAGACACACCCCGACTGGCTCAGGGGCGGATACAGGGGTGGATAAAGGAGCGGGCACACGGGCAGATACAGGGGCGGATAAAGGAACGGATACAGGGACGCGCACAGGGGCGGGCACACGAGCAGATACAGGGCCGGATAAAGGAGCGGATACAGGGGCGGGCACACGAGCAGATACAGGGGAGGCTAAAGGAGCGGATACAGGGGAGGACACAGGAGCTGGTAAACGGGCAGATACATGGGCAGATACATGGGCGGATACAGGGGCGGGTACACGGACAGATACAGGGGCGTATACAGGAGCGGATACAGGGACGCGTACAGGGGCGGGCACGGGGGCGGATACAGGGGCGTACACAGGGGCGGGTGCGGGTACAGAGGTGGAAACAGGGGCCTGGGGAATGGAAAAGTTCCTGCTTCTATCTCCGAGGACAGGCGCTCCTTTAGTATGCTCTAGTGCATCCCTCCCCTGTTAAGCGAAGTTTCAGTCGAAGGCGTCCCTCCACGGGATTCCGCAGTAACTTCCCTTCAAGAAAATGACACCCATTCAAACGAATGCGCCCCATGCACGTCCCTGGATCCGCCCCTGATCCGTTTCGTCCGACGAGCTGGTCATAGGGATGCGCGCATCAACCGGCTAAGCTGCGCGCAGCAAGGACGCTTGCCAAGGGAAGCTTACGGTAATAAAACATTTTATCGCGACCAAATTCCATTCTTTTCCGTATTTTGATGACTACGCCGAGTGAAATAATTAGAGCCCTGGGGGATGCCACAACTGAAGGAGACCTACACGAACTTCACACACTAAGTGTGATGGCAAGCATTTATATCCATTGTGTCCCCATGGTGAGAAGATAAAGACCATTGGTCAGTCTCAGCCTTTTCGGACTGTGTGGATAAAAAAAAAGTGGCCACACAGTCCGATTACAATTGGCAGTGGTTGCAATCCTTGACGCAAGTAGTGCCCAATTGTAAAGAAGGTCCTGTTCACCCAGGGACTCCTCAATGATCATGACCGAATCGAATGCCTGCCACCTCGATAGCGATCGGCATCAGTATCGGTACAGGTACACAGCGGGACGAAAACACGAGCCACTCCACCATTGTTCCGACTTTTCCATCCGCCAACGTCCCACCCGGCGGCGCCTCACTTGGCGAAAAGGCAGCCGCCGCTCCGGCGCTCCGGCCTGACATCTATCGGCCAAACAAACAACTAACGAGCAGTGCGGCTGCAGCATTCCTCCCGACAGCGGCCACACGCAACCTGGCGCTCAACGATGAGTTCACCGGGCCGCTGCAGACTGTTGTGAGCGAATGTTTGGCGCCAAATTCCTGCACACCAGGAGGCGCGCTTAATCCCGCGGCGCCAGAGCTGGCAGCTGCCACGTCGGTGTGGAGACAGATGGCGATCAACAACGACAGAGCCGGCAATACGGGCAGCTTAGGGATACAGCGCTGAAGGCGTAGCTGAACGTCCGCGGAACTAGAGCCAGGTGTTTTAGAATGCACGGTAGACTATTGCACCATTCCCACTTCTTCCCCACACCAGACCATGTGTATTCATCCCTCCTATTCATTGTTGGTTATTTAGGCTATCGGGTGCATCGACTGCGTTGGTCATACAGCTCCTATTCATTGTTCTTTTCCGTCTTCTTTATTCCACAGCCCAGAAATTGCCCAAGTCAGTCAAATATAGGTTCAAATGCAAACAGTCATGACTGTCTGTCATGCCTGAGAATGTCTGTCATGCTTACATGATGAGAATGCCGTCATGCCACGCGTGCCTCTATGTATGCTATGTTTTGCAAAGCCAAATAAGTTGTGTTGCTTTGAATTGCACTATGGCACTGTGTGACAAACCAGGGGCGTGTGAGAACGCTCCCTTGCGTTTCCTTGCTGAAAGATGGCATTGAATCATATTTCACCCTTCCGGATTTGACTCGGTACAAATTTTCGGAAGCACATCCCCACCCCTGGACTCTAAAACCGGTTCCGGAAAAGCTAGTTGCGAAACGCCAACAAGAGCAAAGGCGCATCACAGGAGGGAACCGCCCTCCACCATTCAGCACTCAAAAATACCCTAGATGAACGAGCAAGTAAGATTTTCAACACACAAAACTCTAAATGGCACTGGTCGCGCGCCGGATGGTTTCTCCATTTTAAGACATTTTTTGTCCGGACCCATGCGGAAAATTCTAGCTGCGCCACTGCACTAAATATTTTGTAATTACAAATGTGCTGAAAAGACAAATGCGTGCCGCAGTGGTGACGAACGCGGCGCACTTTTCACCACTCAGGCAGCCACCAGATAAAAACTGTTTGGCGTGCCGAGTACAGAGAAAACATGTCTCAGCCGAGCAGCACAATATCTTCAGCAAGATATCGTGCTGCTCTTGACATCAGCACGCGGTAACCGCATCTGCTGCAGGTTCTCAGCACCAGACACCGCTCGACTCAAATTTTTTTAGTCGACTCACAGACTCGTAGATCTCGAGATCTGATTCGACTCGCGACTCAAACAGACTGACATAAATTTGAATCGATTCAGATGTGACTCAGTGGGATCAGACTCATGAGCCATATGATTTAGTGTGCACTGCCCACACATGATATTTCAATGATTGACACATGATTCGACTCATTTTTAGAAATAAAAGTTTGAACTCACGACTCAAGATATATTTTCGGGGGGAAAATCGATTCAACTCGCGACTCGCGACTCATCAACTCGCGATTGAAGACGATTCAACTCGCGATTCATCCCAAAACTTCATGATTCACGAGTCGATTCTCGATTCAACTCGAGTCGAGCACAAGTCTGCCGGACACAACAGCACACCGCGCCACCCAGCCCTCATCAGCTGACGCTGCAGCTGCCGCCTGCAGAACAGCCGAGCTGTCTGCTGGAGAAGTTGTGAGTTGGTGGGGGGGGGGGGGTTGTTAGGGCACGCACCTGTTTGGTCCCGTGCCGCGAACGTGACGGGCGGCTGGGCGCGCTCCACCTCGGCCAGCGCGTCGCCCAGCTCGCGCAGCACCAGCGAGCGCCGCTTGCTCTCCGGCTGGTCGGCGGCGGCCACCTCGGGCCGGGACAGTCGCACCGGCGCGATGTCGTCCTCGGCCCGGTCAGGCGAGGTCAGGTCGGTGACGGTGACCTGACCCGTGGCCGGACCGTCCTTGGGCGCGATGGGCGTGAGCGGCTTGCTGGGCCGCACCACCGTCTTCTCCTCGGCCGCGTATTTGCGCTCTTCCGCGTCGGCGGTCGGCGTGACGACTGCGGACAGGTCTCCGGGTCAGCGCAGGTCAGCACAGGTCAACTGAGATACCCAGGTCGGCCGGGTCACACGAACCATCGGGAGGCGTCCCGCCAACATTAGTCCAGTCAACATCCCAGGGTCACCGGGTTCCCAGAGGTCGACGGAGACACCGGGATCACCAGAGGTCAGCCGCGACATCCGGGTGAGACTGGGTCACGAGTGAGTTTGTTTATTGGTGTTTAGGGGCGCATCGGCTGCGGTGGTCAGGCAGCAACGGGGTAAGTGACTGACAGGGTAAGTGACTGACGGGGTAAGTGACTGACGGGGTAAGTGACTGACGGGGTGAAGTGACTGACGGGGTAAGTGACTGACGGGGTAAGTGACTGACGGGGTGAGTGACTGACTGGGTAAGTGACTGACGGGGTAAGTGACTGACGGGGTAAGTGACTGACGGGGTGTGTGACTGACGGGTTGGGGCGCCTCGACTATAAAACCAGCAAACTGTCAAACTGGTGTCACTACCAAGGTCCGCTGCCAAACTGGTGTAAAGTTGATGGCACTACCAAGTGCCAAACTGGTGTAAAGTTGGTGCTACGGCGCAATAGTGACCTGCCAAACTGGTATGGAGCCTATGAGAACTATTCGTCCTCACAACTGATTGGATCCCTCTCCGGCCGATGGGGACAGTGACCCGTACCGACCCAATGACCCAATGACCCAACACGTTCCGCGGCGCGGCAATTTCCCGGCTGGAATCCGGTAGCGGTGCGCGCGCGGCTTTCATGTCGCCGCCTCCGGGAAGCATTTCGCCCGGTCGGTACGGTGCCGGTGGGCCCGCCCACCCATCACACACACACACACGCACACACACACGCACATCCCCGGCGGACAGACAGACACACGCACGTGCAGACCGCGGGCGGCGTTGTGGTGGCCAGCCGACCAGATGGCGCCTCCCGGACCAGCGGGGACGGGGAGACCGTGCTCCCCTCCCAGGGCACGAGACACCACAGCGGGGAGACCGTGCTCCCCTCCCAGGGCACGAGACACCACAGCGGGGAGGCCGTGCTCCCCCTCCCAGGGCACGAGACACCACAGCGGGGAGACCGTGCTCCCCCTCCCAGGGCACGAGACACCACAGCGGGGAGACCGTGCTCCCTCTCATCCCAGGGCACGAGACACCACAGCGGGGAGACCGTGCTCCCCTCCCAGGGCACGAGACACCACAGCGGGGAGACCATGCTCCCCCTCCCAGGGCACGAGACACCACAGCGGGGAGACCGTGCTCCCCTCCCAGGGCACGAGACACCACAGCGGGGAGACCGTGCTCCCCCTCCCAGGGCACGAGACACCACAGCGGGGAGACCGTGCTCCCCTCCCAGGGCACGAGACACCACAGCGGGGGACCGTGCTCCCCCTCCCAGGGCACGAGACACCACAGCGGGGAGACCGTGCTCCCCTCCCAGGGCACGAGACACCACAGCGGGGAGACCGTGCTCCCCTCCCAGGGCACGAGACACCACAGCGGGGAGACCGTGCTCCCCTCCCAGGGCACGAGACACCACAGCGGGGAGACCGTGCTCCCTCCCCAGGGCACGAGACACCACAGCGGGGGCCGTGCTCCCTCTCCCAGGGCACGAGACACCACAGCGGGGAGACCGTGCTCCCCTCCCAGGGCACGAGACACCATCGCGGGGAGGACCGTGCTCCCTTGCCTCCCAGCCCACGGGACACCATCGCGGTAGCACTGGCAGCACAGCGAGGACCAATGAGCCATGCTCAAGTGGAAATTGAGTGGAGACAAACGCACTGGCTTTCACAGCTGAGGGACAATAGAGCGCGGTGCACATGGAACTCTGTGTGACAGTCAGTTTCACACCACGGCAAATTACTCTGTGAAAGACTATTACAAACTAGGGGCAATTCACATGATGTGAAAATAACTACCGTTTGACACGCGCGTTCTGGGAGGATTCACAAGAAATGAAAGTGGCCATGAACCATGAACCATGAAACGTGTCTGCAGCATATTGTGATTGTTGTCATGAGGGTAAACAAAGGTGCATGAGGCTCGTGACGTTACCATTTGGCCTCGTTATGGGTTTCCAAGAATAATGCGGAGGGGCGAATACAATAGTGTCGCGGCCGCTGCCTTCAACTACTGTAGTTCTGTCTCAGTTACTGTAGTTCATCAGCTACTATTCCTGTGGTCCAGTATCAGCTAGTGTGGTCCCGTCTCGGTTACTGTGGTTCTTCTCCAGCTACAGCTACTGTGATCCTGTCCCAGTTACAGTTAATATGGTTCTACTCCAGTTACAGTTATTATGATCTTGCCTCAGTTACAATTACTATGGTCCTGCCCCAGTCACAGTTATCATGGTCCTGCCTCCTGTCCTGTTACAGCTACTGTGGTCCTGGCCTAGTTACAGTCACCGCTGTCCTGCCCAGCTACAGCTGCTATGGTCCTGCCCCAGCTACAGTCACTGTGGGTCCTGCCTCAGTTATAGTTAATGTGGTCCTTCCCCAGTCACAGTTACCGTGGCCCTGCCTCCAGTCCTGCTACAGTTATTCCCGGCGCACGCATCGCACCGCAAATTATTACCAAAATAGCCGGCCAGCAGCTGGCCGTTTCGAAGGCGGCTGCGTCACATTCCATCGGAGGGGGGGGGGACGGTGCCATGACCAGCGCCGGTGCCAGCCGCCTGACCCGGCCGGGACGGCCCGTCACGGTATGGCCAGCTGGCGCCCACGTCAGTCATTTAGTGCCGGGGCAGGGCGTGGCGCGGCGGCGTCCAAGTGGTTTATCTCGCCGGCCGCGGCCACAGACCACTGCCCGCCGACAGCGGCCACAGACCACTGCCCGCCGACGGCGGCCACAGACTACTGCCCGCCGACAGCGGCCACAGACCACTGCCCGCCGACAGCGGCCACAGACTACTGCCCGCCGACAGCGGCCACAGACTACTGCCCGCCGACAGCGGCCACAGACCACTGCCCGCCGACAGCGGCCACAGACTACTGCCCGCCGACAGCGGCCACAGACAACACTGCCCGCCGACAGCGGCCACAGACTACTGCCCGCCGACAGCGGCCACAGACCACTGCCCGCCGACAGCGGCCACAGACTACTGCCCGCCGACAGCGGCCACAGACCACTGCCCGCCGACAGCGGCCACAGACTACTGCCCGCCGACAGCGGCCACAGACCACTGCCCGCCGACAGCGGCCACAGACCACTGCCCGCCGACAGCGGCCACAGACTACTGCCCGCCGACAGCGGCCACAGACCACTGCCCGCCGACAGCGGCCACAGACCACTGCCCGCCGACAGCGGCCACGCCCGCCGACAGCGGCCACAGACCACTGCCCGCCGACAGCGGCCAACCACTGCCCGCCGACAGCGGCCACAGACCACTGCCCGCCGACCGCGGCCACAGACCACTGCCCGCCGACAGCGGCCACAGACCACTGCCCGCCGACAGACTGCCCGCCGACAGCGGCCACAGACCACTGCCCGCCGACAGCGGCCACAGACTACTGCCCGCCGACAGCGGCCACAGCACAGACTACTGCCCGCCGACAGCGGCCACAGCCGACAGGCAACTACTGCCCGCCGACAGCGGCCACAGACTACTGCCCGCCGGCGGCACAGAACTGCCGCGACAGCGCCACAAGCGGCCACAGACCACTGCCCGCCGACGAGCCACAGACTACGCCCGCCACAACCCCCCAGAATAGTTAGTTATTAGGGCTTTAGGGCGCATCAACTGCAGTGGTTATACAGCCCCTTCCCCCCCTCTCCCGGATACATGGCCAGACGTAACGACTGGGCCGCCAGCTTCCATCGTCACCGTCTGGGCTTCCTAACTTCGAAGACCTGGGAATACACTGATAGGAGTAGTCGGCGAGTTTCCGAGAGATTTAATGCGGCTCACTGGGACGTACAGTACCGGTCCCGCCTAGGCCGGTGAGTACAATGGGCCTGCTACGGTGAAGCGAAACGCTTAGATTTATGGCGAAATATTTCACAATTCACTACGGTGTACGAAGCAAGACGCGATCGAAGCGATAACGTACCGAGAGACAGATGCGATGCTGAACACAACTCCCATCAATATTGTGGATTAAGTGGTGGCACGGTGTTCAGTGAAACGGTGGGGAGGTGTTCGGTGTCACGATGGGTCGGTGTTCGGTGGCACGGCGGGTCGGTGTTCGGTGGGTATGTTCTGTGGCACGGCATGGGTTCGGTGGGTGTTCGTGGCGTGGGCGGTGTTCTGTGGCACGGTGGGTCGGTGTTCGGTGGGTAGGTGTTCGGTGGCACGGTCGGTCGATGTTCGGTGGGTCGGTGTTCGGTGGGGAGGTGTTCGGTGTCACGATGGGTCGGTGTTCTGTGGCATGGCGGGTCGGTGTTCGGTGGGTCTGTGTTCGGTAGTACGGCGGGTCGGTGTTCGGTGGGTAGGTGTTCGGTGTCACGATGGGTCGGTGTTCTGTGGTACGGCGGGTCGGTGTTCGGTGGGTAGGTGTTCGGTGGCACGGTCAGTCGGTGTTCGGTGGGTCATTGTTCGGTGGGTCTGTGTTCTGTGGTACGGCGGGTCGATGTTCGGTGGATAGGTGTTCGGTGGCACGGTCAGTCGATGTTCGGTGGGTCGGTGTTCGGGACGCTGGGTCGGTGTTCTGTGTACGGCGGGTCGGTGTTCGATGACACGCGGGTCTGTGTTCGGTGGTACGGCGGGCCGCCGCAGGACACCCGCCACCAGCTGGGACGGCGGTCCGACAGTGGTGGCTGCCGGACCGGCAGGGCCAAACACCGTCCGGCACCGCCCAGCTCGTGCCGGTGTGACGGCGGCGGCAGCCCCCCCCCACCACACCACAGATAAACAACAGTCCGCAGATCCCACCACCGCAGATAAACAACAGTCCGCAGATCCCACCACCACAGATAAACAACAGTCCGCAGATCCCACCACCACAGATAAACAACAGTCCGCAGATCCCACCACCACAGATAAACAACAGTCCGCAGATCCCACCACCACAGATAAACAACAGTCCGCAGATCCACAACAGTCCACAGATCCCACCACCGCAGATCCGACAGCAGTCCACAGATCCTACCACAGTCCGCAGATCCCACTATAGTCCACAGATCCAACTACCGCAAATCCAACAACAGTCCACAGATCCTACCACAGTTCACAGATACCCACAATTCGCAGATCCCACCACATTTCCCACTTACCATGTTCGGTTTTTTCGACTTCTGAGACGCGAACGTCTTCAACACTCTCGGCCTCCTGAAACAAAGCGACCTCATCAGTCGTGGGCCGGCATCTCCGCCACTCAGGTACCCGACATCATGCTGACATCCTGACACCATCCTGACAGCGGCAGCTGCGCAAGACAAGGATATATATGCATATATATATATATATATATGTGTGTGTGTGTGTGTGCACATATATTAATATTGAACAGAACAGCAGAACACCAGGCGGAACACCACTCGTTCTACTAGCAAAATCGTGGCTCAAAATTGTGCATTCCAAAACCCCACGCAGGTAACCGGCGGCGTTGCGCAGGTTTTCAGTGCCAGATCCTCAGATCTGCATCTGAATCCGCCGCCCATAGACTGCCCTTTTCCTGGCCAGCGGGTTCGGATGCTGCAAACTCCAGTGGATGGCATAGTGCTTAGTATTATACACTGGCTTCTACACCACGTCCAATACCCATTCATTCCCAGAAGTGTATTTCAATAAGCGTTGGTGCTGTTGCTGTTGTTCACACCCGGATAAGCCGCACCCCGACTGACAACCAGAACTGCGCGCTCGTGTCTATAACCGTTGTCTTCACACGTACTGCGAAGACGCATACTCTCACATACCGCTCGGACGTGTATGGTTCACGACCTAGTTTGGCGCAAACGTCAAAACGGCACCGTACAGCCATCTGTCTAATGGTCCAGGCAAGATTAATCGTTGCCTGAAGAACCCGAGACGCGTAAACGCGATGTGTGAAGAACGGGACCGCAGGACGGGCGGGCGTATCGCCGAGCGCAGCCGGGTCGATCAGTGTGGGGGGGGGGGAGGTCTCGCTTTCCCACGAGGACGGGACCAGACTCAGTCCATTTCCACAGGCGAGGTTCTACGGCAACATCCAGCCGGTGTAGGCACGCTGGCTCCGGCTGACGGCCAGCCGGCCGGCCGCCGACGCCAACCACGCGCTCATGCGTTCATGCCTCGCGACCTCATGACCCGCGACAGGGCTTCGGCGTGGGCCGCCGATCCTATTACGCGCATGAATTACGATGATTCGGGCGCCGGCTAGCACCGACCTCTATATACGAGTACTCTCGTTTGATCGCCCTCGCGCCGTCGAACGGGCCCGCCCCGACAGCAGCACCGGCGACAGCAGCACCGGCGACAGCACCGGCAGCGCCAGTTCCGCTGCCGGCGGCGGGACGCCGGACCAACCAAAACGATAATCCCTCAATGTCAACTCCTGGAATCGGCCGAACGCGATTCCAGACACGACCGGTTTCCAGCAGCCTTGCTGCGGCGACCGGTGGCGCCCCTGGCGGTGGCCTTGACGTCACAGTCAGCTGAGCATGCCTGCCTGGCGGCAGCCGAACAACATGGCGTCGCAGGCCGGCACGTGGGCGTGGCACTACGAGCAGCTATATCCCACGTAGGAGACGCAGCTCCACCATTTCAGAGATGGGCCAACAGTTCTACGCGAATGCAGACACATTACTATGGGGACTGACACATCAGCAAGTATCCGCCATATGTTGCCGTGAGGTTCAGGGCCAATCCAGCAAGTGTCATGGGAGAGGGGGACTTGTCTGGAGGGCATTCTGCAGTCATTCTGTCGCTCAAACATCCTGAAAAGTCAGATAGCCTCGCGGCAGCGTATGGTGGATATTTGCTTATGTGTAAATCCCCACTTTGTGCCTGCATTCGCATGGAACTGCTGGCACATCTCCAAAGTGGTGGAGTTGCGTCTCCTATGTGGGAGATAACTGCTGGGCCAAATATATAGGTGACGTAATTATACAACATAAGGGCCAACAGGACTTTCGGAAAATCATGCGCCCATGTTTGCGCCCGTCCCTCGGAAACCCATCTGGAATAGACAAACATCCCGAAATGATTAGCTTCATTATACGCAAGACAGATGGGTGGCACATCCCATCGTTGTAAGCATGAAGAGCACGCCTATCGAAACCGCATAGACGGCGCGGAGCAAAGCCGCTCTCTCGCCCAATGCGGCAGCTTGCGGCGACGCTCCTGCCTAAAGGCAGAGCCACCACGGTCGATGTCCGGCCTCGACATGATAGCTCCCGGTGGGTGTGACGGGGAGGGCAAGGGGCGTGCAGTTGCACTTGCACCACGCATGGCGACGGGCAAGCAGCCCCGTGCACTTGACCCGGCACAGTTACCCGTGGCGGGTCAAATACCGGCGGCAGAGGCGGCTGAGCCGCCGACCAGTACTACTGGCGCAGAACTGTGACAAGTTGGGCGGCACGCGCGCGCCAGCCGTATGGTTTGCGGGCAGATCAAAGGCGGAGCGGTCAAAGGTCGCGCCTGACATCGATCGGCGCACCTCCGCTGAGGCGACGCCAACGGCGTCACTCCGCGCACCCACCACGGAGTACGTCGAGTGGTGCTGCCGCCAGGACCGGAGAGGGGGGGGGGGCACGGCTGCCGGGTACGCCACTGTGCAGTGGGCAAGTGCTGCACGACATGCCATCGCTGTGCACACCCAGGACATTGGAGCAATCCAATGTCGGCGAGTGAAACCGCTTTTGCCTCCTTTCCTTCTTTTCATAACCTCGTTTCAGACATACGTTCCCACGCATAAACGTCGTCGATGGCGCCAATGCGCGTTGACCAAGTTGGCAAAACTTGGTCAAAGTTGGCAAAACTTGTAGGCTAAATCGCACCAGATTGCGCTGGTCAACGGAAGATCATGACGGCCTCGATCTCCGTCCCTGGGAGTAGGCCACAGTTTTGCCTGCCTATATAACAGAACACCCCCCCACCCCTCCCACCATCGACGACCGGCGTGAACATCACGCATCACGTGTGTGACGATCGACTTCGCAGTCTGGCTTCACTGGCAGCTTCACACCTGGGCTCCTCCGTCACGCTTATTACAGCGAGCTCATCGCACGACTTCCCCGCAGCGCGCGCCGCGGCCAACCCGCCGGAGCGATTAGCCAGCGGTGGTTTGTCATTTTGGTGGCGGTTATTGGTTTTGCGACACGTCGACCGTTGAGTCATGTAGCGTCGCCAATCTCTCACACCGATTGGTTGCGGGTGACGAGTAGCGATAGGTGAGACTCGAACCCACAACCTTTCGATTGTGAGACGGGAAACTTACCCCTAGACTACTCGTCCCCTGTTTGTCATCATGGTGAAGAAAAAATTCGGAACAAATCGGCCTTTGTGAGTAGGGCATATGCTCCGGTGCCTCCTAGATCTCCCTATATCTGTACGGACGTAGTGCGCGACTGGCAGGCGTTGGTTCGACGCCCGACACTCGACGGTAAACACGCCTACCTGGCAGAACCGGATCTGCACACGCCGACAACACCGGATCTAAAAGTGCCGGGGACTTCCACTGGAGAGTCGGCACAGTCGGCGCAGCCCGTGCAGTGCAAGCGCGGCCCGGCCTCCCCCCCCCCACCACCACCACCAGCGACCACTCAGATCGAGTCCCCCGGCCTGACGTGGCAGCTCCTGCACACCGTCCTACCCCAGATGGTGCCCACGCATAAACGTCGTCGATAGCAATGCGCGTTCACCAAGTTGGCAAAACTGGTCAAAGTTGGCAAAACTTGTAGGCTAAATCGCACCAGATTACGCTGGTCAACGGAGATCATGACGGCCTCGATCTCCGTCCCTGGAGTAGGCCAAGTCTTGCCTGCCTATATAACAGAACACCCCCCCCACCATCGACGACCGGCGTGAACATCACGCTTCACGTGTGTGACGATCGACTTCGCAGTCTGACTTCACTGGCAGCTTCACACCTGGGCTCCCCGGTCACGCTTCACAGCGAGCTCATCGCACAGCTTCCCCGCAGCGCGCGCCGCGGCCAACCCGCCGGAACGATTAGCCAGCGGCGGTTTGTCACTTTGGTGGTGGTTATTGGTTTTACGACACGTCGACCGTTGAGTCATGTAGCGTCGCCAATCCTCACACCGATTGGTTGCGGGCGACGAGTGGCGACAGGTGAGACTCGAACCCACAACCTTTCGATTGTGAGACGGGAAACTTACTCCTAGACTACTCGTCCCCTGTTTGTCATCATGGTGAAGAAAAAATTCGGAACAAATCGGCCTTTGTGAGTAGGGCATATGCTCCGGTGCCTCCTAGATCTCCCCAGATCTATCTGTACGGACGTAGTGCGCGACTGGCAGGCGTTGGTTCAACGCCCGACACTCGACGGTAAACACGCCTACCTGGCAGAACCGGATCTGCACACGCCGACAACACCGGATCTAAAAGTGCCGGGGACTTCCATTGGAGAGTCGGCACAGTCGGCGCAGCCCGTGCAGTGCAAGCGCGGCCCGGCCTCCCTCTCCCCCCCTACCCCACCAGCGACCACCAGCGACCGAGTCCCCGGCCTGGCGTGGCAGCTCCTGCACACCGTCCACCCCAGATGGTGCCCCTCTGCCCACCCAAACACTGGCGTGGCAGCCCCGGCACACCGTCCACCCCAGATGGTGCCCCTCTGCCCACCCAAACACTGGCGCCCACCCCAGATGGTGCCCCTCTCCCACCCAAACACTGGCGTGGCAGCCCCGGCACACCATCCACCCCAGATGGTGCCCCTCTACCCACCCAAACACTGGCGTGGCAGCCCCGGCCCACCGTCCACCCCAGATGGTGCCCCTCTGCCCACCCAAACACTGGCGTGGCAGCCCCGGCACACCGTTGCCCCTGGTGGAGCAAGTCACCCCAGATGGTGCCCCTCTGCCCACCCAAACACTGGCGTGGCAGCCCCGGCACACCGTCCACCCCAGATGGTGCCCCTCTGCCCACCCAAACACTGGCGTGGCAGCCCCGGCACACCGTCCACCCCAGATGGTGCCCCTCTGCCCACCCAAACACTGGCGTGGCAGCCCCGGCACACCGCCCACCACAGTTGGTGCCCCTCTGCCCCTATGCACCATTGCACCATGATCACCACATGGCGAGACCACGCTGTGCCGTCAAGAGACGAGCACATCACGATCATCACACAGCGAGATCACCCTCTGCTACCGAGTTAGTTAGTTAGTTATTAGGGCTTTAGGGCGCATCGACTACACTGGTCTCTGCTGCCGAGAGCCCATTGCATCATCATCACATCAAGCTCAGCCAGGCTATGGCTCATCGTCGCATATCGCATCGCAGCAGCCCGGCTTTCCATCGTCTCACTGGCGACCACCTTGACCCTTCAACGGCCGCCGAGTCGGTACATCATCGACAATGTTATTCACCGCCGCCGCCGTCCGCCACCGCCGTCCGCTGTCTCCGCCGCCGCAGCAGCGCCGCCCACCATTCTGATTCACAGCACCCCCGGAGATGTGAGTCGACTGTAGAGGCATCGCCGCTATCTGGCTTGACTATCACGAGTTGCATTCGTGTGCTGGAAGTCATTTCCTTCGTGCAGTGGACGACACCACCTTAGCACGTCAAAACCCACCGCGGTGTACAAAGAAATCACCAGCATGGCAGGTACAAAATCGGCCGAAATGCACGCATCACAATTAATGTTGCGAGTCATCAGATGAACGCGAACATAAGAAGCTGCGAAATTGGCAAACATATTCCAGTTAAATTCCATCACAGTTCACGAAAAATCAACTTCGTGAGTCAGTCAGTTCGGGGAGCCAAACAAAAGTTTCAAAGGTGCCGCCCTCAATTGCAGAGCCGGAAATCCGTGGAAATCACATCACTGGACCTCCCATCGACACCATCGACCGTTAGGGTCGTCGCCGGCGACGGAGGTCGGCGTCGGCGTGGGGCCGGGTACATCGCGACTCCACCAGAGTAGCTGAGCACCAGCTGAGGCGGGGGAGAGGAGGGGGGACGGAACAGCCACCAACCAAGATCAAACCACAGGCCAGATCCTACCATCGAGCAGATCCAACCATCGGGCAGATCCCACCACCGGACAGATCCGGCTACCGAGCAGATCCAACCATCGAGCAGATCCAACCACCGGACAGATCCAACCATCAAGCAGATCCCACCACCGGGAAGATCCAACCACCAAACAGATGCAACCACAGAGCAGATCCAACCAACGGGCAGCTCCAACCACCGGTCAGATCCAACTACTGAGAAGATCCAACCATCGAGCAGATCCAACCACAGAGCAGAACCAACTGTTGGGGACAGTGGAAAGAAGGGCACGGAAACGCGTACGCAATTCCAGCACTTACCTACGACAAAGTTCGGTGTGTGTAGCTTGAAATCCAATTATTAGGTCAAATCAGTTCACGTACGCCAATCTTGATCAAAGACATTATCGGGGGAAAACAAAAGCATGATACAAAACCAAAAGGGGATAGCATTAACCTTCCGGGGCGTCAGAAGCGCTTGATGATGTGATTCAAGTTTTGGAGACAAGATGAGTAATTACTCACAACAAAATGTGCGATTACTCACAACAAGATGTGTGATTACTCACAACAAGATGTGTGATTACTCACAACATACATGCATGCCCATTCTCCGCCGCCACTTCCCTGCCGTCCCTGGCACGGGCAGCGGCCACACAGAGAAGGAGAGAGGAGGAAGAAGAGTGGGCAGGCCCGAGTAGAAAGGAGGTGGAGTGACAGAACGTGGCAATCACGCCCGCCAGAACAGACCGTTATTGGCGGGATGCACACGTGGAGAAAGCCACTCATGTCTGCGACTTCGCCGCCGGTGACGGCCTGGGTCACCGGCGGGTCACCGGCGGGTCACCGGCCGGGTCACCGGCGGGTCACCGGCGGGTCACCGGCGGGTCACCGGCGGTCCTGGGTCACCGGCGGGTCACCGGCCCTGGGTCTGGGCGGGGCGCGGAGACGCAGGCAGGGTGAGCGGCCGATGTTCCGCTAACAGCGACCCAGTGCCATGAAACTCCCGATCGAAGTGGAAACCTGCACACCTGATAAAGTGTGGTTTGACATCCTGAGGAGGGCTTTGACTTCTCGAACTGACTTCGGTAAAATGTGGTATCCTTTAACTGGAAAGATCCATGCCGATATCATCACATTCAATTTTGATGTCAATATCATCAAGAATGATGATACGCAATTACCCTTTTTGATATCCCGGCATATATTTTCTTCCCGGTAAATGCACCACGGCTCTTATGACTACGTACCTGTGGGCTACTGATCCTCGGCACTCAACTTAGAACAACATAATTCAAATTTAAATGTAAATGTAAATTTAAATTGATTCACCGATCCCGGGCGCCAGCACGACCGTGTCATGCTGCCGACTTCCTTTGACGTCATCCGCTGATTTTGGCACCTTCTTCTGATGACCTCCACTCGACGCAAAACAAACTTCACATGACCCTGCAGCGTCGACAGGGTGGACAGCTGGTGCTGCGGCAGGAGCGACGTCACCGTCGCCGGCAGCCAAAGCAGCTGACTTCCGGGCTGGCGCAATCGCACTGGCCACGCCGCACCAAACACTAGGCTGCGCCCACATCAGACTCGATTTCAGTCGGCTGCTTTCGCTCCGGACGACTCCCAGAGAGTGAAGCTCAGATTGAAGAACTCATTGCACTACTTGCGTTTCAAAGCGTGTGATCGCAACTGCCGGGCGTTCGACATCGTCACTATTGTGCGGCTTGGTCCTGCAGATATTCCACGCAGAGCTTCGGACTAGCTCACGGCACTGAGCTGACAATCAGCACACGGAAACGAATACGAGGAGCACGGCACAGCTCAGCCATGTCGCCGCCGGTGCAGGCCCGACGAGTACTTGCGACAGCCCGGGCGACAGGGGTCAGCCGGGGTCGGCGGGGGCGCCGCGGGCGACGCGCCGTTGCCAGGCAACCGTTAAGTCGCGCGGCTGTGATTGGTCCGTCCGGCCCCGGCCGCGTCTGGCCAGTGTCAGTCGTCATCGTCGACCCGCCGAAGGCCCCACCGCGAGCCTGTGCCAACGGACGCTGGACTGGTGCCGCCAACACCGGGGCCCACCGAGGCCACCGAGCCCACCGACCCCACAGGGCCACTGGGCCACAGACCCCCAACCCACTTCCCAACAGACCCCATCGGCCCCACAGGGTCACTGACCCCACCGAGCCCACATACACCACTGGTTACTATTTCCACTGACCCACATGGCCACTGAGCCCACTTACCCCACAGACCCCACAGAAGCCATTTCCCCACATATCCCACTGGCCCGACTGACCTCACCGGTTCACTGATCCCACTGAGCCCACAGATCCCACCGGATCCACTGACCCCACATGGCATGCATCACTCACCAACTTCTACCGGCCATGATCTCATCGTGACGAGATTATTAGAAGACGATTAGGAATTGTCCGCTAGGACAACGAAAAGTCATGTCGAAAACTGGCACTACTAGTTAGTTAGTTAGTTATTTGGGTTTTAGGGCGCCTCGACCGCTGAGATCATCTTGCTCCCAGTGGCACTACCAGCTAGCAGCCGGAAAACAGGCCGAATCGCTGGATACCGACGCCCGCCCACCTCACACGAGGCCGCTGGAACTGGCTTCCCGACCAACCAGTTTGCAGTGATTCATATGATCAGAAGTGCAGTCAAGCGGGGCCCGGGACAGCTGCTTTCTTTTCCTTACACCGGGCGATATTTGATGTTGGGGCGCGCTACGCCAGGTGAAACTGGACCCTTCGGCTTGCCCTTCATGCATTTGCAGCACCTCGGTGCTCTTACGTCCCAAGTACGTGGGAGCAACAGGTCACTCTGTCCGGACCTCCAAGTGCCAACAACCGCAGCGACTGCGAGCTCTGCCCGCTTTGCCCTTTGCCTATATTCATCAGCTGAAGTGTTCAAAGGATGCTCACGCAGCACAACCCCGCACCGCATTGAGCAACGACGAACAGAAAGAACAAACACAAAAACGCAACCAGCGCGACCAGCACGCGAGAAGCCGCCGGCCGGGAGCCCCGTGGCCGGCCCTGGAGTCGCGTCGTGCCTCGTACGCCACGTCGCGTGCTCAGCACAAGCGGTAAACGATGACGACGCCGCAGCCGAAGTCCACGAGTTTTGCTCGTGTGGGACGCATGCATTCACACGGCGAATGTCCTGGCCGCGACTGCCGACCGCCACCAAGAGTGTGGCGGCGGCTCTGGGCACCGCAGCACACGTCACCGCCTGACGGGTCCTGTGACCGCCTGGCACAGGCCCAGCGACCCGCTCTGACGGGGGTGCCAGGACCCCACGTCAGAGGTCTCACAGACTCTGACGGAGGTGCCAGGAGACCGCACTTAGAGAGGTCCTATAACCTCTTACAGAGATGCCAGGAGAACACGTCAGAAGTCCTACAACTCTGACAGAGATGTCAGGAGCCCACGTCACAAATGTCCTACAACCTCTGATAGAGGTGCCTGGACCCCACATAACAGAGGTCTAACAACCTCTGATAGAGGTGCCTAGACTCCACGTCAGAGGTGCCTGGACCCAACGCCAGAGGTCCAACAACCTGCGATAGAGGTGCCTGGACTCCACTGTCACAGAGGTCACAGAGTCGCAGAGGACGCGAAGATCGACAACACAAAAAGAAAAGACGCAACGCCTGCCGATGCCGACCTGCACGCAAATCAGGCAGTGGTGACGGTGACCACGATGCTGACGACGGTGACCAAGTGGGATTTTCCGTTGACGCCGACGGCCGGCCTGCAGGCGGTGTTTTGCACGCGTCCGTGAAGCGAACGGCGCCGTTTTTGTGTCGGCGAAAGGGTTGAGCAGGCGGCTGTCTGCAGAGCTTCAAAAAACGGCCACAAGTTGGCAGATCCGACGCCTGGGCTGTGTCGGAGGGCATCGAGTACGAAGGTAAGCCAAGCCGCACCGATGTACAAACTGCGACATCAATACATCCCAAGGTAATTCCAAGAAACACCTCACGTTTGCGGTGGCTTTATGATTTCTTTTGTGACGGAGACTTTTGTGATTTTAACATTATATATATTGATTTTATGATTATGACTTCATATATAGTGACTTTATGATCATGATTGACTTAATATGATGCACTAAGACTTTATTGACGATATGATTGACTAAGATATGACTGACTTTATAACACACTGAGCAGTTCAGTCCATATGGCGTCGCATGGCTCCCCCCCTGACATGAAGGCCGGTCACCGTGGGGAATCTGACCCGGCGCCTGCGGCTCCCGGACACTCAGCCTAACCACCGCACCACCCACACCCTATAACACCGGACGTTGAGGCGGACGCAGTGAACGATGGTGCTTACTACACACCATCAGTGTCTATCATCGCCTACTGTCCAACGACAAAGTACAAATCAATCACTCGTGTATCCCGCGGGGGTCGAGTCCGTTGACAGGATTCCTCGAAGACACAACGATCGTCCATCTGAACAGGGAGTCGCGTGAAACGTGGCTATCCAGCCCATCGGACACCTGTTGGACAGCGGCACGTGACACGTGGCTAGTTTGTTCCCCGTCGGCCTCCCACACAGCCGGCGGGTGACCCGGTCCGGACCGGGAGTCTTCCAGCGGGGCCGAGGGCGGAACAGGGGGGGGGGGGGCACAGGACATAACAGTCTAGAGCCCAACCTGGCCTCTCCAGCTTCAAGCCTCACCCGGTCTCTCCAGTCTCAAGCCCAACCAGGCCTCTCCAGTTCAGAGTCCTATCCAGACTTTCCAGTTCAGTCATATCCAGACTTTCCAGTTCAGAGTCCCACCCGGCCTCCAGTCCTGATATCTGCCCGGACTCAAGTCCTGATATCTGCCCGGCACCCAGTCCCGGTATCCAGTCACAGGCTTCCAGCGGTTTAACGGATCAGACTCCAATCGCAGTCGACTCTGCAGAGGACGCCGCGCGCACCATCATCGTCATCATCACCACCATCATCATCACCAAGTACCACATCTGACGTCGCCATCATCACAAAACACCGCGCACTACCGCGGCGAGGTCACCGACCCAACCACAGCCGTCAGCCATATCCAACCATCTATGTGCCAAGTCTGGGAATTCACGCTTTCTGCAAGAGAAAGTGAGAGGCGAGGTTCTCGCCGCGGGCGCTCCAACAGCCCGCAGACTGAGCCGTATGACCGTACCGACCTTGTCGCGGGCGTGGCGGCGGCACCACAGCAGGGCGGTCACCGCCGCCACCAGCAGCGTGGCGAGCGCCGCCGCCAGCAGCATCAGGAGCCGACACAGCACCGCTCACACAGCACCGCTCACACAGCACACAGCACCGCGCACAGCGCCGCGCGACGCACTGGCCGGCCGGCAGTCAGGTGCACACCGCGTGCATGCTCCCGCATCCAGCGCTGCACCGCCCACGCATTCCGCCGGCCGGTGACGTCACCGGCCCACGGACGTGCCGACGTGGGCGGGGTGAGCCAGGTGGGCGGGCCGAGTCGTGCCGCGACCGGCGTCTCGCCGATCGGCGTGCGGGCTCGTCGACCGTTGTGTGGCCGACGCTCGTCGACGCTCGTCACCACAGCCGCACCACACGCGTGCACCAGCACCAGTCCAGCCGGCGGCGGCGGCGGCGGCTGCCCGGGTCGACTGACACTCGCCGGCGCAGCTCGGACGCCCGCGTCGGTGGCCGCCTCACGGCGCGAGACAGGTCGGCTCGGCGACTGGCTCGCGGGCCGCCGGCCGGCCGGCCGCCCGGCTCAGCTGACTGGGCCGCGCGTGACGTCACGCCGGCCAGCCTGGCCCGCATCGATACCGTCAGCTGGTGCCGCCGGCTGCCGACCGTCGCGCGCGTCACGGCGCCGTCGTGACCGGGGCTTCGTGACGCGCTTCGTGGCCGATGCTTTATGACGGGCTTCGTGACCAAGGGTTCATGACGAGCTTCGTGGCCAAGGGTTCGTGACGAGCTTCGTGACCAAGGGTTCGTGACGAACTTCGTGACCGGGGATTTACGACGGGCTCCGTGACCGAGGGGTTTATGACGGGCTTCGTGACCGAGGATTTACGACGGGCTCCGTGACCGAAGGGTTTATGACGGGCTTCGTGACGGGCTTCGTGACGGGTTCCGTGACGGGCTTCGTGACGGGAGACGCAGTCTGCCGAGCCGGCCGACTGCGTCGCTCAGCTTGCCACGGTACATGGATGACGGTCGACGTTGGCATCGAGGTTCCCGCCCATGTGACCCACGTCATCTGATTCATATTGCCAGGGACTCGTCTGACGTGGTGGGTGACTGTCTGACCACAGCCCCCGCAGTCACGAGACACATCGCCAGGGACTCGTCTGACGTGGTGACCGAGACGCCCCCGCAGTCACGAGGCACATCGCCAGGGACTCGTCTGACGTGGTGACCGAGACGCCCCCGCAGTCACGAGACACATCGCCAGGGACTCGTCTGACGGACGAGACCCCGCAGTCACGAGACAATCGCCAGGACTGTCTGACGGGGACCGAGACGCCCCCGCAGTCACGAGACACATCGCCAGGGACTCGTCTGACGTGGTGACCGAGACGCCCCCGCAGTCACGAGACACATCGCCAGGGACTCGTCTGACGTGGTGGGTGACTGTCTGACCACAGCCCCCGCAGTCACGAGACACATCGCCGCAGTCACGGGGCCTTTCCCATTGCTTCAGCCATTACTCACGGGATCGGAGGCAGCTGGACGGTGACGACGGCCCAGACGGTGGCCAATAAACACACCATCCACTGAAATATCTTGGACGAGTCCTGCATATCGCTCAAACGCCACCACACAACACTACTTCGCCAAACAGTTAATCCTTCACAAGCTAGGACAAGCCAATCAGAGTCGTGTCAACATACGGCAGTGCAGATGACATGAACTCTGGTGGGCGCGAATGATAAATTACTGGTCGAAGCGCCCTGAAGCGCAAATAACAAACAACTCAAGTCTCAAGGCTGGAAAGTTGGACCGTCGATCACGCCCCTTTTCCGCGTGAGCAAAGGATATAAATATTTCAGCCGTGATGACGTAGCAAGGGTGTAGACAACAATAGGATAGAAATAGGCAGAAAGAAGAAAATAAAGACAGAAATAAGCCGTGAACAATTCCTGACACGGTTTTCACCATACACTGGTGAACAGAGCACCCGACTCTCGGTCTGTGTGGTCCAGTCGGTCCCTTTGTACAGCCGCCCCCCCCCCCCCCAGCTGTCTCTGCAGCAGCGCGCACCACAGCAGACGTGAGACACGCCCCGCACGGCGGCCGGCACGATGCCGGGGGGGGGGGGGGCGAGGGAGGCGAAGGGGCGGGGCTCGGGTCAGCATCGACCTGGCGGTCGACAGCGTTCCAGGGCCGGGACGAGGCACCGAATCGCCAGACGGGAACGCTCCGGTCCGGGTGGTGCCGACGAGCCTAGCCGGTGTGCTATAGAGCACCCCCTGGCGTCGACTGGCCGCGGAGCGGGGGGGGAGGGGGGCGTGCGCGCGGCCCGCCGGCCTCGAGCTCACAACCCTTCTGTTGCAAGACGGACGTGTCGGCACACTCCAGCACCGGCCCCTCAGTCCAGCAGACAGTCGGGAAGGCGGACAGAAACGGGGACAAGCAGCCTAGGGTAGTGAGTTGCCCGTCTACAATCGAAAGGTCGTGGGTTCGAGTCTCACCTCTCGCTACTCTTCGCCCGCGGCCAATCGGCGTGAGAGATTGACGACGCTGCATGGCTGAACGGTCGATGTGTCGCAAAACCAATAACCAACCAACAGAAACAGGACCAGAAGACCACCGCCCACCACGCCATCACACCCGAGCCCGGCGCTCAGCCCGCCCACGCCGGTGGCCCCACGTTAGCCCCGCTCCCGTGTGCAATGTTGCTGCAGTGATGCTGCTCCGATGCGTTGGCCCGAGGCGAGCCAAAGCCGACACGACTCGACAGACGGCACCAGCTGGCGGAGGGCCGTCTGTCTGCGCGAGATCTCCAGATCCCCGAGACTGGGCTGGGGGGGGGGCGCTTTCCTGGGGATGGCAGATCCCCGACTGGGCTGGGCCGGGGGCCTTGGCTGGGCGCTCCTGGGGATGGCGGATCCCCAGACTGGGGGAGGGGACCTTGACCAAAGCGATAGTGGGACATGGCAGATCCACAGAATGGGCGGAACAGTGCTGCTGGCATCAACACGGAACAGTGTTGCTGCGAAACTTGAGCGTTCGTGGGAACTGGCAGATCCCCAGACTGGAAGCGGGGGAGGGGGCGTCGGCTGGAGCGTTCGTGAGATGGCACATCGCCCATGTTGGGGGTTGGTTATTGATTTTTACGACACATCGACCGATGAGTCATGTAGTGTCGCCAATCTCTCACGCCGATTAGTCGCGGGCGAAGAGTAGCGACAGCTGAGACTCGAACCCACAACCTTTCGATTGTGAGACGAGCAACTTACCCGTAGACTACTCGTCCCCGCCCATAATTGGGGGGGCACCTTGACCGGAGCATTCGTGAGACACGGCAGATCCCTGACTGGGCGGACCCAGATTGGGCGGGGCATCCTGACCGGAAGCCGTGGCCGGACAATGCTAGTCACCCGGCCCCGGACGGCCAACCTGTGGTGAACACTATCCCGGCGCCGTACGGTACCCGGAACAGGTCGCCGCCAACAGCACAACACACACACCCACACGGACACAAAGACACACACAGACACACACACGGTCCGTGCTGACCGCTCATATCCTGCCGCGAACTTCGGCCGCCGGCACCCCCACCCCCTCCCCATAAACGTGCCGGCCGTGGGCCGGTCCCGGGCCGGTCCCGGCGCGGCGGCGGCCAGTTCCTGGAGCCGCGCCGTCCGCCGCAGCGCGGCCGGCAGTCCGACCAACCGCAGCAGCGGCCGCCGACTCTGACGTCAGCGTGGCGCTTGGGCCCACCGAGTCCGGTGCAGCAGCGGCCGCTGACTCTGACGTCAGCATGGCGCTTAGGCCCGGCTGGCGCCACACCCATTGTACTGCCCACAGGTGTCCACACCGCGTGTGGATTGTTGTTTATTGGGTGGTCCACGACGCACTTTATGCACATTCACGGCTAATGGCGCCGCCCACACTGTTTCGCCGGTGGGCCGCGGGATTGGGAAATGTCCCGAGCGGCGCTAGTGTCGAACCCGGGACCTGCGGTACCCAGAGCCCAACACCTTAGCCACTCGGGCATCCCCGCCCCGAGACCGTGGGTGCATTGCTACCTTCTTCCAGGGTTCCCCGCGCGCCCCTGAGACCCGCCGAGCGCCGCTGACGCTCAGTACGGAAACCAAATGGGAACTAAACACCGCTGAGGATGTCCAGGACGTGTTGCCGTGATCGAAGAAACACAAACCCCTAAACACTTATGTAATTAGCCATCAATGGTGTCCTCGCGACCTCCCAGCGAGAGCGACTCTCCCAGCGAGAGCGCGACATTCTATCGACAGGTCCCCTGGCCTGCTTGACTCTCGGACTATCGACAGGTCTCCTGGTCTGCTCGAGTCTCGACAGGTCTCCCAGTCTGCTCGACTCTCGACAAGTCGCCCAGTCTGCTCGAGTCTCGACAGGTTTCCCAGTCTGTTCCACTCTCTACGGGTCTCCCAGCCTGCTCAACTCCCGGCAGGTCTCCCAGCCTGCTCAACATTCGAAAGGTGATGTCCTCACAGCCTGACAACCTCACGACGAGGGGTGCTGCACCCTCTACACCCTACGACGATGGACGCCACGCCATCTCCACCTCACAACAAGGGACGCCACGCCATCTCCACCTCACAACAAGGGACGCCACGCCATCTCCACCTCACAACAAGGGACGACGCCACATCCTCTCCACATCAAGGACACCCTCTCCACCTCACAAGGGACGCCACACCATTTCCACCTCACAAGGGACGCCACCCCTCCACCTCACGCCACTCTCCACCTCACAACAAGGGACGCCACACACCTACAAGGGACGCCACGCCATCTCCACCTCACAAGGGACGCCACGCCATCTCCACCTCACAAGGGACGCCACGCCCTCTCCACCTCACAACGGACGCCACGCCATCTCCACCTCACAACAAGGGACGCCACACCCTCTCCACCTCACAACAAGGGACGCCACGCCATCTCCACCTCACAACAAGGGACGCCACGCCATCTCCACCTCACAACAAGGGACGCCACGCCATCTCCACCTCACGACGAGGGACGCCACACCCTCTCCACCTCACAACAAGGGACGCCACACCCTCTCCACCTCACAAGGGACGCCACGCCATCTCCACATCGCAAGGGACGCCACACCCTCTCCACCTCACAAGGGACGCCACGCCATCTCCACCTCACGACGAGGGACGCCACGCCATCTCCACCTCACGACGAGGGACGCCACGCCCTCTCCACCTCACAAGGGACGCCACGCCATCTCCACCTCACAACAAGGGACGCCACGCCATCTCCACCTCACAACAAGGGACGCCACGCCATCTCCACCTGACGACGAGGGACGCCACGCACTCTCCACCACTGCAAACTGCAACTTTATCCTGCAGCGGCGCAGCATGACCAGTTGATAATCCAGCATACCACGCCCACGCGCAACAGCCCCCTCCCCCCCCATAGGCTGATAGATATGCCTCACGTTTCCCGGGTGACTTTCCCACGCGTGTGTCATAGCCACCCGCGGAGCGAGCCAGTCTAAAATAGCCACCTATCCTCCGTTGGAATATCGACAGAACCATCGGCACGACCTGAAGGTTATCACATGCAGTGGACGCCACGAAAACACCCGCCACGTTTCACTCAGTGACGACCCGACGGCGACGACGTCGAGTCGTCGCCGAATATGAATTCACTGAGTTGGTTGGTTATTTGAGTTGTATGGCGCGTCGACCAGGTTTGATCATCTAGCGTCCACGAATTCACCGAGCTGCGACGAATCGAGCGGCATCCCTCGACAGAGCCGACGCCGTTTCCGTACAAATTGCCAACTGCTACGGATCCGCCGGGGCGCGCCCACACTCGAGCACCACTTTCTCCGGGAAGTTCGGAGCGGCTCGTTGCTATTCAGCGCGTAATGCGGCGGAGCGTTAGCCGGCCCGCCGGACGGCCGCACTCAGTCGCTGCCAAATATGGTGCCGACATTCTCTGCAGCGCCGGTCAGGCTGCACGTCGGAAACGGTAGCCGCTGCTCAGTCAGAGCCATGCCAGTTATCGGCCAGAATATACCAGTTCTCAGTCAGAACCATGCCAGCCGTCAGCCAGAACATACCAGCCGTCAGCCAGACCAAACCAGTTTTCAGACAGAACTACAACAACCGTCGGTAATATCGGTAATACTTTCTAGTCCTCGGCCATGCCCGGCGAGAACCGGACATGGCCGAGGACTGCAAAACGTCTGGCAACATGACGTCTGGTAACATGACGTCTGACAACATGACGTCTGTCAACATGACATCTGGTAACATAACGTCTGTCAACATGACGTCTGGTAACATGACGTCTGATAACATGACGTTTGACAACATGACGTCTGATAACATGACGTCTGGTAACATGACGTCTGTCAACATGACGTCTGGTAACATGACGTCTGGCAACATGACGTCTGATAAAATGACGTCTGGTAACATGACGTCTGGTAACATGACGTCTGATAAAATGACGTCTGGTAACATGACGTCTGATAACATGACATGACGTCTGATAACATGACGTCTGATAACATGCCGTCTGACAACATGACATCTGTCAACATGACGTCTGACAACATGACAGTTTGCTCCGATCGGTGACGCCTTCGAGACGCGTCACGGCTGAGACACGGCCGCCGACGGTGGCGGCGCATCTGGCCGGAGTTACGGCGCCGGGGTCGGTTATCTCCGCCCCGCACCCGCTCCCCCCCCCCCTCTCCTCCCGGTGCCCGTGGCCGTCGATCAGCAATGGCGGTGTTCGAGAGCCGGCAGTCTGCAGTGGCGCCGGACCTGCCTGGAGGGCGCCAATCAGGGAACGAGTAGTCTAGGGGGTCAGCTGCTCGTCTCACAGTCGAAAGGTTGTGGGTTCGAGTCTCACCTGTCGCTACTCTTCGCCCGCGACCAATCGGCGTGAGAGATTGGCGACGCTACATGACTTAACGGTCGCTGTGTCGTAAAACCAATAACAACAACAACAACAAAGCAGGAGGTCGTCAATCACAGTGGCACGAACCAGGGGCGGATCCAGGAGTTTTGCTCGCCGAAGGATGAAATGAGGTGGGGAACGCCTGTCTGGAGAAGCGCCCCTGATCTTTACCGATATTGTAGACAGGGAGGCGCACTCGAGCGTTCTCCGTGGGCGCCTGCTCTACTCCGAGGGACGGCACCGGCCGAAAAACCCGTGTTGCGCGGAGGGCGGTGGTGGGGTGGACTCGCGAGTCCTGCTGGGGCGACCTTCTCCAGTCAGAGTGTCGCGCAACATCCCCATCGGGGGAGGTGAGGCACTCCCCCAGTTTCCCCGTGGATCCGCCAGTGGCACAGGTCAGCAGCCCCATTGACACACAACAGGTCAGCAGCCACACTGACACACCACGGGTCAACAGCTTGACACACCACGGGTCAGCGCCCCATTGACACACCACGTGTCAGCAGCTCCATTGACACACCACGGGTCAGCAGCCCCATTGACACACCACAGGCCAGCAGCTCCATTGACACACCACGGGCCAGCAGCTCCACACCACGGATCAGCAGCCCCATTGACACACCACGGGTCAGCAGCTCCATTGACACACCACAGGTCAGCAGCCCCATTGACACACCACAGGCCAGCAGCTCCATTGACACACCACGGGCCAGCAGCTCCATTGACACACCACGGGTCAGCAGCCCCATTGACACGCCCCCACAGCTCGCGCGCCGGCGCCATCGATCGCTGGCCGGAAGCGGCGCCTTCAAAAGCGCCACACACCGGCAATTACCTGCCCGGCCAGGGGAGCAAAGGGAATTGACAGCGCGGCATCGATCTGGGGCCGTCCCAATGTCACGCGATGTGTCGGCCACCTCTGGCCGGCCCCGACACGAGTCGGCCGTCGGCGACTGTCGACCGAGGACCGGCCACTGTCGACCGAGGACCGGCCACTGTCGACCGAGGACCGGCCACTGTCGACCGCGCCACGTACCGAGGACCGGCCACTTCACGGACCTGTCGACCGAGGACCGCCACTGTCGACCGAACCGGGCACTGTCGACCGAGGACCGGCCACTGTCGACCGAGGACCGGCCACTGTCGACCGAGGACCGGCCACTGTCGACCGAGGACCGGCCACTGTCGACCGAGGACCGGCCACTGTCGACCGAGGACCGGCCACTGTCGACCGAGGGACCCGCCACTCGGCTGGATGCATCGAGGTGCAGTCAGCTAGGATACTGCTGACAGCTAGGCCTGCTGAGGAGCGGCCGATCCACGGGTGGGAGACGGGCTCGTGCTCTCACTCCAAGATGGTTTGATTTGGAGCTACATTGAACGTTATTAAATATTTGTAGAAAACAACTGGAATACTTTTTTCCTTGTGTGCAAAATTGTGTTTTTAAATAAAGGTTATGCTCTGATTAGAGGGTTTTAGGGTGCATCGACCATAGTAGATCATTTAGGATCATGTTCTGAGCAGTCGAAACTTGGTGAGTTCCTAAAGTGTACGTTAGTTTTATATACCCCTCCCCCTGCTGGAAAGAGTCATTTCTCTCCAAACTCTACACGTAGACGTTGCACAAAAAGTGCACACAAGTTTCCGATACCTATGCAGTTTGTGTACAGCTCTACGTAGAGGAATGCCTCGACTGCAACTTTCTGTTGATTCCCCTATTTTGGATATTTCCTGAATTCTACATCGAAGTGCGCCTTTATTGCAGCTTTCGTTGATTCCCCTATTCTGGATATTCTCTGAGTACTACGTGGATGTGCGCCTCTGATTGCAGCTGTCGTGTATGCCTCTATTCTGGTTATTTCCTATTAACTCCACATCACTGCGGCTACACATCACTCCACCAAAACCAGATTCATCACCACGATAGGGTGCTAAATGATCACATTTCGGTCGAGGCGCCCTTAAACCCAAAATAACTAACTAGCAGCACGATAGTATTTCTTTAAGCAGCTCTGCCTACATCAGCCACCACGCTGAAACATTGCTGATCTCGTTTGAAGCGTTCGCTAGTGTCCTGTTAAGTACAGCGTCCACTGGGCACAATGCCCACTGGACACAATGACCACTGGACACAATTCCCGATGGACACACTGACCACTGGCAACAGCACCACTTCCCCGTCAATCACTGGATGTTGCGTGCGCCGCCGCGTGCGGGCCGGCACCCAATTGCAGATCAAACACGCCGCCGAAGCACAACAAATCTCAATAATAAGAAGCGCCCGAAACGAAAGTCAACTGCGCGCGCTGCACGTGTCTTGCCGAGGTGTTCGTCAGCAAACACACCGGCAGAAACAGCTCGCATCGCCGACCGGCTCGCATGCACATCATCACGGTGCCGGTCACTTCGTGCCCGCGGCTAAATTAACAAAATCACATGAACTAGGTCACCTATGAACTAGACCACCTATGAACAAGATCAAACATCAACTAGATCTCCTATCAACTAGGCCACCACCTATCAACTATATCAACATCAACTAGATCACCGATCAACTCGATCTCCTATCAACTAGATCGCCCATCGCCTAGATCAAATAGATACTGTTTGCGTTCAAAGGCGCCGACTGTTCTGACTGTTGATGTTATGGACTATATCACATCAACTAGATCACTATCAACTCGATCACATATCAACTAGATCGCCCACCGCCTAGATCAAATAGACACTGTTTGCGTTCGAAGTTGCCGCCTGCTACCGGCTGAGGGAAAATCTGCGCCCGGCCGGGCCGGTAGCGGTGACCACGCCAATATTCCGCATGCCCGACACGGGCCGACAGATAGGCCTTTCTCCGGTCCGCAGTCGCCACAGAACGGCCCGCACGCATACAAAGCTCGGGACGGGCGAACGGCCTCCGACAAAAAAAAAGTTGCACCCTAAGAAGAAACGGTCATAAAGCAAAACGACGCCGGCGCTGACCGCCAGCAAAAAAAGCGCAGAAAAAACGCGCTGAAAAAACGCGCGCGGAACAAAAGCCGGTCGGGCGGCTGGCGTGGCCCAGATGTGGCGCGGCCCGGTCCCGCCGCATTCTACAACCGACCGACGGCGGCCGGCGCAAAAAGTTGTCTCGTACCCGCGCCGGCGCACAGCACTCACTGGCCCGTCCCCGGACGATAGAGACAACCGCCGGACAACGTAGGTAGCGCTGGGACAGCACAGGTGGCCCCGCGGCAGCACAGGCGACCACTCCGACTCGACCAAAAGTTCCCCGACCACCACCCGACTCACTGGGCACCTGCACCGGCAACACAAACGAACAATGCACCCCTGCGGAATGTCTCGCATTTCAATAGAACAAACACAGAGAGCGCCCGATCAGATCGCCGTTCCGCTGGACGGCTCGGACACGGCGGCGTACAAAGCGGCCGCCGGAAGCGGACAGCTTCCGGCCGGCCGGCCGTCTGGGAGCGGCCGTCGGCGGTCGTGACATGGCGCGAACGGCGGCGGTGGCGCACAGTGTGATATCTCATGGGAAAAACTGGCCATAAATGCATTTCTCAACTTTTTTTATGCCGTATTTCTTGCGTCATTGTATCAGCAAATGATGGAAGCAAACGAAGTCACAGTTTTCATGAAAATTTTCGACAAGATTTGATATAGAAATAGGTCAATGAACGTGGACAACATTACGTGTGGAAAAAACCACGCACACGTGCACAAATGTTGTCGGAGTTTGACGATTGATAAAGGTAAGCTGCATTCTGTTAGTTATTAGGGCTTTAGGGCGCATCGACGTAAGCTGCATTCTGAAAACCTGGACAAGTGAAATATGAAATGATAGCTGAGAACATTCTCATTGCGTTAAGCAATCCAAAAAGGCATACACTAATTAACAGCATGATATTTGTTGTTAAACAATCAGTAATTGCAATAGTCGTTCAACTTTTTAGTACCTCGAAGTTCAAGTAAGTTTAAAAAACGCACAACAGCGCACAGCCAGAGACCAATCCCAATGAAATCAGCGATCTTTTGACTATATGTGCCGCAAGTTTCAGCTGCACCTAGCTGCTCTAACACCGATAGTGATCAATTGTATCCCGGCAGGCCTCGGTGAGGGCGGTGGCCAGCCCGGGCGGCACGGGTAAACCCGAGCCGGACGCCGCGGCGCGTCGGCTCGCGGGGTGTCTTGACCGGGTAACCTGATCCAGTGGTTGCTATGCCAAAGGGTCCCCTTACTGACGAGACGACTGAGTCGAGATAGGTCACGGCAGGGAAGCTGTCTTTGCCTGTAAGGTTCGGGTCATTGTGGTTCGATTTTGCGTACAGTGAACATGGAGGTGCGCGTTAGCAGATGAATTGGTGGACTTGTTAACCAGTGCAAAAGCGTCTGGGCGTGGGAACTATTATGCTCATGTGTTTAATTGTAGTTTGCAGTTGATCATGGAGAAAATCCCCCGGGATGCCTCCGAAGTGAGTCGTCGATTGTGAACTTGAGAAAGGCGACCGACTTATCGCCAAGAACTTAAAAGGAAAGTGGGTTAAGTGCATAAGAGCCCAGAACAAATTCAGAAGTCAGTTTGCGACTAATATTTCGGGAGACGAGTTGTTCTCCGTGTCCCTGAAGCGTAGTGACCACGTCGTGAGTGATGATGAAGCCAAGACCCACCTTGATGACGAGACCGTGAAGAGAGCGCGAGGCGACCAACTAGAATCTACGATCACCTGAGCGCCCGTTCTCAGCGTCGGGCATCCTCAAGAGTTACTCAACAGCACAGTTTTCTGCAGCTCGTGGAGGTTGCTGGGCAAAGTGCTCGTGCTGAAGGCATGAAGGACGCAGCTTTCGTGTTGCGACAGGTGGGGTCATCACCGAATCGGTCCAGCAAGATTCGCTGGGCTCTCAGAATCTCTGAAGTGAGCCAACCTGAGTGCATATCATAGTAATGCATTTTGGCGTAATTTCAGCCACTTAGGACAAGATCTTGCAATTATAAGGTCACATTTACACTGCAGAATGTTGGCGTAATTTCAGCCACTTAGGACAAGATCTGCGTAGGAATTATCAGGCCACATTTACACTGCGGAATACTCGCATAACAAACGCTCACTAATAATCATCCGATATATGAGCGCCAAATAACTTCATTTATGATGTCATCATGATGTCATCATGGATGACCGGACGTCGATATTTTAATACAAAGTACACTAGGTACTCATGAAGGTACACACCTTCATGTGTGCATAATTTGAGCTATCTACCTTAATTGGTTCCCGAGATATTTCGCGGAAGCAAAATGAGTGGAGCGGAATGCTCCCTTCCCTCTAGCAGATATAACCTCTGACATTCCTTGGTTAGGCAATATTTAAAACAATAAATCTTCGCTATATGACCCAACTTTTAAGCTCTTTCGACTAAGACCAAAATCGCCCCGCTAACTAGCATACTTTGTCCGCTACGATTTATGGCCAGTTTTTCCGTCGAGTTATCACAGTGTGCAGCGGTGGCGCGAACGGCGGCGGTGGCGGGAGCGGCGACGGTGGCGCCACGCCGGCGGCGGCGGCGGCGGCGGACAGTTCGCACACGTTTGCGGCGGCGGCGGCGGTCGGGGGACGCGCGGGGGCGTCGCGCCCGGCGCTCGGTCATCGACACGGCCGTGCGTGGCCGCCGGCGGCGCGCCACGTGACGGTGTGACGCGTGTGACCGGCCGACGTCGCGCCAGATCCGGCCCCGACACCTGCCGGCTGACGAGTGGTGGACGGCCGGCTGACGTCCACTAACGCACGTGCGACATCCACTGACCCGTGTCCGACGCCCACTGACGTTTGCCGGGCGCTCACCGACTGGTGGCTGACATCCACTGACGTGGTCCTGACGCCAAGTGACGTGAGTCTGACGCCCATTGACCTGACGACCTGACGACCTGACGTCGACCTGACCTGACGCAACCTGACGACCTGACGTCGACCTGACGTCTGTCGACGCCCGGTCCTCGGGTCACGCCTGGGCCTCGGGTTACGCCCGGTCCTCGGATCATGCCCGGTCATCGGGTCACGCCCGGTCCTCGGGTCAGACACCACCAGTCTCGTCTGACCCGAGGAGCCGCAGCTGAGCAGTGCCTGCCCCCGTGTCCCCACCAGCCTGCGCGCCGTCTGGCAGGGGGCAGGGGTGCTCCGGCAAGGGGGCGGGGGTGCTCCAGCAAGGGGGCAGGGGTGCTCCGGCCAGCACGGATCACGCGCGATGACCCGGCCAGCGACCCTCCGTGCGAACATCATCCGCCCGACCGTTACACAACCTGCGACGGATACTTCACGGGAAAATGCCTCTCAATGACTGGCATAAATCGGAAAACGATCCAATGAATAATTACATTCCAGTTCTCGGACGCGCCGGAGCAGCTCCACAGCTGTCGCAGCAGGTGCCCGCTTACTTATTGACGTACGTAGCAGCTGCACTGTAGCAGACGGTTCTCAAGCACACTGCAGCAGAGCTGGTGATGGTTCAGTGTAGGGCGGGTGGCGACGGCTCACCGTGGGGGGGGGGAGGGGATGGAGACGGCCGCGTGCGGGATGGGGATGGGGATGGTAACGGCTCCGTGTTGGGGTGGAGTGGTAACGGCTCCGTGCGTGTTGGGGTGGAGTGTAACCTCTGTGGGGGGGTGGGTGGTAACGGCTCCGTGCGGGGGTGTTGGTGGTAACGGCTCCGTGCGTGGAGTGGTAACGGCTCCGTGGGGTGGAGTGGTAACGGCTCCGTGTTGGGGTGGAGTGGTAACGGCTCCGTGTTGGGGTGGAGTGGTAACGGCTGCGTGTGTGGGTGGAGTGGTAACGGCTCCGCGTGGGGGTGGAGTGGTAACGGCTGCGTGTGGGGGTGGAGTGGTAACGGCTCCGCGTGGAGCAGGGACGGGGAGACTCGGCGAGGGAGGAGGGCAGCTGGGGCGGTCGGCGACACGCCCAAAACCGAGCTCGACAGGTACAGCGACGTGCCGGGCGCTGCGATGTAACGTCTTCGCAAACGGCACAGGATGCCAAATATGATCGGGTCAGCTAACAGGTCAGCAGGACAGACTCCGCTGCTACCGTGCTTGGAGCGGGCGGCGGGAATCTCCTCCGCGGAGGTGCTCTATCAACAAAAGCACGGCCTCCACCGTGCTGGGAATAGACGGTGGGGATCTCCTCCGCGGAGGTGCCGTTTCAACAACGACGCAGCAGACTCGGTCGCCACCGTGCTGGGACCAGGTGGTGGGAATCTCCTCCGCGGAGGTGCTGTGTCAACAGCGCCAGATGGGCAGCATGCTCGCGCGCTCCGATATGGATCGCGGATGGGCCATCCGCGCCACCCGGGCCGACGGGGAGTTGAAGCGGCCGGCACCGCGGCTCTGAGGGGACGAGTGGTCTATGGGTAAGTTGCTCGTCTCACAATGTAAAGGTTGTGGGTTCGAATCTCACTTATCGCTACTCTTCGCCCGCGACCGATCGGCGTGAGAGATTGGCGACGCTACACGACTGAACGGTCGGTGCGTCGTAAAGCCAATAGGCAACCAACCAACCGCCGCTCTGACTGTCCTACACAACACGGACCATCTCGGACAGCGCTGCCGGACTGGCGGCACTGTGCGCAAACACTGACTACGTCTGCGATCACTGACACAGGGCCGCCGCCAAGAAAATTACCGCCCAACTTCGTACACAACGCCCAACTCCCGCCCAGTCCGCCCGGAACCGCGACTGTACACAGCCAGGCACCATTGTCATAGCCAAGAAAATTACCGCCCAATTTCGTACACAACGCCAAACTCCCGCCCAGTCCGTCGGGAACCGCGACTGTGCACAGCCAGGCACCATTGTCATAGCCGAGCCGAACTGGAAGTGGGTGACACGAATACAGCGTTTTCTAAATGTTTCATCAGGCAGATCAAAAATATACACTGGCATTAGATTAACGTGTGAAGTTTGAAGATTAATGTCGCCAAAGGATTAGATGATGTCACTCTGAATCATGTCCTCTGTTTAGAGCATCAAATAGGCGTCATAAATTCAGGACAGTTAAACGCCAACAGGTGTTCAGTCAAAGGGTGGCTGATTTGTGGAATAGTCTGCCTGCTCATGGCGTAGGAGCTCATCATTTAATGTATTTATAAATAGGGTGGACAAATTTGGAGGATTTTGAGGAACGAAATCTGTGGATTTGGTTGGAGAATCCTGTTTTTCCAGTTATAATTGGTGGTGGATGGGATGGTGAGATTTACGCTGGTGTGCACTGTGCACACCCATTTAAGCAGGCATGGGTGAATAAGCTCGAAAATTATTGATAGGGCAATCAAGTAAATGGTGCTAGACAAGTTTGGGTGGATAATTCTTTTGGAGTGGGAATATGGTAATGATTGGAAGGTGTCGGTGTTCCTATTCTCGTCTAATAGCATCTCCCTTGATAGGCTTAACTCAGACGGTCCCCTGTGACTCTCATTACGCCTAACCACTTCCTGACCATATGACGCGCCGTGGTAATACATGAACTTCAGCTTTCACTTCAGCTTTAGCATGCCCATGCCATCTAACCTGACCGGAATTACACCTCCATTCAGCGATCTATACGCCCTACACGCTCTACGGTATAGCAATGTCTGCGCTGAATTTGTCAGAACAAAATGCTGTCAAAACAAAACATTGTTCTGAATTTGTCAGAACAATGTTTGTCAGAACAAACATTGACAGCTTACTGACACAATGTACAAGCTCTGCACCATTCTCACACGCGCATCTGCCGTTCGCCGCATACCGGGCGGGCCGCGGTCACGCCCGGTGACCCATGACCTCTGACCGGTGACCTACCTTCATGATGTCTCGGTCGTCGTAGGTCAGGTCCGGTCTGAACGAGGCGTCGCGAGAGGGCCCCAGCTCCTCGCGCAGACTGTCGAAACCTGCAACGGGTCGGACGATCCGGGTCAGGTCAGACGAGACGGGTCGGGTCACACAAGACGGGTCAGGTCAGATCGGACGAGAATGATCAAGTCGTTGTTTATTGGATAGTTCACGACGCACTTTATGCACATTCACGGCTTATGGCGCCGCCCGCACTGTTTCGCCTGTGGGCCGCGGGATTTGGATACGTCCCGAGCGGCACTAGTGTCGAACCCGGAACCTTTGGTACCCAGAGCCCAACACCTTCACCACTCGGCCTTCCCTGTCCCGAATGATCAAGTCGACGCAGCCAGACTCCAACACCCTAACCACTCGGTCATCCCTGCCCAGAATGATCAAGTCGACGCAGCCAGACTCAACACGCGCTGATCGATCTGGCCAGTCGGGAGACAAGGATCGAGCAGCCAGCCACCGAGCCGTCACGGCACCTCGACTGACCATCGGCTGCAACTCGTTTGTTCGCTGGCTGGTTCACGACCCACTTCGTGCGCGATGACGGCCGATGGCGCCGCAGACGCTGTTTCAGCGCCTGCGGCGTGTCCCGGGGTGGCGTGTCCCGGGATTGGTGTGTCCCGGGATGGCGTGTCCCGGGATTGGTGTGTCCCGCATGGTGCGACTGTTCAACCAGGGATCCTCGTATCCAGAGTTCAACGCTACCGCTCGGCCCCCTAGGTGTTGTTAGCCTGGGCCCGGTATAGTGTGTGAAGCCGCTTTTGCAAGGTGTAGTGTTAATTAATAACAGAGCTCGTGTGGGGTGGAGTGTTAATAATCACCGTCTGTGTATTTCGGAAGTGCTACCAATCACCGTCTGTGCATCGCGGTGTGATAATAATCACCGTTTGTGTATCGCCGAGTGTTAATAATCACCGTCTGTATATCTCGGTGTGATAATAATCACCGTCTGTGCATCGCGGAGTGTTCATAATCACCGTCTGTGTATCGCCGAGTGTTAATAATCACCGTCTGTGGATCGTGAGTGTTAATAATCACCGTCTGTGTATCGTGAGTGTTAATAATCATCGTCTGCGTATCGTGAGTGTTAATAATCACCGTCTGTGCAGTGTGACGTGCAGTGTGTTCTATGCAGTACGGTATCGTCCAGACGTCATACTGTCCAAATCACACTGTACAATGTTATACTATCCAGACCGCCGACTACACTGACGCATCGGACGAGATGATGAAATGGACTTCCGCAGCTGTGATATACCGCGACGCGTGCCGTGCCAGTGTGTATCTGTCGTACCAGCTGCTGTCGTCACAGCTGGTTGCTCTGTGGGACAGCTGCCGTTGCTGGCCAGCGCTATGACAGGTGCTGCACGGGGCATCAAATCTGCCCTCCCCGCGACTCGTAGTCCGGCCACCACACGCGCACAGACTGGACTTGGCTCAGCGCCAGTGCAGACTCCAAGTAAGAAAGCCGGGTGCGGCTCTCTCTCTCTCTCTCTCTCTCTCTCTCTATATCCTCTTCTCTATCTCTCTCTCTCTCTCTCTCTCTCTCTCTCTCTCTCTCTCTCTCTCTCTCTCTCTCTCTCTCTCTCTCTCTCTCTCTCTCTCTCTCTCTCTCTCTCCCTCTCTCTCTCCTCTCCCATCTCCCTCCCCAAGTCAGACGCCAGCCAAAAGGTTGTAAAGCGTGAGGGTCGGTGACAATAAAAGGTGCGGTAGGCTGGCCGCATGTGATATTTGATGTTTCGGGTGTAGTTAATTGAATAAGTTAACTTGTGAATTTGCGGTCGCCTGTACATTTTGACCGAAACTCTGGACTTCGGTGGCTGTGACCGCCAGGGCTGATGGACTCGGCCCTCGCCACTAAGACTGATGAGTGGTTGGTCAGCGCAAGAGTGGCTGAACAAGTGCCGGTGCTGACCACAAGTGGAATGCTCACCGTTAACTAACGGCAGTTATGGCAACCATTACCCCCACTTGCATATGCAACAGCGGTACAAGGCCATTCAGAATCCGGTTAGCGTGAGGCGATTCGCTAAAGGTACGGTGCGAACACGTCTAAGTTATGGCAGAAGAACGCCAAATTACCGATTGCAAATCTACCTCCCGAGAATTCCTGCTTCCAACAAAGAGCAGCAAGTGATGGAACGGTAGGTGAGGAACGGCATCGTCGAAGACAAACGCTTTTTTCATTCAATTTTATAATTACCAAACTGCGTGCGCACAAAACCGAACGTCATCCTCTCCCCACTCCATGTCTTATGAAGCTCTTCACTTCGGGAGGTAAGGGCGGACCACCAGCGCAACACGTTGCGACATGTTTTGACGTTCTTGTGGAAAGAGTTGACAGCAGCGACCGCCAGTGAGGTGAACCATGATTGGATGTTTTGTGACCCTGCTACTGGAGCCCCCACCTTTGAACAGCGCACAGGCACAATTTGATCAGGACAGCCTGACTCTGGACTTTAGAAGGCCTTTGACAAGGTTCCATATACTTATATATACACTCCATGGTATTGCAGGTAGCATCTTAAAATGGATAGAGTTGTGGCTTAGATAGACAGCAAGAGTGATGCTAAATGGTACAAAGTATCATGGCAAAATGTTCTAGTGGAGTCCCAGGGGTCAGTACTAGGGCCATTACTGTTCATTATATTTGTAAATAACATTGAAAGTGGCCTAAGCAGTAAAGTTTGAAATTTGCGGATGATTGAAGGTCTTAGGGCAATAACAGGTCAGGATGAGCATATCTCGCGCAAAATGACTAACGAACTTGTGAAGTGGTCGAAGAATGGCAAATGGAATTTAACTTTGTTAAGTGCAAAATCATGCATGTAGGTAAGCAGCATATGAAGGCTCATACGATGGGTGGCCAAGTGCTATCAGTACAACAGGAGAAGGATTTAGGTGTTTCTAAACACAAAACTGGGGGCATAAACAGACCAAGGAAGCCAGGAAGGGCACTGAGAATGCTGGGCAATAAATAGGAATGTATCATACAGAAGTAGGAAGTGTAGGAAGCTTACTGTGCATACGTCAGGCCACATTTGAATCTGCATAAGCTTGGTCTAGCTATGAAAAAGATTGTTGGCTTGGGTGAGTACAAAAAGGGCTACAAAATGTTATGCAAAGCAACATATAGAATTTGAATATGTTTTCACTTAATAAAAGGTGAGAGGAGATTTGAGGTCTTTAAATTTGTCAATGGTTGGAGAGGGTATACCTGGGAAATGTTTGAATTTAAAATGATGCAATTAATCATAATTAAAATTAAAGTTAACCACAGGGTAGAAGAACAGCGACATCTAGAGACATACATCTTTAAAAACAGCATAACAATCATTATAAAATATAGGCTTCTTAGTATTACAGGTGTTGGTTTAATGCAACCAGCTCCTCATGTCGTTCATAACGGTCGGACATCGCATTGAAAATCCACGTCGATTGAAATGCATCACGCTTCGTTGCCCGATTCCCTTGGTTTAAATTATACCCTCTGCGCCAGAGAAGCGCTTTATACGCGCAATGTCTCGTCTGCGTGGCTGGATCTGTCCTCTCCGCACCAGGGGACCGCTTTGCATGCGTCTCATCTGCGTGGCGGGATCTGACCACGCTGCAGTGCTATTCAGCAAAACACTGCCGTGCGGTAAATACCAATGAGCTGCCGACTCGTCAGCGGACGGGAGGGCAGGCCGCCGAGTGACAGCCCTTGGATCGGATACGTCAGCGGCTGCCGACATACCTGGCGAGTACACACCGTGAACAGGGGGCGGCTGTTGGCCTCCCGCTGATTTACCGCCGATCGATGCACGGCGGCGAGAGAAAAAACAACAGAGTCGTTACAGGCCCCGCCGACACACATCTCAGCACGCAACGCTCACACGTCAGATAGACGCGCCTCGTGATGACGGACCGACCCCCCCCCGGTGACCCCGCAGTACCGCGGGCGAGCGCGAGCCCAGCGAGATTTGTCGGCGCTTGTTTTCTCCGCGCTGCCGTACGCAGCAGCGTAAGTCGCCGCCCGATGGCCGTCCGACCGCCGGGGCGCCGTCCGCACGTCCGCACGTCCGCACGTCCGCACGTCCGCACTTCCACATGTCCACATGTCTGGCGGACGACGCTAAATCACGGCCCGGGGTCGGGCAGCCGTCAGAGCGGCCGCGGCTCACAAACACCGGCCGCATCCCAAACAGGTTTGTGGCGGCGTCTGTGGTGCACAACGGGGAGTGGCGCGGAGTGGCAGGGAGTGGCCCAGAGCGTCGGGGAGTGGCGCAGAGCGTCAGGGAGTGGCGCGTAGTGGCAGGGAGTGGCGCGGAGTGGCAGGGAGTGGCCCAGAGCGTCAGGGAGTGGCCCAGAGCGTCAGGGAGTGGCGCAGAGCGTCAGGGGAGATAGGCCCAGAGCGTCAGGGAGTGGCCAGAGCGTCGGGTGGCCCAGGGTAGGGGCAGAGCGTCAGGGGTGGCCAAGTGGCAGGGAGTGGCCCAGAGCGTCAGGGAGTGGCGCAGAGCGTCAGGGAGTGGCGCAGAGCGTCAGGGAGTGGCAGGGAGTGGCGCAGAGCGTCAGGGAGTGGCTCAGAGCGTCAGGGAGTGGCGCAGAGCGTCAGGGAGTGGCGCGGAGTGGCCTGAAGCGTCAGGGAGTGGCGCGGAGCAGTGGCAGAGGTCAGGGCGCAGAGCGTCAGGGAGTGGTTCAGAGCGTCAGGGAGTGGTTCAGAGCGTCAGGGAGTGGCGCAGAGCGTCAGGGAGTGGCGCAGAGCGTCAGGGAGTGGCCGGAGCGTCAGGGAGTGGCGCGGAGCGTCAGGGAGTGGCGCAGAGCGTCAGGGAGTGGCTCAGAGCGTCAGGGAGTGGCGCAGAGCGTCCGGGAGTGGCGCAGAGTGGCAGGGAGTGGCACAGAGCGTCAGGGAGCGGCGCGGAGCGTCAGGGAGTGGCGTCAGGTACTGGGGAGTGGCGCGGAGCGTCAGGGAGTGGGGTCGGGTACTGGGGAGTGGTACAGGGTGTCAGATGGCGGTATCGGATACTGGGGAGTGCCACAGAACGTCAGGAAGCATTGGGGTACTGGGTGCTGGTGTACTGGGAGTAATGGGATGCTGGGATCTGTTTCTTGGATTAGACGGCGCTGCTCAAACATCTTCATAAACAACTTCATCAGACCCATGGGACCCCAGCAATGGCCAGCTAGTGTCTGCCGATTGGAATGTGGCACGCCACGAAATTAGCATGGCCAGCTGGACATCGCCTCCGTCGGACACGGTTTGCACCACCGCCGCTAGTGGTGCCAACCTCGTGTCGGCACGGCTTTGGGCAGTGATAAAATTCGTAAATAGGGTGAATATACCACTTTCTGAACGTTCAATCGACATCCCCAAAAGGCTCGGCATCCAGCTCCTTGGAACGTACACCATCAGCTCGAAGTGCCTACATCATCAGCTCGAATTTGAACCTGAGGCAACAACAGCATTTTGAATAACACTAATTCCATGGCAAATGTCGACATCCTACTGTGCTCGTTTCGACATCTCACACCTAACGAGAAACTATTATTTTAACCCTGGGGTCACCAAATGTAGTCCCCATAGGGGGCGCTACATAACCAGTAGATGCGCCCTTAAGCCCAAATAATCAATAATCAATCAACCCAGGTAGCCCTACACACCAATGTAGCCGATGCGCCCTAAAGCCCGAATAACTAACTAACCCAGGGTAGTCCAGCGAGAACACGGTCAGCCCCGCTCTCCGGTCCCCCTGGCGACACGCGTGCCTCTGCACGCATCGCCAAAGGTGAGCCCCGACCACCCGGCTGGCTGCAGACTCCTCCGCCGCGCTTTTTACCCGCCAGCAGGCCGGTTGGCGCGCTTTTTGCCGTCCGGCCGCCCAATGCACCTCACCTCATCCCGGCGCGTCTCCTATGATGCATATATTCCAGTTTTTGCACGGCCGTGCCTATCTCGACGCCGGGCGGCAAAAACGGCGCCGGACGTGTGCGACACCGGCGACGGTCCAGCGGCGGCGGTGGGGGTGGGGTGGGGGGGGGGGGGAGCAGTGGGCGGCGCGCGATCATCAAATGAAGTCATCGCGGCCGACCGTCCGTCACCTTCCGGCCCAGTTGGCCGGCCGCGGAATGTCGTCCGAAGTGCCCCAGCCGTGGACTTCGTCCAGCGCGACCTGCAGCTCGCACCGTCCGCCGTCCGGCCCCGGACGTCTGCTCCGCCGCCCCCTCACACACAGCGCTGGTCAGCAGCGGCTCCTGCTGACCGGTGTTGGAGCTCCTGCTGACTTTAAGCCATATCGTTGTCTTAAACGGACCCAACGCCTGTTAGCTATTCGGTGGGTTATTGGTTTTTTAACGACACGTCGACCGTTGAGTCATGTAGCGTCGCCAATATCTCACGCCGATTGGTCGCGGGCGAAGAGTAGCGACAGGTGAGACTCGAACCCACAACCTTTCGATTGTGAGACGAGCAACTTACCACTAGACCACTCGTCCCCCCTGTTAGCTATTCAAACCCGGTTCGGTTTCAATCGGATCTATTTTGGGGGAATGCGTCCCCCAGCCAGGTTTTCTGATCCGCCCCAGTCCAGGCTGAGGGCGGACGCGCTGCCGTGGGTAGCACATGACGTCTGGCCGCCCCGCGGAAGCCGTCAATGGCAGCTGCGTCATACGGTCTACAGGTGGTGGCGGACACGCGGTCGCGGGTCTGCACAGGTGCTGCCCTCTCGACCTCTGGGACTCGAGTGTGCCTCATGCTGAACGTTAGCAGTGGTCGCCAGTGCACAGTGGTTCAGAACGCAACGTCCACCGCCAAGGTACACGGACGGATTTAGTGATTTTCACGGAGGCGTGAAGCCCGTCTGGACGGGCGCCATCTTCCTCGGAGGGGCACTGCGGAAGTCCACGGAGTGTTCGCCTGAAAAACCCGTCGCGCGTGAGGAAGTGGTGGTGCGAGGTGCACTCGAATCTCCCGAGAGGGGCGCCTTTTCCCGGTCAGGGGGGCGCCATCTTTCCAACGGCGGAGGGGGCCTGACCATTCTCCAAGTGACTGGACATTCTCGGGAAATCCACTGGACATTCGCCGTTCGCCCCCTGTGTCCGCCTCTGCCGAGGAATTCCTCAGAAACACGGCGCCCGTCGCCTGCGGCGGTTCGGACCGTTAGCGCGCGGCCGCGATGACCGCCATTTGCCACACGCGGCAAATGGCTTCCGCCGTCCCGCCAAAACCGGCCGACCAATCAGAGCGGCGGACCGGCGGCGCCGCCTCGGGCCACGTCCGCCCGGCCCACGACCTGCGACCTCAATGTCGTCGCCATGGCGACCGTCACTCAGGCCCCACGCGTCGTACGTCGCCGGTGTCGTCTCGTGCGCCACTTCCCGTCGCCGGCTGGACACTGGCGGCAAAACCAGCGCGGATGGGCGCCGCCCAGCGGTTTCTAACCGTAACCGAATTCAGATGTTCGGATTCTGGATATTGAGACCACAGTTTCATCAATCTCGAGGATAATTTTGATTTTACTTCCGGCATCATGACCGGTTTGCACTTCCGGATTATTGCGTAGCTAATTTTAAAAGAAATTTAACTGGCTGCCTCGGATGGTGGTTTCACAGGTGGGAGCGGCTCTTAACCAGGTCCTGATTTCAATCACATACTCAGTCGCCGAAGTAGCTGACATTGCTCATTTCCGGCATATTCCGTCGCTCACTCCTACGCCCCTGCCCTCATATTTCCTTCCCGCCGCCCCCGCCGGCACGCCACAAGGTGGCCAAGAACGCGGCGACACTCGGGAGATATGGCCGCCCTACCTATGACGTCACCCGGTCCAGCTGACCAACCGCACGGCCGACTGGCAGCAGCAAATACCCCAATCCGGCACACCGCCGCCATTAAACAACGCCGTGATACCATGACGGACTATGCGAGACAACACGAACAAGTGGTGACAGTCCGTTTGCAAATTGTACAATTATTTCATGTGCGATACTACTCTTAGACCACGGCTGTACCTTTATATGCTTTTGGGAAGGCACTTGCCCCTTGCCATATGCTAGCTGTGCCCCCAACTTAAACCATTAGTGTGGAACCCTAGGTTGTATGCCCCCAATCAACTTGGGTTACCCATTGCCTTCAATACATTGCGCCCCCCCCCCCCCGACATAATTTGTAGTCCTACGCCCATGCATCAGGCCATTAATCACAATAACCCTCCCGACGTCCTCATAAACTACGCCGTATATCAGCAAGGTCATAACCACCCCGACATACTCCCTCGCGAGAAGACGCCTATGCGTGATTTACCGTAGCGCCGATCATGCTTCATTGAGTTGATTTCACAGGCATTGGCGCAAATCGACGTCGGCATGATTCGGCCTGGCCCCGGGCGCACCGGGAAACGCGCTCAGTCGACGAGTAGCCAGAGGAGCGTGACCACCTGAGCCAGAGCCTAACCAGGTAACCACAGCAGCGTAGCCTGAGCCAGAGCCTAACCAGGTAACCAAAGCAGCGTAACCTGAGGCAGAGCCCAACCAGGTAACCAAAGCAGCGTAACCTGAGCCAGAGCCTAACCAGGTAACCACAGCAGCGTAACCTGAGCCAGAGCCTAACCAGGTAACCAGAGGAGCGTAGCCTGAGCCACAGCCTAACCAGGTAACCAGAGAACGTACCTGAGCCAACCAACCAGTAACCTGAGCCAGAGCCTAACCAGGTAACCAAAGCAACGAACCTAACCAGGTAACCAGAGACTAGCCCCAGCTAACCAATAGGGCCAGATCCTAACCAGGTAACCACAGCAGCGTTACCCGAGCCAGAGTCTAACCAGGTAACCAAAGCAGTGCAACCAGAACCTAACCAAATGACTGAACCAGCAACAACACCCGGGTCGCCAGCCAAGGCATACCCGCTAACTGCGATTGACATCCACCGTGTGGAGCATCGCCGCCGGCAACCATCTGGCCGCGCGAACGCACGTCCCACACATCCGCCGAGACGGACCACGCTCCACGAGCGGCGGCCGCGGCCGTACAAGAGCTGCACGTACGCCCGCGGACCCGTGAACATCAACAACAACCCGTGGACATGCCCGTGGACGTCTGGCGAGACGACACAGCAGCAGGAGTTGCATCAGCCGGGGACGCACAGAACTCGTCCCGTCCGGTCGGTGTTTCGACGTCGGTTGATCTGGCAGCAGTTAATCTAGAAGGGCGGCACCAGACGGCCGAGGAAACGGTGCCAACCAGGGTTAAAATAATGGATTTTCGTCACGTGTGAGATGTCCAAACACTTGCAAACTGACACAGAAGGATGTCGACATTTGCCATGAAATTGGTGTCATTTAAAATGTTTTTGATGCCTCAGACTCAAAGTCGAGCTGATGGTGTAGGATCGTAATCCTGTGTTGTGATACTGAAGTCGTGACTCCGCATCTTGTGTCCTGATCCGTGTCCTGTGTCGTGACCCCGAAGTCGAGACACCGTGCCCTGCGTCCTGTGTCCTACTCCTGAAGTCGTGATCCAGAAGTCGTGATCTGTGCCCTGTGTCGTGATCCTGTGTCCTGTGTCCTAATCCTGAAGTCGTGATTCGCGATGACTGCATACTGCTGGAGCTGCAGACACGATTTCATCATCCGGCACCGGCTGCCATTTGGAACTCGAAACAGCAGTTATCCAGCCTCACAATGTCTTTTGTTCGGGCTCGTGAAGTACCAGCGGGCAGTAACGGTGGCCGTTCCGCCGGGCGCAGTGATTGCACAGGGCGACCCCGCCAAAGCGACGGCGGAGACGGCCGTCAGCCGCCGACAGCCGTGACCGTGACCGTGGAGTTACCGTGAGAGGAGATGACAGTGACGTGATGTGGCCGTAACATGAGATGACAGTGACGTGATGTGACCGTGACGTGAGACGACGGGGACGAGTAGCCTAGGGGTAAGTTGCTCATTTCACAATCGGAAGGTTGTGGGTTCGAATCTCACCTGTCGCTACTCTTCGCCCGCGACCAATCGGCGTGAGAGATCGGCGACGCTACATGACTCAACGATCGGCGTGTCGTAAAACATATAACCAACCGACATGAGATGACGGTTACGTGACGTGTGACCGTGACATGAGATGACGGTGACGTGACGTGATCGTAGCGTGACCGTGATGTGACCGTAACGTGACGTGAGGGGGCACAACACGAAATTACAGTGACGTGACATAACTGTGACCGTGATCGTGATCGTGATCGTAAGTTGAGGTGAGGTGAGGTGAGGTGAGGTGAGGTGAGGTGAGGTGAGGTGAGGTGAGGTGAGGTAAGGTGAGATGACGTCACTGGATACAGTGCGCGACCGACCGGCGCCTCGGAAAACAAAGTCGCGTCGCGGCAAGAGGTTTGCGCGCGAATTATGCCACCCAAGACTGGCGGGGAATTGGCGCATGGGCACGGTTGGTGTGCACCTGTTTGCAACACTCCGTCCTGTTTGCTCGCGCGATAAGACAGAGCTTCGTGACCACCGATAAGTGCCCAGTTCGTGCACCGCTTCCGTCCTGTCAATGCACCCACTCCAGTGGTCTGACGCCGCGCTACATTCAAATGGCCTGACACAGCACAATCCAGTGGTGCCAGACTGCATGGCGTGCCAGTGGTGCGAGACCGCAGTACGTTCCAGTGGTCTGAGACAGCAGTACGTTCCAGTGGTCTCAGACCGCAGTACGTTCCAGTGGTGCGAAATCGCAGTACATTCCAGTGGTCTGAGACAGCAGTACGTCCCAGTGGTGCGAGACCGCAGTACGTTCCAGTTGTCTGAGACAGCAGTACGTCCCAGTGGTGCGAGACCGCAGTACGTTTCAGTGGTCTCAGACCGCAGTACGTTCCAGTGGTCTGAGACCGCAGTACGTTCCAGTGGTCTCAGACAGCAGTACGTTCCAATGATCTCAGACCGCAGTACGTTCCAGTGGTCTGAGACCGCAGTACGTTCCAATGGTCTCAGACCGCAGTACGTTCCAGTGGTCTCAGACCGCAGTACGTTCCAGTGGTCTGAGACAGCAGTACGTTCCAGTGGTGCGAGACCGCAGTACGTTCCAGTGGTCTCAGACCGCAGTACGTTCCAGTGGTCTGAGACCGCAGTACGTTCCAGTGGTGCCACGCGTACGTTCCAGTGGTCTCAGACCGCAGTACGTTCCAGTGGTCTGAGACCGCAGTACGTTCCAAAGTGGTCTGAGACCGCAGTACGTTCCAGTGTCAGACCGCAGTACGTTCCAGTGGTCTGAGACCGCAGTACGTTCCAATGGTCTGAGACCGCAGTACGTTCCAATGGTCTGAGACCGCAGTACGTTCCAGTGGCCCGAGACCGCAGTACGTTCCAGTGGCCTCAGACCGCAGTACGTTCCAGTGGCCTCAGACCGCAGTACGTTCCAATGATCTGAGACCACACTATGCACCAATGCTCTGAGACCGCAGTATGGTCAAATCAAATGGTCTGAGACCGGAGTACGTTCTAGTCGTCTGAGACCGCAGAATGGTCCAATGACATACGACTGCAACACGCTCTGGGAGGCAAGGTCGGCTGTCTGGCGCCAAGGCACAGATGTCAGGCTTCGACTCCACGCGTACAAGATCGGTCAGGCGTGTCTGGCGGGCACACCTTAGCCACGCTGTCTCGGAGGCACAGATCGGTCAGGCGTGTCTGGCGGGCACACCTTAGCCACGCTGTCTCGGAGGCACAGATCGGTCAGGCGTGTCTGGCGGGCACACCTTAGCCACGCTGTCTCGAGGCACAGATCGGTCAGGCGTGTCTGGCGGGCACACCTTAGCCACGCTGTCTCGGAGGCACAGATCGGTCAGGCGTTCTGGCGGGCACACCTTAGCCACGCTGTCTCGGAGGCACAGATCGGTCAGGCGTGTCTGGCGGGCACACCTTAGCCACGCTGTCTCGGAGGCACAGATCGGTCAGGCGTGTCTGGCGGGCACACCTTAGCCACGCTGTCTCGGAGGCACAGATCGGTCAGGCATGTCTGGCGGGCACACCTTAGCCACGCTGTCTCGGAGGCACAGATCGGTCAGGCGTGTCTGGCGGGCACACCTTAGCCACGCTGTCTCGGAGGCACAGATCGGCAGGCGTGTCTGGCGGGCACACCTTAGCCACGCTGTCTCGGAGGCACAGATCGGTCAGGCGTGTCTGGCGGGCACACCTTAGCCACGCTGTCTCGGAGGCACAGATCGGTCAGGCGTGCTGGCGGGCACACCTAGCCACGCTGTCTCGGAGGCACAGATCGGTCAGGCTTGGCGGGCACACCTTAGCCACGCTGTCTCGGAGGCACAGATCGGTCAGGCGTGTCTGGCGGGCACACCTTAGCCACGCTGTCTCGGAGGCACAGATCGGTCAGGCGTGTCTGGCGGGCACACCTTAGCCACGCTGTCTCGGAGGCACAGATCGGTCAGGCGTGTCTGGCGGGCACACCTTAGCCACGCTGTCTCGGAGGCACAGATCGGTCAGGCGTGTCTGGCGGGCACACCTTAGCCACGCTGTCTCGGAGGCACAGATCGGTCAGGCATGTCTGGCGGGCACACCTTAGCCACGCTGTCTCGGAGGCACAGATCGGTCAGGCGTGTCTGGCGGGCACACCTTAGCCACGCTGTCTCGAGGCACAGATCGGTCAGGCGTGTCTGGCGGGCACACCTTAGCCACGCTGTCTCGGAGGCACAGATCGGTCAGGCATGTCTGGCGGGCACACCTTAGCCACGCTGTCTCGGAGGCACAGATCGGTCAGGCGTGTCTGGCGGGCACACCTTAGCCACGCTGTCTCGGAGGCGGCGCAACACCGCTGTCACTCCTGTGGAATAATAATGACTTCGACAATGCTGCCGTGGACGAGGCACTGTCTTTCAACCGAAAGCAACTCGACACATCGTGACCGCATATCACGTGGCCGGATCACAGCTGACGTCACATCACGTGACGTCGCATCAGGTGACGTCAGCTGACATGACAGCCCGGCGCGACACGGGTGACCGCGCAGGAAAAGGGGCGGGGAAGGCGGGGCACCGCGAGCCGTTCGGTGCCGGTCGAGGCGAAATATCCCCGTGAACAATTATAAAACGCCCAGACAGCCAAGTACGACAAGAACCGCCAAATTTCCCACAGCATTTGAATGGAGCAGGGCCATGGCTGGAGCATATTGTAGCAGGCAGTCGGTAGCATACACCGTTACATATTCAGTGCACGTGCATAAATTGCTAAAATGCACTGTCCTTGTGTTTATGCAATTAATAGGACTTAGCTCTGGTATTAGCCTAGGGTTAATGCCACATGGGGCAGCAGCTAAATTATTATAATTGCTTGGACAACTATCTGTACCAACTCCGTGCTACTCCTATGCTCCCTCTGTACTCCGCTTTCCAGTCAAGTCAATAACCCTCAGCTCCAGACCGCTTTGAAACAACGGCGAACATTTGGCAGCTCTTGCCGCATCGCACTTGGCGATTTGGGCGCTTTATGACGGTTAATGGGGATATTTCGCCTCGGCCGTGGACGCCGCTGTCATGAGCGGCCATGTTGCCATGACAACGATCAATAGCGTCCATTTGCACCGGCTGGCGGCGGCCGTCGGACTGTCGCTGAGGAAGTATCGGACGATCAAGCGACGTGCGAGGTGCATCCCTTGCCTGATCCCGACCTTCGTCCTTGAGTCAAGGACCTTGACAGACACGCAGGTCATTGATTCATTTAGAGATTGGTACCTTTTAGTTCTAAGATCTTCCACGAGCCTCGTGACATCAGACATGGGAAATATGGCAACGTCTTGTTACCGTGGAATAGGCGGCAACAAAACGTGCGGTTAAAGAGTGCGAGTAAGAAGTTGCGACAAAAGTTCGACGCGCAACGTTTAAGTAGAAGGAAACCCAGGTGCGGCGGTGCACAAATGACACTTCCTAACCGATACAATGAAATCCGTCGATTGTGCACACGAGAAACACGGTAAATGCAGGCGCAGAGTTCCGCATGCTTGACAAACTTGATCAAACTATGCATAACTTCAGGATTTACCCTGACTTGAAAGCTTTCCTGGTTTACTTCGGTTTGAAAGTTGCCCTGGCTTTCTCTTGCTTGAAAGCTCTTACAAACAGCATTCACCACTGACGGGATGACGAAATAGTCACACCCAGGGGAGTTGTTTTATATACGTTTGAGGGGGAAGTGCCCCTCAATGTTGGTGTTGGCTTCGTCCCCTCCCAATAACTTCAACTTTTATCATGGGACCCTATGGAGTGTGCCTTCCAATCCATCTGGGACAGGCCATTGCCTTCGTGTATCTTTCCCATCCCGTTCCACCCCTATAAAAACAAATAAACACACGTGATCATACCACACGTATAAATGAACAATCCGGATCAAGTTCGTTGATTGTAATGTCCCCTCTTTCGCGATGTGATTTTCAGGTCGGCAGGGACCTACCGCAGAGCATGCGACGGCTCTCAGGCGCCATTTCAGGACGTCTGAGGAGCCTCCACGAGGAGCAGGGAGCCTTCACTTTTGTCTGCTTTTGTCAAGGTCCATGGTTAAATATTTCGGTTTGACATGGCATGGGTAGCGCGCATTTCTCCGCGTTCTGTTGGAGTTTCGATAACAGCCTAGGACCTGGCGCCCAAGGTTGGTTATTCGTTTTACGACACGTCGACCGTTGAGTCGTGCAGCGTTGCCAATCTCTCACGCCGATCGGTCGCGGGCGAATAATAGCGACAGGTGAGACTCGAACCCACAACCTCTCGATTGTGAGACGAGCAACTTGACCCCTGGACTACTCGTCCCCACCTGGCACCCACGATGCCGTGTGGCACCAGAGGCGCTGCGGCTATTGGCGCTGAGCGAGACAGATCCACTCCGATGTTTTAGAACGGTAGCATTACCCAGACGGCCAACCGGCATTACACGATTGGATTTAAAGCTCCCAAATCATCGATGCATTTCGCCGCAATGGAGACATATTGTGGCGACACGATCCAAAAGGAGCTGATAACAGCTGAGCGATGTCCTCCGACCGGGCCGCAGCTCGCATCGTCACATCAGCAACACCCATGTCGGCATCACATCCGGAAGCGGCCTCGAAACGCCCGCCTCGAGTAGGGATCGAACCTGCGACAGGTCGTCATCAATGCAACTTCCTCCACCTGATGTGCTCACGCAACATTGTCTGGGTGCAGAACAGCCACCACGTGGAAGTACCCCAATCCGTGACTTTGACTTTGACCTCGACTTTGACGATCGGCGAACGCGCGGCGGCCGCCGCCGGCCGAGGACGATGGCCACGCGCATGTCCCGGCTGGCCGGCGCCATCTTTGACCTTGATCCAGGTGCGGCGCGCTGGCCGGCGGCTGGAGCGCCGGCGGCCGCCGCTTACGTAACGCGTCATCATGGGCGCCGGCGAAAGCGCGGAAACTCAAGGACGGACAGGTGTGCGGCGCCGGCCACCCCACGGTCAAGTGGCCCATTCTCAGATTGACTGGCCGGTCCAGAAATGGTACGGTCGTGTCGGCCGCTATAGCACCGTAACGGGCTCCGCAGACCAAATTAGTCACCGGGGGGTGGACCAATCCAGCCGACGATTGTGTTCCGGGGAACAGATCTGGCCCGGAGTAGAGATGTGTGTAGCGGGGGAGCGGGGAAGGGAGAAGAAATGGGAGAAGGAAGAGGGAGAGGAAGAGTGGAGATGGAGAGGAAGAGGGAGACGTGACAGAAATGGGTATGGATATAGAGATGGACATGGAGACGGGAGAGCAGGAGAGTGGGAGAGCAGGAGAGGATATTTTTTTCCATTTATTGGGTGGTTCACGACACACTTTCTGCACATTCACGGCTAATGGCGCCGCCCACAGTGTTTCGCCGGTGGGCCGCGGCATTGGGAAATGTTCCAAGCGGCGCTAGTGTCGAACTCAGGACCTTTGGTACCCAGAGCCCAACACCTTAACCACTCGGCCATCCCCGCCCCGGGGAGAAGGAGAGAAAGACTACCGACGACGAAGCCTACATCACCGCTTCTCCCGCCCATGCGGACGCACGTGGCACCCATTCCACGAGCCGCCGCGCCGCCACAATTATCGAGCGGCGACTTTCCCGCGCAAAACCGGAGCGGACTGAGGAGGCGCCGGCGTGGCCCGGTTCCGGCCGGTGCGCTCCCCTTTCGGTGTGGCCAGCTGGCGCGGTGCGGGCGCCGGGCCGGGCGCGCCACCGCCGCCCTGGTGGGAACAGACCATGGGACGGAGGAGGCGGTACACTGGGCAGACTGTGACGGAGGAGGCGGCACACTGGGGAGACTGTGACGGAGGAGGCGGTACACGGGGGAGACTGTGACGGAGGAGGCGGTACACTGGGGAGACTGTGTGACGGAGGAGGCGGTACACGGGGGAGACTGTGACGGAGGAGGCGGCACACGGGGGAGACTGTGACGGAGGAGGCGGCGGCACACGGGGGAGACTGTGACGGAGGAGGAGGCGGCACACGGGGGAGACTGTGACGGAGGAGGAGGCGGCACACGGGGGAGACTGTGACGGAGGAGGCGGTACACGGGGGAGACTGTGGGACGGGGCGGTACACGGGGGAGACTGTGTGACGGGACGGTACACGGTGGAGACTGTGACGGAGGAGGCGGCACACGGGGGAGACAGTGGACGGAGAGGCGGCACACGGGGAGACTGTGACGGAGGAGGCGGCACACGGGGGAGACTTGTGAGGAGGAGGCGGCACAGGGAGACGTACAGGCGAGGGAGAGAACGGAGGGCGGGGAACGACAGGGGAGGTGTACACGGGGGACAGTGAGACGGAGAGGTGGTACAGGGGAGATTATGACGGAGGAGGCGGTACACGGGGAGACTGAAAAACTGGAACTGCGACGGAGGAGGCGGACACAACCCGGCCAGGCTGCTCCACCTCGAGCTTCCTCGCCAGGCCCAGGCGCCCCTTCCCAACCCTCCTCGGCGCATCACACATCAGACCAGCCGACCAGAAAGACATGCGATCGGTCTGCACAGCAGCGAGCCAAACACGCCACCGATGCTGCGCCGCACTACGCAGCTCCGAGCCGCTGCACGCCACCAACACGTCCGGACCCCTCCACCGGTCACGTCGCCAACAGCAGCAACAGCCACAGCAACAGCCGCCAACAGCCGCAATAGCCACAGCAACAGCCGCCAATGGCAGCATCGCGCCAAACACCCGCTAACTCGCATCGCTTTTTACGGACCTTTCGTTCTACCGTCTTACAGTTAGTTGAACAAAGTGGCTGGGAATTCGGGACGTGGCGGATTACCACGTGAGACGTCGCCGGGCATCCGCCGTGTGGAGGAAAGTCTGAATACTGCCATTAAAAGTCTGCATCAGCTAATAGCCAGAGGGAGACAGAAGATGTGCATATCCGCCGTGTCGAGCGCGGGAAAATGTTGCGCTATTGTCGAACTCCGTAAGTAACCTGCACTTACTATCAAAGCTACTTTAACGCAGCTTCAATCGCTCCCAATTAAGATCCATTCATCCGATGCGAGATATTCCAAAGCATCCGAGGTGGCGCAGGCAGCACAAATTCGTGGCAAAATGTGAGTGGGATATCTGCGACATAGCCAGGAGAAGATGCAGCCTTCCCCTGCCCGAAGGGTCCGATGGTGCCCTCTGGAACAGGGTCCGAAATCCGAGGAACTTTGGAAAAGTGTTGTGGGTGTGGGAGAAGTAAGGAGGTGCCATCTTCAGATGACCGCCCCCTGGACAAAACCCTGGTTGCGCCACTGGTGGAGATGTCACGTCCAGCCGCTATCTTTCCTGAAGCCTTCAACTTTTCACTTGACGCCGGTCGGCTCGCCGGGCGGGAGCGTCGTCACGCGCTACGTGAGTCACGCCCACTGCCACGCCCACTTTTCGGTCACAATGCCTACCGACATCCGGGAGGTGTGTTGGTTGGGGCACTGTCACGCCCACTATTATGACCCAATGTCTATTGACATTCGGGCGGTACGTTGGTTGGTTGGTTGGTTGGTTGGTTGGTTGGTTGGTTGGTTGGTTGGTTGGTTGGTTGGTTGGTTGGTTGGTTGGTTGGTTGGTTGGTTGGTTGGTTGGTTGGTTGGTTGGTTGGTTGGTTGGTTGGTTGGTTGGTTGGTTGGTTGGTTGGTTGTTGGTTGGTTGGTTGGTTGGTTGGTTGGTTGGTTTGTTTGTTGGTTGGTTTGTTGGTTGGTTGGTTGGTTGGTTGGTTTGTTGGTTGATTGGTTGGTTGGTTGGTTGGTTGGTTGGTTGGTTGGTTGGTTGGTTGGTTGGTTGGTTGGTTGGTTGGTTGGTTGGTTGGTTGGTTGGTTGGTTGGTCGATTGGTTGGTTGGTTGCACTGAACGTGCATCGCTACCAGTGATGCCGGAAGGTCCACACACGGTCCACACAACTCTCCATCTCTCCTAGAAACAGCACGAGATCGGCAACGCTGGCCGGAACGTTTGGCGCGAACATTTGGCGCGGGCGCCTGGACACCTTCGCGCCTTTCAGCACGCTTGCCGCACCCGAAACGGCGAGTGTCCACCTCAGGCCCACAGCCGACGCATGGGCGTCGACGGTGATCCAGTTAGAACGTCGCCTATCGATTGGCGCCATAAAAGCGTTGGCGCCATAAGCGTCGGCGCGCTTTAGACGCCTGCCACATAACCGGCATTTGATGCTCCATGGCTGACATTCAGCCTGTCTCCGCCCTCCAGCTGAACAGGGGCAAAGGGTCGTCCTCCACTCTCCAGCTCAGGAGCAAGTGACAAACAGCCCGGTGAATATAGTAGCCGAAACCTACTTTTTTAAAGCGTGCGACTAGAACTGCAACCAACGACCTGAATACAACCCGTGGCCCATGACAAGAGCTGGAAACATGGCTTTGTCCTGGATGTTCGAAATTCAAACTGGTTATAACCGGTTAAAAGCGGTATCCTCTCGGGGTAAATATTCGCTCTTATTTTGTCAAAAGATGAACCGAGCTGCAAATGACCGCAAACTCATCGCTGTTTGTCTGACGCTGGCGGCGAGTGGAAAAGTGAGTTCTTGATGTTAAAAGCAGAGGCCAAATCATCCTCCCCGATCTGGAATGTCACACCATTTGTCCGCTCCAAATCCTGGATTCCAAACATAAATGCCAACTCTGCCCGTGATCCAGCTGTGATCCGTGTCCTCTGACCTGCCCTGTATGGTGGTGAGACATGAACGTAACTCGCTACTCGTGACCCATGTTCTGTGACCTGCCCTGTATGGTGGCCAGACATGATCGTGACCCGCTGCCCATGACCCATGTCCTGTGACCTGTCCCATACGGTGGTGACATGATCGTGACCCGTGATCCGTGACCCGTGACCGGGCACTCACCTGACTGGTCGAGCCGAGCCTTGGCCATGGCCGCCTCCATCGCGTCTGTCACCATCACCGAGTCGGTGATGCACGCGCTCACGATGTCGTCGCGTCCGATGGCGGTCAGGCCGTGCGCCAGCGTGTTGCCTGCAACGGCACGCTGGGTCACCGGCCGGTCAAGGTCGCCGGCACGCCACGACAGGGCGCCCGGCTCCGGCCGCGGCGCCATGGCGCGCTGTCCGGGCCCTGATGGAGGGCTCGCTGGCGGCCCTGCTGAAGGGCTCGCTGGCCGGGGGCCGCCGGCACCCCGTCTCACCACGCCCAGTCACACCCAGTCACAAGTCTCGCAGTCAGGGGGCGCGCCGGCAGGCTCAGTTCCGACGCTGTGTCGCCACCAGCACCGGCCACCACTTCGCCGTCGACACACAGCGCACAGCACACAGCACACAGCGCACAGCGCAGGCGTCCGTCCGGCGGCGCACGTTCGAGCGAATCGTCCGCCCCGACCACGCCCCAAACCACGTCCAACGACGGATGTCTCGCACACGCTTCACCCGAGTTTCTCACTCTCACGCACGCACACGCACGCACACACACACGCGCACAGCACGCCTGGTATCGCCGGCGCGACTCGCGCCAATCGCCCGTCGCGAGCGTCGCACAGCTCGGCCACGCCCCGGGCTGCCGCGGACCTGCCTCGCCGCACTCCGCCGGCAGACTGGGGGAGGCCGGTCGGCGCGCGCTACACGGGCGCCTGACGTCACTGCCCCGCCCACCAGCGCCGGCCGCGTCCGCGACGAGCCGGCTCCGGCGCCGAGCCGACACAGCATGCCATCCGGCACAGCATGCCATCCGCAGGCGGCAGCTGAGGACGGTGGTGGGGACGCGACCCGGGGTGGGACCTCAGGCCAGTGGCGAGACCTCAGGACAGTGGTGGGACCGTGACCAGGGGTGAGACCGTGACCAGGGGTGGGACCTCAGGACAGTGGTGAGACCTCAGGTCAGTGGTGGGACCGTGACCAGGGATGACCGGGGGGGGACCGTGACCAGGGTGGGACCTCAGGTCAGTGTGGGACCGTGACCAGGGGTGGGACCTCAGGTCAGTGGTGGGACCGTGACCAGGGTGAGACCTCAGGTCAGTGGTGGGACCGTGACCAGGGCTGACCAGGGGTGAGACCTCAGGTCAGTGGTGGGGCCGACCAGGAACGGACCAGGGAGACCTCAGGTCAGTGGTGGGGCCGTGACCAGGGGTGGGACCTCAGGTCAGTGGTGGGGACGTGACCCGGGGTGGGACCTCAGGCAGTGGTGAGACCTCAGGTCAGTGGTGGGACCGTGACCAGGGGTGAGACCTCAGGTCAGTGGTGGGACCGTGACCAGGGGTGAGACCGTGACCAGGGGTGGGACCTCAGGTCAGTGGTGGGGCCGTGACCAGGGGTGAGACCTCAGGTCAGTGGTGGGGCGTGACCAGGGGTGGGACCTCAGGTCAGTGCTAGGGCCGTGACCAGGGTGGGACCTCAGGTCAGTGGTGGGACCGTGACCAGGGGAGACCTCAGGTCAGTGGTGGGACCGTGACCAGGGGTGAGACCTCAGGTCAGTGGTGGGGACGTGACCAGGGGTGAGACCTCAGGTCAGTGGTTGGTTGGTTGTTTTGGCTTACGGGCGCATCGACTGCGTTGGTCATACAGCGCCCATCAGGTCAGTGATGGGGACGTGACCAGTTAATCCAGACATGATCACTGTTGACGTCAACTATGATCACAGCTGATGATGTCAGATATGACGATTGTTGATGACGTCGGATATCACGATTGCTGATGACGCCAAGGATGGCGACTGATGATGACGTCAGACATGACCACTGCTGATGACGTCAGACATGACTACTGCTGATGACGTCAGAAATGACCACTGCTGATGACGATGGCTGGTCAGTTAAGACCGAACAGCATACGATTACACGCAAACACTCCCTTCAGCATCGCCGCATCGTCACCACTCCTCAACCCAAAAGCTACATGAGTCGCGGTGGCAGCCGTAGCACCCCTGGAGGTACCAACAGCCCGTCACTCCTCCTGCCTGCCCGACCACTCCACGCGCTGTTGACCTCTGGATCACCTCTGGAGGCAGCCCTGCCACTCCACGCGTTGTTGACCTCTGGATCGCCTCTGGAGGCAGCCCTGCCACTCCACGCGCTGTTGACCTCTGGATCGCCTCTGGAGGCAGCCCTGCCACTCCACGCGCTGTTGACCTCTGGATCACCTCTGGAGGCAGCTCCTGCCACTCCACGCGTGTTGACCTCTGGATCACCTCTGGAGGCAGTCCTGCCACTCCACGCGCTGTTGACCTCTGGATCACCTCTGGAGGCAGCCCTGCCACTCCATGCGTTGTTGACCTCTGGATCACCTCTGGAGGCAGCCCTGCCACTCCACGCGCTGTTGACCTCTGGATCACCTCTGGAGGCAGCCCTGCCACTCCACGCGCTGTTGACCTCTGGATCACCTCTGGAGGCAGCCCTGCCACTCCACGCGCTATTGACCTCTGGATCACCTCTGGAGGCAGCCCTGCCACTCCACGCGCTGTTGACCTCTGGATCACATCTGGTGGTTGTCCTGCCACTCGATGTCAGCAGTTCTCCGGTGGCCTGCGCCGGTCCATGTGCCGCCGCCCACGCGGCCAACTGAAGGACAGCACTCCGGCATACTCCGGCATACTCCGGCATACTCCGGCATACTCCGGCTGCGACCGGCACATCTCTAACCGTGACCGCGTCACAAAAGTTATCAAGTCATAAAGTATATGGCTTAACAAGAGCCACCGAGGACATCTAAGCTAAGCCGATAAATGATGTCCCTAACCATGACTCTGGCCAACGCACGACCCTGCCCAAGAGAAACGGGCCCACAACCCCCCCCCCTGTAGCCTTTGTACGGCGGTGTCTGCGCGAGAAGGCGCATGGCAGGCGGGTATGTTTGATGACACCCGTCTCTTGCCCGACGGCGCCGGTCCGGCATGGATGTGACCTCGACGTCGGCATCCATCTCCTGCTCACCAGCCATGTCCTGGTTACTATCGATCTCCCGTCACCAGCCATTTCCTGGTCACCGGACATCTCCTGGTCACCAACAACATCTCCTGGTCACCACCATCATCTCCTGGTCACCAGCCATCTCCTGGTCACCGGCCATCTCCTGGTCACCAACAACATCTCCTGGTCACCACCATCATCTCCTGGTCACCAGCCATCTCCTGGTCACCAGCCATGCCACTCCCGATCACCAGCCATCTCCTGGTTACCACCATCACCTCTTGGTTACCAGCCACCTCCTGGTCACCAGCCATCTCCTGGTCACCACCATCATCCTCCTGGTCACCAGCTCTACCTGGTAGCGTCACCACCTCGTCATCGCCTCACCTCCTGGTCACCACAGCCATCTCCCTGGTTACCACCGCCCACCACCGAGCCTCGTCCGGCTTACTCTGGCTATCGTCACAACCAGGACCAGGCTTACCCGGCTAGCCCCGGCATCTCCAACCTCAGTCCGCATCGCCACCCTGTGATGGTGCCTCCTCCTAGGCCCTGCCGCCTCCCGGCTGCACTGGGCCCGAGCTCGTCCCAGACCTGACACATCCACAGACTACCTTTCTAACAGCGCGGCCGTCCTGAGCGACCCCTGAGTGAGCGCGACTCGCCCTTGCCTGCACCGCGACTGGCATCAGTCGCCAGAGCCGACTGGCTGATTGACTGATGTATAAATGGCTGTTGACTGATTGACATCCTTACATCATCCTGTCTTACTCTGGCTATGCGTCACAACCTCGTCCTGGCTTACTCCGGCTCTGCGTCATAGTCTCGTCCTGTCTTACTCCGGCTACGCGTCACAGCCTCGTCCTGTCTTACTCCGGCTGAGCGTCACAGCTTCCAGCTAGACGCCACAGCTTCATCTTCCTCACTTTGAGTCAACCACCAGCCAGGCGTCTGGCTGAACGACAGAGATTCGTCATGTCTTACTCTCAAAAACCGCAAGAGCTTCTAGCTATTTCCCCAGAGATCTTGACTGATTGACGTCTTTATGCCGTCCCGTCTTACTCTGGCTATACGCCGCAGCTTCTGACTGATTGACATGATTATGCCATTCCGTCTTACTCTGGCCATACGCCAAGTCTGTCTTACTATGCCGTCGTCCTGTCTTACTCTGGCCATTCGCCAAGTCTGTCTTACTATGCCGTCCTGTCTTACTCTGGTCATTCGCCAAGTCTGTCTTACTATGCCGTCCTGTCTTACTCTGGTCATTCGCCAAGTCTGTCTTACTCTGGTTATTCGCCAAGTCTGTCTTACTCCGGTCATTCGCCAAGTCTGTCTTACTCTGGTCATTCGCCAAGTCTGTCTTACTATGCCGTCCTGTCTTACTCTGGTCATTCGCCAAGTCTGTCTTACTATGCCGTCCTGTCTTACTCTGGTCATTCGCCAAGTCTGTCTTACTACGCCGTCCTGTCTTACTCTGGTCATTCGCCAAGTCTGTCTTGCTATGCCGTCCTGTCTTACTCTGGTCATTCGCCAAGTCTGTCTTACTATGCCGTCCTGTCTTACTCTGGCCATTCGCCAAGTCTGTCTTACTATGCCGTCCTGTCTTACTCCGGCATACGCCAAGTCTGTCTTACTATGCCGTCCTGTCTTACTCTGGTCATTCGCCAAGTCTGTCTTACTACGCCGTCCTGTCTTACTCTGGCCATCGCCAAGTCTGTCTGTTTACTACGCCGTCCTGTCTTACTCTGGTCATTCGCCAAGTCTGTCTTACTATGCCGTCCTGTCTTACTCTGGTCATTCGCCAAGTCTGTCTTACTATGCCGTCCTGTCTTACTCTGGTCATTCGCCAAGTCTGTCTTACTATGCCGTCCTGTCTTACTCTGGTCATTCGCCAAGTCTGTCTTACTATGCCGTCCTGTCTTACTCTGGTCATTCGCCAAGTCTGTCTTACTCTGGTCATTCGCCAAGTCTGTCTTACTATGCCGTCCTGTCTTACTCTGGTCATTCGCCAAGTCTTACTATGCCGTCCTGTCTTACTCTGGTCATTCGCCAAGTCTGTCTTACTATGCCGTCCTGTCTTACTCTGGCCTGGCCGTGGTGTGCACAGCGGCAGATTAATCATCAAGGCAGCCGATGCATGCCAAACATTGCTCCGAAGGCGAACCTTCCGACAACACACTTAAGCCAACCAGGGTGAATTGGATGACACTGACGAACGCTTCGCCGCAAATGCATTGCACTGAGGGAACATTGCGCTGAGGTAACATTGCACTGAGGGAACATTGCACTGAGGGACCATTGCACTGAGGGAACATTGCACAGAGAGAACATTGCACTGAGGAAGTATTGCGCTGAGGGAGCATTGCGCTGAGGGAACATTGCACTGAGGGAAGTGGCGCATTTGTGCGGCACACTTGTGCCCCGAGTGCGCGAGCGCAGCGCCACACAGCAGACTGCAGGCTCAACTCCGAGACGGGCCAGGCCGCCAGCGACGGGTCGCGTCGCCATGCCAACCGAGTGCGCGGGCCCGGACAGCCGCGCCAATGTCGAAGCAGTTTTATTTCATCCCGTCAAGTGGCTTGCCGGTGCCGCCATGACCTTGAGCGGCGTCGTCAGAGGCGGTGTCAGCCAAGGTCGGGGCGCGCGTGACCTTGACGAGCCGGAGAGATGAGACGCCGCGGTGCCCCGCGGCGCCCAGATCCACTACAAAACACCTCAAGCCGTACAGACCACAGCCTCTCAGCAGCCACGGCCGTACAGAGCCGCCAGCCTCAGCCACGGCCCACCAGCCTCTCAGCCAGAGCACCCTCACCAGGCGCAGTGGCCACAGCACCCAGATCAGCATCAGCACCAAGATACTCGGATCTCATTCGTCCAAAGCCCAGCATCATTCCAAGCCCATTGAGCCATCAGCCACTGAGCCCATTGGCACATGGTGCCACCTACGAGAAGCGAAGTTAGTGTGAGTCAAGGAGAGTCGATGAGGGCAGAACGGAACGGCAAACCAAATGAACGTAAGATCGGTCGGTTGCTGAGAGTCACGGTGGTGGCGGTTCTGGCGTTTTTGCACGAGTGACAGGGGCTGCTGGAGACCGGAGACACTTTGGCGCCACGTGCACGTGACAGGGGCTGAAGAATGGAGACAGTTTGGCGCCACATGTACGTGAAGGGTGCTGAAGAATGGAGACCGTCTGGCGTCATCTGTACGTGCCGGGGGTATGGATAAATCAGTCAGTTTGGCGCTGCATGTTCGTGACAGCGGCGGCAGACCGAAGACAGTCTGACGCCACATGTAAGTGGACAAATGCCGCGGGACGGCCACCGCCCCATCTGCGGCATGTCTGTGGCGGCTATATGGCTCATACAGCCGCCCACAGTCGCCTGCAAACGTCCGCCCCCGCCCCCGCCCCCGCCCCCGCCCTCGCCCCCGCCTTCCGCACCACGCAACGCGGCTCGTGCTCTGCAACAGGGGAGTGCACAGCAAACGGATAGGGAAGTGCACAGTACGAATGCAGACAATGCGCAGGAACACAAGCAATAAGTTCATCATTCGAAACACCTGACCGGAGGCTCGATGAGGGGACGACAACCGTGGTGGCGGTATGTGAGTGAGCGAAGGGGATGCAGTCGTGGTGGTGGTGTTGAGTGCGAGTTACCGCGCGGAGGCTCGATGAGGGGACGACAACCGTGGTGGCGGTATGTGAGTGTGGGTGTGAGTTACCGCGCGGAGGCTCGATGAGGGGATGACAGTCGTGGTGGTGGTGTGTGAGTGCGAGTTACCGCGCGGAGGCTCGATGAGGAGACGACAGCCGTGGTGGCGGTGTGTGAGTGTGAGTGTGAGTTACCGCGCGGAGGCTCGATGAGGGGATGACAGCCGTGGGGGCGGTGTGTGAGTGTGAATGTGAGTGTGAGTGTGAGTTACCGCACGGAGGCTCGATGAGGGGATAACAGTCGTGGTGGCGGTGTGTGAGTGTGAATGTGAGTGTGAGTGTGAGTTACCGCGCGGAGGCTCGATGAGGGGATGACAGTCGTGGTGGTGGTGTGTGAGTGTGAGTGCGAGTTACCGCGCGGAGGCTCGATGAGGGGATAACAGCCGTGGGGGCGGTGTGTGAGTGTGAATGTGAGTGTGAGTGTGAGTTACCGCGCGGAAGCAGGCAGAAAGTAGAGCACAATAACACTTAAGCCGGCTGGACTCTCGGTCGTTGACTCCCAGTGCCGCAGTACACAGTAGGTCGACCACTGGACTGACCCCTCACCACCAACCTCATACCAGCTGACCACTTATCGGTCATCCACTTCGATTTGCCGAAGCCGGCCGCACGACGAGGAAAACAAACTAGCCAGACCAACTACAGCCGAAACGAAGTCTGAACACGCCACCCAAAGTCTGAACACGCCAACCAACAACAGAACATGCGCCGGATACGTGTGGCCATCAACAGCAAACAACAGTTGGACTGCGGATCTTGCGAGTCCGTACAAAGGTGGTGACAGGCAGAAGCGGCGCCTGCGGGCCTGACTAGCCCAGGCAGGGGCACGGCTTGCGAGACCGGCTTCCCCAGACCGACTGGTCGGGCGAGAGCTGCAGCGGTGGGACCAGATGGCCCGGGCAGGACCAGCGTCTGCGGGACCAGCTGGCCTGGGCAGCGGTGCGGAGGATCAGCTCGCCTGCACCTGCATCTGCACCTGCGACAACCACTCACAGCCGCCACGCTCATCCTGCAGAGGGGCACACCACCTCAGCGTGAGGGGTGTGCCCCTCTGAGGGGCACACCCCCTGAGAGGGGCACACTCAACATGAGGGGCGCTCCAGCCATCAGGCAGGGCACCCACCCATCCCTTAGGAGACTCAACTGTTCGGAGAGCGACAGCGAGCTCTCCGGGACGCGAACACCCCGACAGGCCGTGTCGGCGGAGCGACAGAACCTCACGAGCTGCAACCCTGCAGGAGCGCAGCCAGTGTCGCAGAGCCTGATGCAACTCTCCCCCTCCCCCCACACGGGGGTGGTACCGCATGTGCGCGGCCCAGACGGCCGGCGCACGAGTGTGCCTGGAGACGTGACCATAGAGATCATCTGCGCCGCCTGTCAAGCGAGAGGGTTCTGCAAGCAAGTTTAAAGAACCGCACACGTACGTTAAAGGAGTCTTACGCTATAGTGTATGTGACGTCAGGGTGGTGAAGGCTGGGGTGAAGGCTGGGGGGGGGGGGGGCATCTCGAAGATGCTCAGAGTTCTAGTTTGCTCTACTACTTCGCAAGATAATTTGTATATGGGGTGGGAGAGAGTTGACAAGAAGGTTCATCTTGCCGGGGCCCCGACGGCCCTTGCCGGGGTCCCGAAGGCCCTTCCAAGACGAGTTAGTTATTTGGGCTTTAGGGCGCGTCGACTACTGTGGCCATTTTGCGCCCTTTTCCTTCGGTTGGTTACTGGGGTTCAGGGGCGCATCGACTGCGTTGGTCATGCAGCGCCAACGCCCATTCCCTTCCAAGACGAGATAAACCTCGAGAGTGGCGCCAGTCGGCGGCGGCGCCACATTGGCCGCGACGGTCGGTCGTCACACGGGCGCAGCGCCTGCTGATGTGTCGGGACGCGCACGCCAGCGCCAGCGCCCCCTCCCCCCCCCCCCGGCCACCTCGCCACGAGACGCGCACGCCTGCACAGCAGCGCCCGGCCGGAACAGCGCCGCCCCGGCCACCTCGCCAGGAGACGCGCACGCCTGCACAGCAGCGCCGCCTCAGCCACCACCCCAGCACAGCAGCGAGCGTCGGCCCGAACAGCGCCGCACGCCGGCCAACGTTTACGGCCGAGCCGACACTCGGGGACGACGCGGCCCGACGCCGGAATGTCATTGTCCGCGTCGGCAGTGGCAGTAATGGACGGCCGGCCGGGCGGGTCTCGCGCCACCGGCACCAGCGCGGGGCGGGGCGACGCAGCGGGGGTCCGGCCCCCGGCAGAGGCCGATGGATAGTGACTGACTGATGTGACTGAATGGCTGGCTGGCTGGCTGGCTGGCTGACTGACTGACTGACTGACTGACTGACTGACTGACTGACTGACTGACTGACTGGCTGACTGACTGACTGACTGACTGACTGACTGACTGACTGACTGACTGACTGACTGACTGACTGACTGACTGACTGACTGACTGACCGACTGACCGACCGACTGACCGACCGACCGACGGACGACCGACCGACGACGACCGACGACCACACGACCGACCGACCGACCGACCGACCGACCGACCGACCGACCGACCGACCGACCACCGACCGACCGACCACCACCGACCGACCGACCGACTGACTGACTGACTGACTGACTGACTGACTGACTGACTGACTGACCGACTGACCGACCGCCACACGACAAACAGACCGACCGACCGACCGACCGACCGACCGACCGCCGGCTGGCCGTGGGCTCACACGCCGCACGTGGTGACTACCGTCCGATGACGCGGCCGTGTCCCGTCACTGGCACGGTGGACGAAGAAGCACGGTACCTCACGCGGCCGCCAGGGGCGCTGCCGGCGGCCGCACCTCGCCGGCCGCATCACTACCTGCGCGCGTACGCCGGCAGATGAATAATGTATGTCGGGGCGGCGGAACGCTCTGAGCGGCGATATTCTGGGCGGCCGACAGGAATGCGCCGCCGCCGCCGCCGCCACACCGCCTCAGAGTTTCAGGGCTTCACTGGTGCGGCACCAGTTGTGATATCGAACCGTGTGTGCGTGTGTGTGTCATTGTGTTCGTCACCCCGCCACCGTGTGGTGATATCGGCTGTTTCCGGGTGTGTGTTTGTTGGTGTTATAGGTTTATGCTGGTTTTATAAATTTGTGTTTGCTTGTTGGTGTTATAGATTTATGCGTATGTTTGTGTTATAGATTTGCATCCCAGCCTGGATACGCGACATAGCAAGACATGCACGCATTGTTCCATAATGACGCGTATCATATGTGGCGGCGCTCCTCGAGCTTGTGACGTCACTGGACGACAAATTTGGCAAATTTTAACGTGAGCCATCTTGGGGACGAGTAGTCTAGGGGTAAGTTGCTCGTCTCACAGTCGAAAGGTTGTGGGTTCGAGTCTCACCTGTCGCTACTCTTCGCCCGCGACCAATCGGCGTGAGAGATCGGCGACGCTACATGACTCAACGGTCGCTGTGTCGTAAAACCAATAACCAACCAGCGTGAGCCATCTTCAAACGCCTTTTATCTTTACGGCCCGATAGTCCCGCACTCCTACACCCCCCCTCCATTGCCTGAGTATGCAAGGTACGGCATCACCGCTGGCAGGAAGCGGGTGTGAACCGAACCCAGTCTGAGGCTGCAATTCCGCTGTTTCCACCAACGGCTAGATATAATCGTGGCCGAGCGAGGTTGAATTTCAGCAGAACCGGTGTGTGCGTTGAGAGTCCCATCGGTGCAAACCACGGCTGGAGTACGAGGCAGGTTCAATGAAATCATCAGAAGCATCTCTATAAGATGCAAGTAGATTGCGTTGCTCACAATCCTCTTCTGATGTCCAAGCGAAAGATGGATCGATACATAGGAAACATTCAGTTTGATCCAGGAAAAAGTGCGCACACAGCGTGAAAGATTAAAGTGAAGTCTACAAATGTTTCAAAGAGACGGTAATCCCACAAATCTGCCAAGTCACTCGGGCCAACATAAAGCGAACACCACGGTGGCCAGCATAAAGCGAACACCACGGTGGCCAGCATAAAGCGAACACCACGGTGAGCACCATAAAGCGAACGCCAAGATGATCACCACAAAGTGAACACTACTCCGGCTAGCATATAGTGAACACTACTCCGGCCAACATAAGGAAAACCAGAGTGGCCGCCACACAGTGAAGGCCAGATTGTCCGCCACACAATAAAGGCCAGAGTGTCCGCCACACAGTGAAGGCCAGAGTGTCCGCCACACAGTGAAGGCCAGAGTGGCCGCCACACAGTGAAGGCCAGAGTGGCCGCCACACAGTGAAGGCCAGAGTGTCCGCCACACAGTGAAGGCCAGAGTGTCCGCCACACAGTGAAGGCCAGAGTGTCCGCCACACAGTGAAGGCCAGAGTGTCCGCCACACAGTGAAGGCCAGAGTGGCCGCCACACAGTGAAGGCCAGAGTGTCCGCCACACAGTGAAGGCCAGAGTGGCCGCCACACAGTGAAGGCCAGAGTGGCCGCCACACAGTGAAGGCCAGAGTGGCCGCCACACAGTGAAGGCCAGAGTGGCCGCCACACAGTGAAGGCCAGAGTGGCCGCCACACAGTGAAGGCCAGAGTGGCCGCCACACAGTGAAGGCCAGAGTGCCGCCACACAGTGAAGGCCAGAGTGGCCGCCACAAGTGAAGGCCAGAGTGGCCGCCACACAGTGAAGGCCAGAGTGGCCGCAGTTCCGCCAACAGTAAGGCCGTCCGCCACACAGTGAAGGCCAGAGTGCCGCCACACAGTGAAGGCCAGAGTGCCGCCACACATGAAGGCCAGAGTGCCGTCACACAGTGAAGGCCAGAGTGTCCGTCACACAGTGAAGGCCAGAGTGGCCGCCACACAGTGAAGGCCAGAGTGGCCGCCACACAGTGAAGGCCAGAGTGGCCGCCACACAGTGAAGGCCAGAGTGGCCGCCACACAGTGAAGGCCAGAGTGGCCGCCACACATAGGCCAGATGGCCGCCACACAGTGAAGGCCAGAGTGCCGCCACACAGTAGGCCAGATTGTCCGCCACAAATGAAGGCCAGAGTGCCGCCACACAGTGAAGGCCAGTGCGCCAAGTGAACCGAGTGGCCCCACACAGTGAAGGCCAGTGCCGCCACAAGTGAGGCCAGATGCGCAGTACGCAGTGAAGGCCAGAGTGTCCGCCACACAGTGAAGGCCAGAGTGTCCGCCACACAGTGAAGGCCAGAGTGTCCGCCACACAGTGAAGGCCAGAGTGGCCGCCACACAGTGAAGGCCAGAGTGGCCGCCACACAGTGAAGGCCAGAGTGTCCGCCACACAGTGAAGGCCAGAGTGCGCCAGTGCCGCCACACAGTGAAGGCCAGAGTGGCCGCCACGCAGTGAAGGCCAGAGTGGCCGCCACACAGTGAAGGCCAGAGTGGCCGCCACACAGTGAAGGCCAGAGGGCCGCCAGTGCCGCCACACAGTGAAGGCCAGAGTGGCCGCCACACAGTGAAGGCCAGAGTGGCCGCCACACAGTGAAGGCCAGAGTGCCGCCACACAGTGAAGGCCAGAGTGGCCGCCACAGTGAAGGCAAGTGTCGCAGTGGAGGGGGGTGCGCCAAAGAAGGCCAGAGTGCCGCCAACAGTAAGGCCAGAGTGCCGCCACAATAAGGCCAGAGTGCCGCCACACAGTGAAGGCCAGAGTGGCCGCCACACAGTGAAGGCCCGGTGGGTGCGGCGACCGTCAGCTGACACGAGAGCCGCTGACGGGCGCCTGCCTGTCGCCGCCGGCCACCGCACCTCAGCCAGGCCGCAGCGTCGACCTTGCCCCGCCCCCCGCCCCGCCGCGGGTCAGCCCGCCGGCGGCGAATGCGATACGGCAATTGGCGCGTGGCGAAACCCCGGCCGAGCGGCCTGAGTGCAGCGACCGCGGAGAGAGCCGCAGACGCGCCGCCGGCCGCCCGGTCAGGTGAGGTCAACCATCGCAGGTGTGTCACGCCGCGGCGCCGGCGCTGAACCTACTGCCGCACGTGCCGCACGTGCCGCACGTGCCGCACGTGCCGCGCACACACTGGCAAGGCACGGCGGATGGCCGCACGCAGCCGGAAACAAGATGTTTCAAAGCCTTGCCAGGAGAGATTGGAATTAACTCAAATGTGTTGCTCTTTATGGATGGGTGAAAACATCGATAGGTAATGGAAAGAGAAATTATACCGATGAAGTCAACAAACTATGTGTCATTTATGTTTCATTACTCATTTTCACCTGCCATATGTGTCTATGGATAGTCCCGTGCTTTCACCTTCATTTTTCATGAAACACCATGAATAGCATCTAATAAGTCCATGTGTAAGAGATGCGCCTGACAGTACAGTTAATTACCATCAGCTAGAAGTATGTGCTGAACTGGAAAAAAACTGTACTGATCTTTTCATTTTTTTCTTTGTTATTGCAGTTGATCATATTGCTTTTTTTCGTGTTTCTTCCCTTTTAATTTCATCCCCCCCCCACACACTTCATTTCGGAAAACTTCCACCTCTGGATAAAGATGTCCATATTACATTCCAGTATGGTTAAATTATCGACATTTCGGTAGACTGACAGGACCCATCATTGGTGTGAAAACAAGCATCTCATATCCTGCGTGACGCTAGAACGTTTCTGCGGGCTTGGACTCGATCAAAACAGTTTCCAGTGCAACATTCCAACATACTATTCGTCATTCCCACATCTAGTCATGCTCATACGGATTATCACGTGTGGTCTTAGCGGTACCCGGTCATGAAGTAGGCGGGTTTCCACGCGCGTTTATTTGCCGATAAATGAGCGGGTCGGCCCGATGCTATCGCTTCTACGTCGGTGCGACGCTGCCCATCATTCGCACTTGTCAGTGTTCCGATGCCGTCTGCTGGTGTTTGTCTTGAGAGTAGTTTGTGTGTGTGTGGTGGTGCTGCCGGGTATATGTCAGTGGGCCGACGCTTCGCAGATGCATTGAGTCGTCGGCTAAGTGTGGTGGCCGTTCTGCCGGTACACATGCACCATTTGGTAGGAGCGCGCAAATCCTACGTTAAATTTACGATACACTACGCGTGCTTGATTCAGCGATACTGGGTCACGTGACTTGCTTCCGGCGATGAAGGATGACGCGGTTGCACTCCGGTGGTATATGTTCAGTTTGGTGTGGTGAGTGAGCTGTTTGATGTTACAGCTCTCGTGCATGTCGCTTTTGAGTGCCGTTTCGTCGTGTTTGAAGCCGTGCGACATAATGTTTTGGTGGTGCAAGCTGTTGATGCAGTCAGCCGGTGTCGGTCGTTGGGCTGACTGAAGCTGTTGTTCGAAGACATTCTGAAGTTGTTTGTCTGTGCAGTATACAGGGTGAGTGGTGACTACAAGTGCTTGCTTACTACTGGCGAGCTGGTGATAGACCACAGGCCATGACGAGCTATGCTTCGGAGCACGACGGATGCACGACCCAATCTCAGCATCCTCTTAACGGTCGGACCAAGGCCTATCGAGTCAGGTTGGCCAATAACGTCAGCTGCTGGGGTGTCGTCCAGCTACATATATGACGCGTGTGACGATTGTGATCGATATCAGCTTTTTATCTGCGCGCGTACCAATTGAACCAATCAAAATGCAGCATTTTGTGGCAATAGCTGAATAGTTTTCGCCAAAGCACCTTCTTCCCCAATTTTAAAAACCCAGGAGCACTTAATAGTCATTCTTCGTTGTATTAAACAATGTGGAAAGCCATGGATCAATCGGCAAGCTTACTTTAGGCAAATTCACCAGTAGAAAATTGTATAGGGCGCACGTGCTGCGACACCAGCCAATCTCCCGTGGGACGGATTTGCCAGTGAATATAAATACAGCCGCGTTGTATGGAGTTGCGTTTCACTAAAGCTATTCTTTCTATTGCCACAAGTCTGCACTGTAATTGGTGCTTAAAACGATCAACGACATCATCATATGTAGTTAAACGCCATCATTTTTTTTTTCCCGGGGGTGGGTTGGGCCCCTCCCCCTCTCCGTTTGAATGCTATCGCTGGTTCGCCGTTTTGCAACGTGCGCTCGTGCGGTAGGTAGTGATGGCATTTCCTCATTGCTGAATTCACTCAGTCGGCGTTTCACAATCCACCTGTGAAGCGGGGACCCGCTGCCACATACCCAGCAGCACCATCACACGCACTATCACAGACACAGACACGTACACAGACACGCACACACACACACACACAGACACGCACGCACACTATTATCAAGACAAACACCGGTAGACGGCACCGAAATGCTGACAAGTGTGAATAATGGGCAGCGTCTCACCGCCTCAGAAGCGATAGCATCGGGCATGCCGACCCGCTCATTAATCGCCCGGTAAACACACGTGGAAACCCGCTACTATATGATGGGGCCCCGCCAGGACCACATCCGATAATGAGCATGAGCACGCCTAGCAATCGGTACAAACGGAATGCTGCAATGTGACAGTGGAAACGATTTTTACCGAGTTGAAACCCTGATAACGCGTTTTATTACTACGCAGGAAATATGATGCTTATTTGGACACCAATACGGCCGGGAAGCTGCCAGTCTTGATAATGTCTTGTGTCAGACGAAACGTCCATAGCTGAACGATACTCAGCTCAATGTGCATAACTGATCTACCTTCTGGCATGCCGACTCATCTCTCCCAGCCAGCGATCCCATCCGCCGCCAGCCGTGCAACGGGCCGCACCCTCGGGGGAATCCTCGGGGCGAATCATCGAGTGGCTGCCGCGGATGTCGCCCCTTGTACGGACAGACAGGTCCATATGGAGGTCCGCACATCCAGCTTGAGCTCACGGGAGCTGCGCTGGACATTGCCAGTGCTGTGCAGAGGGTCCGCTGCTGGTTGGTTAGTTAGTTATATGGGTTTTAGGGCGCTTCCACCATTTTTTTAATCTTTCGCGCCAACCCGCTGCTGGCTGCTGGACCGACCAGTCTATTCGGCCAGCTTTCTCCAGCTATTCACTTCACACGCTTCAGTCGGATGAGGTCGAAAGGAATACGGAGGAGAAAGCAAAGCAGCGTGGGCGTGGGAGCGTCTGAAAAACTGGGGTCAGGTCAGGGGCGGATACGTGAGTTTTCACGGGATAGGGGAGGAGACTCGTCTAGGGGAGCGCCATTTTCCCGAAGGGGCCACTGCGAAAGTTCCTGGAGGGGCACCTTTAGTGGAAAATTCTTTGAACGGGATGGGTGGGGGTGCACTCGAGCATACTGAAGGGGTGCCTATTCGCCCCAATGGATCGTCTATGTCACTACCGCTCAAATTACCTACAAAGGTGGACTGCCTGCTTTCACGAAATTGTACTGCATACATAGTCAAGTATACCTTGTTGCTTTCATTTATTTTGATCCCAACAAAAGATCATGGGCTATGTTGCTACAATCTTGGGCCTAGCATGTTCCTTTGTTACCACAAGCTTCCGCGAATATAAACAACATGGGAGGGACAACTACCAATGCTGTGCCTTCCCTTCCTGTGGTTCATAAATATTGGTTTAAGACACGTGAAAGTCATGTAGCAGTCCCGATCTCTCACGCCATTGCTCGCGGGCGAAGAGTAGCGACAGGTGAGACTCGAACCTACAACCTTTCGATTGAAAGACGAGCAACTTACCCCTAGGCCACTCGTCCCCCTTCCCTTCCTGTGCATAAATAGGCGTGGGAGGGGGAACAGCTGTCCGCCATAATAGCCGGGTGTCAGAAGGACAGCAATCCAGGGCGCCCAGCAACGGCCGGGTGTCAGAAGGACAGCGATCCAGGGCGCCCAGCAACGGCCGGGTGTCAGAAGGACAGCGATCCAGGGCGCCCAGCAACGGCCGGGTGTCAGAAGGACAGCAATCCAGGGCGGCCAGTAACAGGTGTCGAAGGCGATCCCGAGCGCCACGCCGGTCAGAGGAAGCATCAGGGCGGCCAGTAACGGCCACCCCGCGGCCCGAGTCCACGGCAACAACGTCCCGTGGTCACAAACAACGACACGTAAACACCCCAAAGTGCCAAAATACAGGCCAAACAAACAGTAGCACAGATCACCCCCCCCCCCAGGAACCAAATATACGCAAGATCAAGCAGGAATGTTTGAGATTTTCATCACGCGAAACTAGAAGTATTCGGCGCACCTGGAGCGCCGAAAAAATGCAATGAGACAGCCTTAGGCGCGCAAAGCGCGGCGAAATGCCTGGTTTTGCGTGGTGACATTATCAAAATTTCGTTTTGATCCAGTGTATTTTTTGGTTCCCAGGGAGGAGGCTGCGTTTATGATGTCGTTAGTCGTATAATAAATACTTCATCATGTAGAAGTAGCCAGAACGGTTTGAAGACGACCCCTTCGGTCATCGCTTGCCTTGAGATGTGTTTGAGGCGTTCGCCGCTTGTGGGGAGGAGGACCAGATATGTTGGCATTGGCGGAAGATTGCATATATTTTCAGATGCGCGTTTCGACTAACTAGAGCACAATGAGAACGTTCAGATGCTTTCCGAACGTCAGGGATGTTTGGCAGGCTTCAGGAATGTGCAGGCACACATGGGACAATACAATTATCCGGGTATGCATGCTCCTCACTTTTCACGTTTGGGTCATGGTCGGATTTCCCCCTGTGTCTACTAATGCTTCCTAGTATCCAACTAATCGTGCGTTGGAGAGCCCATGGACGACAAAGAATCTGCCCGAATTTATAACCTACGCCAAAGATTCATGTATTTATAAGACGCATTCTTCACGAGAGCGTCGCTTGGCGTTGAACTCACGTGGAGGCCGCAGGAATATTGTCGAGAAAATTCAATGTTGGGGGAAAAATCCAGCTTGGCCTAATCACGGAAATACATCTTCCGTAAGTATGAAACAGCAACGCAATCTAACGCACACATATGGCTCAGTCGGCAGTATAGTGGAATATGACCGACGCTCTGAACGCGCGAATCAAGATTTTATTGGACATCCCGTAGATCCTATTTTCGCCCGGGCGGCCACGAACGCACGCCAAAACGTCGCGGCACGCCCTGGTGGGGCTCACCGACTCGAACGCGGACGCAGCCGAGGCGGCGGCGGCTGCGGCGGCGGCAGCGTCTCAGGCAGCCGAGAATGCCGCTGCCCTTGCCCAAGGGCAGACGCCAGCGCACAGTTCCGGTCCAGCCCGCAAGATGGCAGCAGCGACGCGCGAACTGGCGCCGAATGGGCCTTTGATTGGACTGATTGGGCGATTGCGCGGTCACCGTTGGGGGCGCCGCGCCAGCGCCAGGCTTTCCGGACTTCGGACGTCCGTCTCACGCTCATAAAATCGCCTGCGGGCATCCATTTTCGGCGGACGCGGGGTGTGACGGCGAGCTTGGCGCGACAATTTGCGTCCGTCGAAAAATGGATTTGTTTCGACTTTCAGCGCAGCTTCTACGGGCGCAACACGCGCAGCCGGCCAAAACGCACCTCCGACGCCCATCAACAACGCACCGACAACGCAACTGGACGCTCGCGATCCTCGATTGTTCTCCTTTCTGCTTTGGACAGACGTCAGACGGCCGCAAAACCTTAAACGCGCCAGATATGAAAAGGGACTTGGTGGATAACGTACCAGTAGTTCAGCTAATATCGTGACGTGATGTGATGTGACGTGACTTGCCGACTGATGGGCTTTTGCTCAGCACGTCGACAGAAATGAGACTGTGATTGTCCAGATTGCGTCTGTCCGAGGAAACGCAAAGCGAAAAATATTGAATGTGCCTGAAAGCACTTATTTATGTATTTATTTCACAATACATGCCCTCCACGTGCAGTGGCACTTACATATCTAGGAGTTCGTTGCGGAGCGAAATTTTGAAGAGTCACCTCCAGCTACAACATACATTGAGTGGAGGGAGGGTGCACTCGACCTTGCCAGCATTCAACTGAAAATTTCGTTGAGCGGGAGCGAGGAGACACTCAATATCGTTGGAGGGGCGTCTCTTCCACACGGAGCGGGTTCCTCCATCTCCATCGTGGACGCCTTTCCGAGTGTCGGGGTGTCCGGGTCCAGGTTTCCGGCCTCTTGGAGGGGGCGTGGGGGGGGCGTGTTCCCTCCCGCTAGATCCGCCCCTGGACCGCCGCCGATCCGACAGTTTTCACCGAATGCTGCCACAACGTTACCGCAACGCTACCGCGGTAACGAGCCGCCGAACTTCCGCAGGAAGTCAGTCAAACTGACGCCATCATTAGCTCTGCCGGCCCCGCCGCGCGGGCCCACCACAGCCGTTGGCAAGATCGTCATTCGCTCAACTCACTTGGGAAACCCGAGCGGAGAAATTGGGCTCGTCGCCAGTACGGCACTCAGGAGTGCTTTCAGAAGTATTTGTCCGAAGCATTGAGTGACATGAACGAAGGGATCAAAGGCGATAGGAATGGCAGATTTCATACAAATATACTTCAATCTTGACATGAGTTGAATGGACGTTAACTGGAAAGAATGGCCTTCTCATACCATTTTTCCAACTTAATGATTACCTGGTTCCTACAGGCTCAGGAATGATGAAAAACGCAGCAGCGTGGAGTTGGGACTCACCCCCCCCCTCCCCCCCCCTGTTCATCGCACTATTTTGAAGCAGGGAATAACTGCTCGTGTTGGGGGATATAAATATGAGACTTCGGCATGAAGGTGGACGGTTATACCAAACCCAGCACTAAATCCGATACACCACGAAGTGCCAGACCCCATACATTTTCATGGGGAAAGGGCACCCGTCTCAAGAGGCGCCATTTCTTGGACAAGCCACCGCGAACGTCTCTGGAGGGACGCCTTCCGCTGAAGAAAAATCGTCGATGTATGGTAGAACACTAGAGGTAGGGTGTAGGGTGTAGGGACGTCTAGGTAGGGTGCGGCACTGGAGCATACTCGATGATCGCCCTTTCCCTCTTTTCTTTTACGCCTGTGGCTGAAAAGAAAATCCATTAAACAGGACGGAAGAGAGAGAGAGAGAGGGGGATGTACTAGTCTTTCCGTCTTTCCGGAAGCCGGAAGTGCGCCATTTCCGGGTCGGAGGGGCGCCGTTTTCCGTGCCAGGAGATTGCCGCATGTTTCCAGTACTCACTCACCTCCTCCCTACATCCGTCCCTGCACCAAATCCACCACGCCACAGAACGCCCACGTTGAAGGGCTCAAAGCAGAAGCCTCCCAAATCAGCCGTTGCTTCATCGGAGTTGAAAAACTGGTGTGGCGAACAATTACTTTGAAGCGAACTTATCAAAGCATTCCACGGTGCCTTTGAACCGAACGAACACCATTCTTCTTAGGCGAACTAATCCGCTGCACCGTTCACAGGCGCCGACATCATTTTCCTCCATCTGATAACGGCCGGACGTGCCCGAAGAAGCGCCGACCGCGGGCATCAGCGCCGCATCCTGTGCCGAAGACGTGGGCGGCCGCGCCATCACCAGCCGGCCCCGCCGCGGCCGGCCAGGTGACGTCACCGTGCAGCCGGGCGGTGACGTCACCGGCCGGGTGGCGGCCAATCAGCGGCCGGTGATGTCATACCGGCGGCGGCAGCGCTGGCGAGTGGGCTCGGCCCGGTCGGAGCCGGTCGGAGCGTGCCGGAGTGCAGAACAGCACCGTCAGCTGGACCTCAGGCGCCGCAGCACGTCCGGACACAGACGGACACATGACGTGGCGTCCGGGGCGGCGGGAGGCGCCGGTCGCGGGTCGGCGGTCTGTAGCAGGCCTGCAGCCGATCATGGTAGCAGATGTTTGTCTGTTTATTGGGTGGTCCACGACGCACTTTATGCGCATCCACGGCTAATGGCGCCGCCCACACTGCTTCGCCGGTAGGCCGCGGGATTGGGAAGTCCCGAGAGGCGCTAGTGTCGAATCCCGGGACCTTTTGCACCCAGAGCCCAACACCTTAACTACTCGGCCATCCCCGCCCCATGGTAGCAGATGTGGGGTCGATCAGCAGACCAGGGCAGCAGATCAATGTTGCAGATCCGGGGTTGGTAGCAGTAGCAGACCAGGGTAGCACACTTGGGATCATTGGCAGACCAGGGCAGCGGACCAATGTTGCAGATCTGGGGTTGGCAGCAGGCTGAGGTCGCAGACCAGGGCAGCGGACCAATGTTGCAGAGCTGGGGTTGGTAGCAGGCTGAGGTAGCAGACCAGGGCAGCGGACCAATGTTGCAGAGCTGGGGTTGGCAGCAGGCTGAGGTCGCAGACCAGGGCAGCGGACCAATGTTGCAGAGCTGGGGTTGGTAGCAGGCTGAGGTAGCAGACCAGGGTAGCACATTTGGGATCACTGGCAGACCGGTGCAGCAGGCCGGTGTAGCAGACCGAGGAGCATCGCAACGGCGCATCATCGCGAGCGCGACCGCAGCGCACCGCCGTCCGCGAGCTCTGGCAAGTGATCAAAGCCACAAGTCGGCAGACTCCAATCGCACACCATCAGACAGATGCTGTACCGATCAAGCACACGCAGCGTTTCGGAGGAAATCTGACTCACGCGTTCCCAGCGACTCATACGGAAGCTCTCAGCACCGCACCAATGACAGGGCGAAGCTCGGCCGGTCAGTTATCCAGTCTACATGAGGAAGCGAAACTTCCCAACACGATGCGATCAGGAATGCTTGCGAAATATTGCTAAGCTTTTCGAATCTTCTGGCATGTCAGAAGCTAGCTCATAAGAGCAATATTGTTGTATGTTTTCCTAATCTGAATTCTAAACGGAATACGTTTCCCTAAAACGTATTCTGAAACTTCCCTGCTCGTGTAGCCGGCGTAGGTTGCCATTAGTTTCCAGGCGTCTGTGTTACTCCGCAAGGTAGCATCGCGACATCGTAACGGCACCTGCCAGTGACCCAAGATCCTGCTGCAGCCGGCGGCAGGAAGCTCAGCCCATGGCCTCAGCCTGGCAGCCTGGCATCGTGTTCCGCCCCGGGTGCATTTGGGCCGCACAGCAGCCACATGCACACGCAGGGAGGGAATCTCTTCCTGACCGGAGGCACAGGGTCCGCACGACCGGCACAGGTACAGGTGTACCCGCGAGTCACCTCCCCTGACCGGAGGTACAGCGGCCGCACGACCGACACAGGTACAGGTGTACCCGCGAGTCACCTCCCCTGACCGGAGGCACAGGGTCCGCACGACCGGCACAGGTACAGGTGTACCCGCGAGTCACCTCCCCTGACCGGAGGCACAGCGGCCGCACGACCGACACAGGTAAATGCGAGCCCGCTGGTCACCTCTCCCTGACCTGAGATTCACAGCGACACAGCTCGCAGCGCCGTGTGCCGGTCGCAGGCGCGCCGTCCAGCAAAACACCGCCAATGCCTCAGCGCGGCGTGTTTTGAGGCGGCTCATGCATCATTAAATCGCTTGACACACAAGGCACGCACGCGCCCGGGACAGACCACCGGACAGCACGCCGAGCGTGTGGGTACGACGGCGAGGCGAGCACCGTGGGGACCGTAGAGGTCACCGCCGACCACTGCTGGGGTGGGGTAGAGGTCACCGCCGACCACTGCTGGGGTGGGGTAGAGGTCACCGCCGGCCACTGCTGGGGTGGGGTAGAGGTCACCGCCGACCACTGCTGGGGTGGGGTAGAGGTCACCGCCGACCACTGCTGGGGTGGGGTAGAGGTCACCGCCGACCACTGCTGGGGTGGGGTAGAGGTCACCGCCGACCACTGCTGGGGTGGGGTAGAGGTCACCGCCGACCACTGCTGGGGTGGGGACTGTAGAGGTCACCGCCGACCACTGCTGGGGTGGGGTAGAGGTCACCGCCGACCACTGCTGGGGTGGGGTAGAGGTCACCGCCGACCACTGCTGGGGTGGGGAAACCACTGTGGGGTAGAGGTCACCGCCGACCACTGCTGGGGTGGGGACTGTAGAGGTCACCGCCGGTCACTGCTGGGGTGGGGTAGAGGTCACCGCCGACCACTGCTGGGGTGGGATAGAGGTCACCGCCGACCACTGCTGGGGTGGGGTAGAGGTCGCAGAGAACAGGCAAGGCCAGCAGAACCGCGCATCAACTCAGTACCTACAACGTGCACCACTCAGCGCACGACACTATTTTAAACCGTGTGCAGGTCGCGAGGATAAGCCAAGCGACACCCGACCGCCAGCGGAGCAGACCCGCGGAGAGTGGGGAGGAGCCCACGTCAGGTCCAGGGTGGGGAGGAGCCCACGTCAGGTCCAGGGTGGGGAGGAGCCCACGTCAGGTCCATAGTGGGGAGGAGCCCACGTCAGGTCCATAGTGGGGAGGAGCCCACGTCAGGTCCAGAGTGGGGAGGAGCCCACGTCAGGTCCAGGGTGGGGAGGAGCCCACGTCAGATCCAGGGTGGGGAGGAGCCCACGTCAGGTCCAGGGTGGGGAGGAGCCCACGTCAGGTCCATAGTGGGGAGGAGCCCACGTCAGGTCCAGGGTGGGGAGGAGCCCACGTCAGGTCCAGGGTGGGGAGGAGCCCACGTCAGGTCCATAGTGGGGAGGAGCCCACGTCAGGTCCAGAGTGGGGAGGAGCCCACGTCAGGTCCATAGTGGGGAGGAGCCCACGTCAGGTCCAGAGTGGGGAGGAGCCCACGTCAGGTCCAGAGTGGGGAGGAGCCCACGTCAGGCCCCGACACCAGTCCGTCGGCGGAACAGAAACCCAGACGGACAGACGGACACGACCCCACTGCAGCGTCACAATGGAGAAACAAGCGCCGGCGCGCGGCCGCTCGCTGCTCACGGACACGCGACCCCGTGACGCGCGTGACGCGGGTCCGGCAGTGGACCGTGACGGCGCCGTGACGGGGTCAACAGCGGGCGTCCGTCGCGCCGACACCGCGCCAGAGGCGCGTCCAGGCACGACAGCGCGGCCGTCGGCGGCGACACGGCGCCGCCCAGGCGGCGTGTCGGCATGCACGGCACATCAAACTGGACGCAACAGTGCACGCCGGCCGCCACACGGCGAAATGCGGGGGCGGGGGCGGCAGACCGAAGCTCCTCGGTCAGACGTGCGGCGGCCACGTGACCGCAGTCCCTCCGTCACGGAGGTCCGTGCAGGGTCGCCACCGCCCCTGCCATCCGCCGGCCGGCGGCGGCCGCGACGCTGGCGCCCCTCCCCCGACACGCGCTCCTGGCTGCGCCTCTGACGGCGGCGGCCGCGACGCCGGCGCCCCATCCCCCGACATGTGCTGCTGGCTGCGCCTCTGACGGCGGTCGGCGGCGGCCGCGACGCCGGCGCCCCCCGTCACGTGCTCCTGGCTGCGCCTCTGACGGCGGCCGGCCGTGTGGATAAAACGTCGCCGCCGAGCGGTGCACGGGCCATGCAGCCATGAGATCATCAGAGCGGACGGCTGCCGCTGGTGCCAAGGCCAGCAGTCGCCGCAGCGCGTCTCCAGCGGCGGGTGGCCGGCGGCCGTCCATGGCGGGGCCGACAGATCCGACCGGCGCCGACCGACCCAGGGGTGGACCAGTGTGTAGACTGGTGTCTCACTGACCCAGGGGCGGACCAGAGGGTAGACCGGAGTCTCACTGACCCAGGGGTGGATCGGAGGGTAGACCGGTGTCTCACTGACCTAGGGGCGGACCAGAGGGTAGACCGGAGTCTCACTGACCCAGGGGATCGGAGGATAGACCGGTGTCTCACTGACCCAGGGCGGACCGCGGTGTCCACGACCCAGGGGCGACCAGGTGTCTCACCCCAGGGGGGGCCAAACACCCGGGGGCAGATCAGGAGGGGGGGGGAAACCTTACCGGTACTTGACCGACCTAGGGGACGGATTATGAGACTGGGGCGGGGGTATACCTGACCAACCCAGGGGCAGACAAGGAGACGGGCACATACCTGACCAGCCTAGGGATAGAGAAGGGAGACATCACCGAACATCCACTACACCGCCAAAAAAAAAAACGAGAGGCAGCAACGTCGCTACAAGACCAGCGACGACACAATTCCAAGAAGAAGCAAAACTAACCAAGAATGTTGATGCCTGGCGTTGTCTATCACCAGCAGATGCGGCATTTTCATGAGATGACAAATAAGCGGGCTCGTGGGAAAACGGTGTGCAGAAGAAAAACACCCGAAGCGACGTGTGTGACACTCGATCGGCAAGACTGGCAGGTGGACGCCTGCCAGTCCCCATCAGCCGCCGGCGAAACAACCCTGCCAAGCCCCCCCCAATTACCAACATCAACATGCCGCCTCGCCGCGCGTCGGTCCACTGCAAACGTGGCGTGCCGATGCTGGCAACACCACCCTGCAAAACACGCTGCCCAAACGGCCCCCGAGCCGACCGTAGAGAGACAATCGACGGCACACCGACGTTTCGTCGGAAGTTCTCGCTTCGGCGCAGTCGAGGCGTACTGAGGTGCAGTCGGTGCTGTGCTGCCGACCGCGCCAGCGGTACGGCCACGGTGACCCCAGCGGGTGCAAAGCCACGCTCGGGAAGGCGGCAGTCGCCGACATTGAACGATTTTCAATTGAGCAGAAACATCGGTTCCATGAGAGCAGACAAATGCACGCTATACTGTTGCTCCGTGGATGCCCGACTGCCGAGAAGCGGCCCTTATAATTATATAATAAACATCGGACTGAACACTTGCTATCATCGACAACGAAACATACGGTTTCACTAATGATGGCCAATATCGACACGAATGCTCACGGTTTGATAAATGATGTCAAATATCGACATAAAGACTCACGGTTTGATTAATGATGGCCACCATCGGCACCAAAACACACGGTTTGAATAATGATGGCGACTATCGACACCAAGTCTCACGGTTTGACAAATAATAGCCACCATCGACATCAAGACTCATGGTTTGACTAAGAATGACTACTACCAACATCAAGACTCACGGTTTGACTAAGAATGACCACTACCAACATCAAGACTCACGGTTTGACTAAGAATGACCACTACCAACATCAAGAGCCACGGCTTGACTAATGCGCTGGCGTCCGCGTCAGCACATTCTGCCGTGTAGCGTGATACCAAACCTATTGCAGCGCCCTATTGCAACCTACTGCGGCACATGGTACTGCGGTGCAGAATATTAAGGGGGCTACACAACGAACGCGTCGATTATCGGCAATCTACAAGATGACCAATCTCTCACGATTGGTCGCGGGCGAAAAGTAGGGGCGAGTCGGGTCGGACTCGAACCTTCAACCTGTCGGCTGGGTGGTGGTGGTAGTGGTGGTAGTGGATTTGAGCTTCAGGGCGCGTCGACTGCACTCATCATTTTGCGCTCATACTATTGGTTGGGCGACGGGCACCTTACTCCAGACTGGAACCCTAGCCTTTTCCACTACGAGGATCGCGTGGGCGCAGTGTTCAGCCGAGCCGTTCCTGAGACGGCGCAGACGGAATGTGCTGACTGGCGCGATGACGGCTGACAGAGCGCGGGCCGCCGCCGGCCGGGGTGACGTCACCCGGGCCGATGACGTCACCCCAGCCGGCCGTGGCTAGGTGCGGCTGCACCCGTCACGGCCGCGGCAGCTGCTGGCACGTGGTCTGGGCAGGCTCTGAGGCCGCGACCGCCCGGCGCGTCTCGGCCCCGAGTCTCGGTCCAACGTCTCGGTCCCGAGTCTCGGTCCAGCGTCTCGGTCCCGAGTCTCGGTCCAACGTCTCGGCCCGAGTCTCGATCCAGCGTCTCGGTCCCGAGTCTCGATCCAACGTCTCGGTCCAACGTCTCGGCCCCGAGTCTCGGTCCAACGTCTCGGCCCCGAGTCTCGGTCCAGCGTCTCGGTCTAACGTCTCGGTCCCACATCCAGACCGGGCCGAACGTCCGGGTCCCGCGGGCCAGTCTCGGTCTCAACGTCTCGGGTCCCGGGAGGCCTCGGTCCCGAGTCTTCACTGGCCGGGTTCCAGAGGCCGGGTCAAACCGCTGGCCGGGTGCCCGCGGGGGAGGGACCTCCGTCAGCAGAGTCTTCACTGGCCGGGTGTCCGCGGGGGAGGGGTACCCGCCGTGAAGGGGCCCCCGTCGGCGGTCCTCGCAACACGACAGCCGGCAGAGTGCGTTCAGTAGGGCCACGCCACATAAGACAAGAGCAGAATGTTTCATGTTATTGGAGTTTATTATTGGAGTACGATGACTACTCCAATAATAAATCAAATAGCATGGAGTTTACTGACGTACGAATAAACAAGGCTAATCCAACAGCATGGAGTACGATGCTACTCCATGCTACGTTGAAATGCGCTTCGTGCGGCGATTAAGCGAGTTTTGCCGGGCATCTCAGTGATGTGCGATTGGCATGACGTCATTCTATGAAATCTATGATCAAAAAGATACTCATGTAATACGCAGCTGATCCCTATACCCTGCTGCTGATCAGCCTGTATTACATGATTTGTCGAAGGTAAAACCATAAATTGTGGTGTAAGAATTCGTGTGATAAGAACTCACTATTGGGATTTATAGGCGCGTTAACCAGACAGACTGCGCCCACATATCTTTCAGCGTACTAAATACTCAATGGATCGTCGGAAAAAATGCGCCAAGTAATCCTTTCATCCTGGTGTGTAAATGGTCTTCAATCCTCTTTCTGAAAGAAAGTGAAAGAACCCACCATTACATACGACTTGAGAGACATCCAGTATGCCTGAAATGTCAGCGAACCAGCAGCGGCCCTACAGTGTCGCAGGCGCTTCCCATCACTGCCTCCACACGAGTACAAGACGTGGCGTGTCGTCGAACAGATGGCGATCTTAATTTTAAACAGCACGCTGCTGAGCACAGCTGAGCGCGAGCGTTCGATCACCGGCCGCCGCCCGTTGGAAACTCACTATCACCTGCATCATGGATGCGCTCCGTATGACGCTCATTCGTCTGCTTCCCCATCAGCAGCCCTGAACGTGCTGCGCCTGTTGGTATACGGGCTCGCAAGTGCGTGTCGTCTGGCTGACACGTGGGTGCTGCACAGGGTTAAAATGATGGTTTTTCGTTAGGTGTGAGATGTCGAAACGGGCATAGAAGGATGTCGAAATTTGCCCCGGAATTAGTGTCAATAAAAATGCTTTTGGTGTCTTTCAGACTCAAATTTCAGCCAGTGGTGTAGGTAATTAAGACTGCACATTTGTCATTTGCTTTCATCATTATTTGGGCTTTAGATATGTCAACCCATGTGGATTATATTGCGTCATTTGCTTCGAGATTCATAATTTAGGAATAGCTATATTCCGGACAGGGATAAAATTACCTATGCTATAAACTGGTACCGTACGCCATATCACATCATAGTTAATCCCCCTACCCGAAATTGCGTTGCGAAATGTTCGTGTATCACTACTCCTTATTAGGAGCATTAAATGATACTTTGAAGCGAGATACTGTTATAAAAGAGATACAAAGACTTCATAAGCACGCAACATGGAGCAGGATGTCGATACTTCTTGGAGGAAGTCATAGTCGTATATTGAGTTCTCCATATTCATGGCTTTTCAGCACTCGCGTCAATACATGGTTCAATCATGAAAGTTCAGTCGATGTCGATTGAGAGTTCAGAGTGGTATTTTTCACCATATTTTACGGATAATTCATCACTGGTGCTGCAGGCAGCGGGCGTATGTTGACGCCTCGGAGGGAGGCCCCCGGCGGCCCAGCCGTCCCGCCGTCAGCGGCGCAATCAGACGTGACGACAGGCGCACTGCCGCCTCACAGCGTCCATCCGTCAAAACGTCCAACGGTCATAACAACCAATGGCCAAAACGTCCACGCACCGATAGGCTCCGAGACAAAAACGTGCTGAGGGAAGATTGCAAGGGTGCATTTCCGACAGCTTGGCACACCGGTACCAGCGTGATCCGACACTGGATCCGATGCAAGCTCGCTGAGTCAATGCAAAAAAAGCGCGTCCAAACCGTCAATCGATCCAACTTCCGCCTCTGACAGCTTTTCGTCTAACTGCCCGAAGTCTGTTCAATTTCGATAGATTAGTTGGTGAAAGCTTTTCTCAACGATATTTTAAAACTGAGAAGCATGATAGGGAGCAAGCATAGGTTAATCCATCTCCAGCATGAGGGCCTGTCTCAGCCCCACTGCCTGCTGCTGGAGATGGTGGTGTGGTGGTGGTGGTGGTGGTGGTGGTGGTGGTGGTGGTGGTGGTGGTGGTGGTGGTGGTGGTGGCGGTGGGGGCGGTGGTGGTGGGGTGGGGTGGTGGTGGCGTGGTGGGTGGTGGTGGTGGTGTGGTGGTGGTGGTGGTGGTGGTGGTGGTGGTGGTGGTGGCGGTGGTGGTGGTGGTGGTGGTGGTGGTGGTGGTGGTGGTGGTGGTGGTGGTGGTGGTGGTGGTGGTGGTGGTGGTGGTGGTGGTGGTGGTGGTGGTGGTGGTGGTGGTGGTCGTGGTCGTGGGAGAGGAGGAGGGGGGGCGCTCCTGACCACAACCGGAGCTGGCGGAGACAGAAGACGAGACAGAAGACGCCAGACGTGTAGCGCCGCTCGACCGTGACGGACCGTGACAGATGTCCGCGGCGGCAGGCTTAACCAACCACCACGCCTGGCCTGATCTCTGGCCTGACCTTCGCTCTGACCTCTGGCATTACCTCTAGCTTGGCCCCTAGCCTGACTCCTGGCCGAATCCAACCCCATTCCATTCCCTTGACTTCCATCCTCGTCCAGCTACCGCTGACCCCGCGTTTGACCTCGACCCTGTATCGGCGCAGTGTTCTATTCTTGAAGGACATATATATATATATATATATATATATATATATATATATATATATATATATATATATATATATATAAATGTAATTCGCTAGTAGGAACAAACTCAATGTGGTGCTTACCCGCTCTCTTCATGCAGCGTTTAAATCAAATGACAAGCCGAGGGTGGTCTTGCCAGAACAGTGTGGCATGAGCAAGTGCATATACAAAATTCGCTGTATACACGGAAACGATTAGCGCGAGTGCCTCTGCCGCACAGGCCACCGGGTCGGCACAGGACCCAGTGGGCGCTGACGTCGACAGCGGCCCCGACTGATCCCACCCAAGTGGCCGCCCGAAATAGCCGACAGCAGCGGCAGCAGCAGCTGCAGACTGCAGAGACACTCTCGCACCACATCCGACAGGCGGCCGTCGGGGGGGGGGCGCCCCGCCGATCAAAGACGACGCCCCCGCCCCCGCTACGAGACGAGCTCGTGCACCGGGTCGGCCGCTCCCAGACGAGGTTCGGGGCGACTCTGAGTCAGGGACGAGTCTCGTGGCCGGCCAGGTCGCCCCCGCCCACGCCCCCGCCCACGCCCCCCCCCCCGCCACCACAGGAACTCGTGAACCGAGTCGGCCGCTCCCGGACGCGATCCTGACTCTGAGTCAGGGACGAGTCACGGTCCGGCCGGCCCCCGCCAGCCGGAGCAGGCGTCAAGGGCGATCGAGTCAAATCCGAGTAGCGAGTCACGCCAGAGTCGGAGTCGCGGCGGGACGACGCGCCGCCGCGTCTGATAACCCGCCGCCGGACGAGTCTTGCATGAGTCATGAGACGCCACTCGCTGCCATAGAATGCGGCGTTTGCAGTGGGCGGTGGGCGGTGGGCGCGGGCGGTGGGCGGTGGGCGGTGGGCGCGGGCAGTGGGCGGTGTGCGGTGGGCGGTGTGCGGTGGGCGGTGGGCGCGGGCAGTGGGCGGTGGGCGGTGGGCAGTGGGCGGTGGGCGGTGGGCGGTGGGCGCGGGCAGTGGTGGGCGCTGGAAGTGGGCGGCTCCTGTGTGGTAATGTCGTGTTGGGCCACTCGACACGTCAGTTCGCATTGTCCACAATCTGCCATCGGTTGCAACGCTGCGTTTTCCGGCGACCCTCACGGCAACGCCGCCGACACGCCTCCTCGGCGTTGCAAGCCGCACGCTCCCCAAATGACACAGGGCAGTGAAAGTGCGCCGATCAACTTCCGACACTTTACGACAGCCAAGCTATACATCGCAGAGAAAGTCTCTACCGGCTGATCAGTCGGTGTCCGTCCCGTTGCGTTTTTAAACGACGGATTGAAATGATCGTGCGCATTGCGACGCCGGCGGTCGGTTTTATCTACACGCTGCCGTCCAGTGCATGACCCGAGCGCCGGGTCAGCGGGACAGCCGCCGGGTAACGGCTCAGGCGGCGTGACGTCACGCGACGTGATCACCGGACAGCCAATCAGGACCGACTTCAGCGGCCGCACCAGCCGTCATCGGAGGAATTTGGCCGCGAGAAGGCGGGACCGCGCGGCGATGAACCTCCAGTCCATCCAGCCGCTCTGGCCCGGCGGGCCGGCGTAGCAACAGAGGCGGCGGCTACCGTCACCGCGATACACACAGCGGCAAGCAGAGCACAAGCACGCCCGGGTAGTGAACGCCACACACGCGGCCGCTGGCCCAGTAGCGGCAGTTCGGCCCAGTAGCGGCGGTTCGGCCCAGTAGCGGCGGTTCGGCCCAGTAGCGGCGTTCGGGCCAGTAGCGGCGGTTCGGCCCAGTAGCGGCGGTTCGGCCCAGTAGCGGCAGTTCGGCCCAGAGCAGCACGGGCGTCACCCACCTGGCTTAAAATCCACCACACACAGTTCTAAGCCGGAAATTATGCAACTCAACCGATGCGGAGTCGTGACTCATAGTCACGGACCGCCGGTACGGCATCGTCACAGTCATCATGCGCAGTCATCGTCGGCGACTGTGCTTATGAGACATGTCTCGACACTTTGGCGACTTCCTCACAAGTAATAAACACTTGACATGGCCAAAGACTTGTTCCAGAAGACATACGGCGTGGTGGAACATCACAGACAACAGGCCGACCATACTAAGGCACATCACAGACAACAGGCCGACCATACGGCCACACATCACAGACAACAGGCCGACCATACAGCCACACATCACAGACAACAGGCCGACCATACGGCCACACATCACAGACAACAGGCCGACCATACGGCCACACATCACAACATCACAGACAACAGGCCGACCATACTAAGACACATCACAGACAACAGGCCGACCATACGATGGCACATCACAGACAACAATCAGCTGACAGTGCTATGTGTGATGGCAGGCGATAACGGAGCGCTGACATCAACAAGGGTGCAGAGGCGTGTCAAGGGTCAACAAGCCGTGCAGAGGGTGGCCTCTGATATCTCCGTCAGCTGGCGGGGCTGTGCAGAGCGTCTTGTCCAGGGAAAGCGGTGGTACGGTCGACGGACTGGGAAGAAGGGCGAACTTCCCCACGCCAACTTTCGGGTCATGCAGGTCATCCGAGAATTGTGACCGGGCGAGAGGTACACACGTGAGTAGTGGCGCCAGTTCCCTTCCGAGGGGATCCTCTGGCTAAAAGCTGAAGGGGTGCACTCGAGCACTCCCGGAGTGGTGCTTTTCCTTCCTGGTGCCGCCTCCTGGTGCTGACCCCAGCGGCGTCTCCGAATGAAAAACACGAGTGCACTCAAACCTGGCCAAAGGAGCGCCTTTTCACGGCTGTACGGCGCCAACTCCCCATCCCGTGCGACGCCCCGTTCTCCCGCCCTGGATCCGCCCCTGCCCGAGCCGGCCCGGCGGTGCGCCGGTTCCCCACGCCGGCGGGCCAGTGTGGTGCAGTCCGGCCGACAGGCGGCGCGGCGACCTGCCCGGCTGACGTCAGCACCTCATGGCTGCCGGGCGTTATGAATGACCCCCCGGCTCCCCGGCAGTGACGGCGGCCTCAATAGGGTCCGCGCACCAGCTGGCCAGAGCCAGCCGGCCACACTGTGTACGTGTGATGTACGACGGGTACGTGCCGGTCGGCCCGGCAGAGACGGGGTGGGCCACAATCGTGCTGTCCACCGACTACACGCCGACTCAAACTCCGCGCCACACAGGCGGCACCGCACGAGGACAGCGTGTCAAGTCGGCGACAACGTGCCGACCTGACACCATCCGTCCAACACCCACTGCCCCCTAACTCCCACTGACCCCCCTAACTCCCACTACCCGCCAGACTCCAACCTACGTGCCGACCTGACACCATCCGCCCGACACCTATCGTCCGCCCAACTCCCACTGCCTCCTTTTAACTTTAATTGCCCCAATGGTCCAGTTCGTTTTTTTTTTTTGGGGGGGGGGTCTTGGGTTCTTTTACGACGCATTCAACCGCTAGGCCATACAGCGTCGCCAACCTCTCGCGCCGATTGGTCGCGAGTGGACTCGGTAATGCCACCGGTTGCGAGATTCGAACCCACAATCTTGCGATCAAGAGTCCGACACCCTATCGCGGCCATCAGTGGCGGGAATCAATGATTGAGTAGGCCAGTGGCTCCCTTTGGCGTATACACAACAACACAAATGGCTCCGTCCCAACACGCTGATTCCCACCGGCCGCGGCCCCGGCTCCGGCTCCGGCTCCGGCTCCGGCTCCGGCTCCGGCTCCGGCTCCGGCTCTGGCAACGGCGATGGCAGGCCATTACGTCATTTGGCACCGCACCGCAGTCCACGGGCTGTTCGCACGGTCGCGATTTTCTCCTTTCCAGTGGTTCGGTTATTCACCGGCATGGGAAAGCGGCACAAAGTGCGGCATGACGAATTGACTGGGTGGCCAACCTGCTTCACGACTAGGATAATGCAAACGGAGAGAGACCGGGTTCCACGCGGGACGAATACGTAGTACTTTTTAATTAAGAACGCAATTTGCATGATCATTTGCATGCCAACATGCCGCAAATACCGTGCCGTAAATCTTGGTGTTTACCTACAATGGTCATAGCACCTTAACTTTCCATCCAACGCCGCGCTACATTGTGGAATTCATGCAGTGTCGCAGCAGGGATTTTCGTAAGAGGGGGATATTAGTAAGAGTGCCCGCAAAAAAAAAAAGAAAACAGAGGACGTATTCGGTGCGCGAAGCGCGCTGGAATTTTTGTCATTGCGTAATGAGAATCTCCAATGTTCTCGTGTATTTTGACTGCTAAGGGAGGGTGGTCCATTATTACGCCTATGAATGAATACATATGTCTGCTAACACCATACATATATCTACCTGGCACACACGCCTACCACGTTCCAGCTCTTCAACCACAATCTCTGTAGTCACGCACAATATCGAGGTTTTGAAGAGAAAAAGGCCGGCTTCACGGGTGCGGCCACCTCCACATCAAAACTCAGGCGTTCAAGAGCTGCTCTTCGCTGCAGGGCAAATCACTTTAATCAGTCAATCAGTGCCGCTGCTATGATCCCACGTGGATCACCGATCCAGGCTGCTGGTATGACCAGGCTGCTGGTATGACCAGGCTGCTGGTATGACCAGGCTGCTAATATGACCAGGCTGCTGGCATGACCAGGCTGCTGGTATGGGCGGGCTGCTGGTATCATCAAGCCGCTGGTATGACCAGACTGCTGCCATGACCAGGCTGCTGCCATGACCAGACTGCTAATATCACCAGGCTGCTGGCATGACCAAGCTGCTGATGTGACCAAGCTGCTGGTATGACCAGGCTGCTGCCATGACCAGGCTGCTGGTATGACCAAGCCGCTGGCATGACCAGGCCGCTGGTATGACCAGGCTGCTGGCATGACCAGGCTGCTGGTATGACCAGGCTGCTGCCATGACCAGGCTGCTGCCATGACCAGGCTGCTCTATGTCGTTGACCTGGAGGCTGCCGCCACGGCGGCGGCGGCGGCGGCCGGTAGATAGGACGGCCATGGGGAGCGGGAGTCGTTCCGACAACTGGCGGCAATTGGACGACATTGGACCGACGGCCGCCACCAAGACGTCCGCCGACACAAGTCTCGCTGCCACCGGAGCGGGGCGGCTGGGGAGGGGCGCGGGCCGGGAAGGAGCTGCGAAAAGCCGTCCTCACATCTGCGCCCGGTGGCACGTCTGCGCCGGTGGCACATCTGTGCCAGTGGCACACCTGCGCCGGTGGTTCATCTGTGCCAGTGGCACATCTGCGCCAGTGCCGGGAAACACAAGATAGCAGAGCCAGTGTTTGCGCCCGGTGGCACAGTCGTGCCACCGGGCGAAAACACTTCGAAAAACTCGCCGAGAGTCTGCCATGATCTGCGTGCTCAGCACAAAAAGCGCATAACCCCCGAGATGGTGGCAAACCTCCACGTCACTGGAGTGACCACACGCCATAGCAGAATGCAATGGCGTGATGTCGTCTTGTTGCTTGACACGCTGTTTGTCACTTCCCGCACCTTCTCGGACAGCCAGGGCGGTTGTGCCAATGCTCGACATGTGGGGCATCTGGAGTGTTCGACATCCCGACCCTTGTCTCGGGGGGGGGGGGCATCTGGAGTGCTCGACACCCGACCCTTGTCTCGGGGGGGCATCTGGAGTGCTCGACACCCGACCCTTGTCTCGGGGCGACACAACACTCGATTCGAGAGGCACTCGGCGCCCGGCTGAGCTCCTCTCCAACTTCCGCGGCTGATTGGTTGGTTATTGGCTTTACGACACTCGACCGTTGAGTCATGCAGCGTCGCCAATCTCTCACGCCGATCGGTCGCGGGCGAAGAGAAGCGACAGGTGAGACGGGCAAAGTTACGACGGGCAACTTACCGCTAGACTACCCGTCCCGGCTGACCCGTCACACACCAATGCCAACAGCCGGCGGAGTCACGCGTGTCACGACCTCCCCAGTCGCCAAACGTGACCCGACGCATGCGCGCGGGCCGCTACTTCGGACGCGCAGACGCGCCGAGTCCACATGCCAGCCCGACGCTTCCCAGACGCCGGACCGGTACTGTGTTGGTACCAGCCATGTGTTCAGGCCGTCACGGTCGTCACGGTCGTCACGGCCGACACGGTCGTCACGGTCGTCACGGCGGTTCTGCCACCACAGCAGGCTCACGCCCAGGGGCGGATCCAGAATCATCATCACCCGCTTTGGGGATTTAAAAAATCCTCTGATTTCGAAAACTCACCAGACTTGTTGCTAACATTCGTCGGGTCTGTTTAAGACATTTGTCTCATAAAACGTTCCTAAATTTCGAGAAAATACCATTTCAGTGCAGAATGTCAGCAAAAACATGACTCTTGGCAGGGGCATGGACACTTCGGCCCCTTCTGGATGCGCACCTGCTCACACGGAAGAACAGGGGTGACCATGCCGATCCTATTCAAAACGGGGCCACGGGCCACACTTGCAAGGCCCGCTGCCACTGACGGCCCCACTACAACACTACAGGCGTTACACCACCTTGTTGCACGGTACCACGGTCCGCTGCCCTGCCCTAACGTGCCGGCGACAACCACTACAACACTACAGTGTTGCACGGTACAATGCTGTACACTACAGTGTTGCACGGTACAATGCTGTACACAACAGTGTTGCACGGTACAATGCTGTACACTACAGTGTTGCAACCGTACAACTCCGTCACTTACACTACAGTGTTGCACGGTACAATGCTGTACACTACAGTGTTGCACGGTACAATGCTGTACACTACAGTGTTGCACGGTACAATGCTGTACACTACAGTGTTGCACGGTACAATGCTGTACACTACAGTGTTGTACACTAGTGTTGTAGTGATCGGAGTGCCTTGGATACCACAGCGCTGACGCCTGTCTGCCGTGCCCTAACGTGCAGTCACCACCGCGGCTGTATGCTTCGCCGGCGTCCACCCTCCACTCACAAGCTACCGACACCGCCTCGCCAATGGCCCCACATACATTTGAGAACCACTAACGACGTCCAACTCTTCCGCGGTGGCGGCAGTGAGTTTGAGAGCCACCGACGGCAGCTAACTGCGGCTACCGCAGTGGGTTTGAGAGCCGCTGGAATACCGCGATGCATCCTGTTCAATTAGCGTGGACAGCGTCAGCGGCGAACTTCCTGCCCGGGCCGCGAGCCGCGTACACGCCCCCCCCCCCCCACACTATGCCGACCGGACCACGCCGCGGCCAAAACCGGCGCAAAGCGAACGCCCGCAGATGACGTCACAGCTCGTGCGGCATCCACGCGCGGCCGGACATACCGCACCGGCCCGCTCGCCGGTATCGCATGACTCGGCGTTATGCAGATACATTTTGCTAATACATAAGTTCCGGACCGTCGAGAAGTGGCCCATGGCCGGCTCTGGTGTGCCGGTGGATCGCTGTCACCTTGAGTGTCAGTCCAGAGCCACGTCATAACATCCAAGGCTCATCTTCTCCCCGAGTTCGTAATGTCGTTAGTTTGCGTCTGTTTCAGCGAAACTGCTGAAATTTAGCGCACAGTGTGCTCAGCGTCAGACGGCCAGCTCACCCGATCCTCAGCCTCACACTGGCTGCATCTTCCCATTCCCCACCAACCGCATAAGTTAGTTATTAGGGCTTCAGGGCGCATCGACTACATTGGTCATGCAGCGCCACCAACCGCACAAGGGTCATGTGAATTTTCTCCGGCGGGAAGGCCTGGTTGGATCCATGCCGGCCCCGCCAGTGCCAGCCGAACCAAACGCCAGTGTCCGCCTACGTCAACTCTACAGCCACATCAGCGCACAGCGTGACAACTCTTGGACAAAACTGGCCAGAAGTGTATTTCTCGACTACTTTTTGACGTCATATTTGTGGCGCCATTGCATCAGCAAATGCCTGAAGCGCACCAGGTCGCAGTTTTTATGAGAATTTGGACACGATCCGACATAGTAATAATCCACGAGCATGGACATTACGTGCAGAAAAAAACGATGCACACGAGTACAAATGTTGTCGGAGTTGACGACTGATCAAGGTCAGACGCATTCTAAAAACCTGGCACACCAGGGCGCCAAACCCGGGACACCGGGGCACCAAACCTGGCACACCAGGGCACCAAACCCGGGACACCGGCGACACGGCCGTCTCGTGCGCCGATGTAAGCGCCAGTCTGGCGCACAGCACGGCGCTGTGCACGCCCAACAGCGCCAAACGCTCCGCCATCCCAGCGACACTGGCGCGGTGGCGGAGCACAGACAGCGGCACCGGTCGGTAACCGGGCTGCCGCCCCCGCCCCCGCCCCTGTCCAGCACCGGCTCGCCCGCCGACGGAAACGGCCCAGTCGTGAGAGCGCGCACCGTCTGCGGCCGGCCATCCCACGGGAGGCGCGTCGTCGACAGCGACGCCCGCACCCCCGCTGGCCACTCAGCTCCCTCCCGCCGACACCGACACGCCAGCGGCCATCCAGTGTTCAGGACCTCGGCGGTCTTTTCCGGCAACTCGAAAATGCGGCTGCGGCGTGCCCGGCGGCGCCGGCGTTGTCATGGCAACAGGCGGGGCGCCGGCCCGGCACTGACTGCTGGCCAGCACGGGCATCAGTTGGCGTCGCACGTTTGCACGCAGCCTGCGCGGCGGGGCGCCGGTCGTTACACGGCGGGGTGCTGTTAGAGCCAACGTCATCACTGAACGGGGAAAATGATGGGGAGAGGTGAGGGAGAGGACACTCCACCCACTGGGTGGCCAAATGAAAACATGCGTACCGTGGTTTGGGAATATTCCAAACATGTCGATCCGTGCAAAACTGCGGAGGTGATTATCTTCACGGGAGCATCGACAAAAACGAAGTGTCAATACATGAGGTAGTCTTCTTCATCTGAGGAGACGCTATTACCTAAATAATAAAAAGTACCAAACTGGCGCGCGCTTTCGTAGCGGGACCACTTCCGCGGGAGATATTTGTATTAAAATAAATACTCGTGAGGAGGGAAATTAATTCCACTAAAAATGGCATAGCGGCTGAACCACGTGAGACCAACGTCGATTTTTTCCCTTAACGCAACGGAGCACGTGTCGAAGGCGCTTATTTAGTTACTATTTAAGTATTTGAACGGCGTTAGTTCTCTGGCAGCAGGTCGGTTGCCATCCATAGGCGCGCTGCCTCGTCACATGTGCTCAATAAATATTTCAAATAAGACCGTATTTTTTGGTCAGATTCGGACTAAACCATATACCCTTAAATTCCAGTCGCATTTGATTATCATGACACTTCAGCACCTATTGCACTTCTGCCAGTGCAATTACTACGCGTTTATTTGTGAACTGCCGCCTGCTCCGTTCGCGAGCTACCATAGCTCCACAATGCATCAGGCACCATACCACCGGCCGACTTCAAGGATTAATTGGCACAAAGAAGTAGTTTTTGTGTCGTTAGAACATAATGAGACCGCGCTGGTTCGATGCATAATTTATCTCTCGAAAAACATCTGCACCGGACCAATGTCATGGCGTTATGAAGATCTGAGACAGTTGACAAACTGCCGTGAATCACTAGCGCTTCAATACGTAAGCCAACGACATACTTGCAGTTCCGGACTCATCCACCAGGTGAGCCGTCGGCACTACGGACCCTATGTCAAAGCTTGGTCTCTAAGTTCTAACGCCAACAATTTGCTATGAGAAAGGGTTTTGAAATAATAAAGCATAACTAATGGTCACGAGTGTCACTTTGTGAAATCTAGTAGGGCCGCATGACCTTTTCGATGGCCAAAGGTTCATCGAAAGCCTTCATCGAAAGTATCTACTGTACGCCCATAGACCCAGCAGTTGATCTTCGGTCTGATTGTGGGGGAAGGTGCAATTAGTGAGCGATCACAGTGGCTCCACTTAGCGCATCCAAAGCGGCACCCCTGCTAATAGCACACAATGACAGGCCGGAAACTGGCGCACAGGAAGCTGTCAGTGACGGGCTATATTTGGCGCCCGGCCGCCGCACCAACTGCTGTTGTTATTGGAGTTTAGGGGCGCACCGACTGCATCGGTCACGCAGTGCCCCGCCGCACCAACTGGTCTGACCCTTCGTCTGACCCTTGGTCTGACCCTTGGTCTGACCCGGCTCGGCCACTGGCCCGTCGGTGGTCGGGCCGGCCGCGGCACGTGCGGACGCTGCAGCCGCACTGGCAGCCTGCCCACAACCATTCAGCCAAACTCGTCGTCCAGCGTCGCGCCGAGGACAGCTCACGCTAAACTTCGCGCAACATGTGTTCAGTTTTCGTGGCGAAGATTGCGGAACGGCGTTCGATGGCCAGCTCCAGAGCCCGGCGCGTTGATTGGCCAGCTCCAGAGCCCAGCGTCGTTGATTGGCCAGCTCCGGAGCCCGGCGCCGTTGATTGGCCAGCTCCGGAGCCCGGCGCCGTTGATTGGCCAGCTCCGGAGTCCGGCGCCGTTGATTGGCAGAATCGCAGCCATATGTCTCGAACTAGTTCTACAGCTCGATGAGATTTCAGACAACAGCGGTAATGCACGACGGCAGCACCAACGGCAGGGGCGAACGTATCACCTACAAAACATAACGTCATCACGTCAAGTCCTAAGGCGCCAATGTCATTTATCACGTTCAGTATAATGTATTTTAAAAACAAACTCCGCTACTGCACGCTTAGATAATCACTCACGGTTAGATTCCTTAAATTGTTGCCGCTTCTTGCAGCAAATTCTGATGAGCTCCCATATCCCCATCTTCCTATCTACACAATAGACATCGCCTTGCATGGCTATCAGCCTTCAACCGATCCAAGTTACTTTTGTTTCCTTTATTGCACATGCAAACCGTCGAGATGCGCAAACAAACTAGGCCGATTATTTTTTAGTTGATTCATTCTGTCTGGCGTTCATAGTCAATGGTTCCGACGACCCAGAAGTGGAGCCACAAGTCTCGTGATGCTGTCCTGTCTCGCCGCTACTACTCCATGGACAGAGGAAACAGTCTCTTCTGCAGAGACGCTAACCATCCGGGCCTGCCTAGAGCTCCAAACGGTCCAGCAAACAGCCACCAAACTACATCTCGGCCTTCCCGGCGCCGTGACACGAGCTGGGCTAGTCGGTCGCGACATGCCCCCCCCCCCCCACCTCACAGCGCAGCGCAGTGACGACCTGGCGCCGTCTACAGCACAGTGGCACCCCGTTCACCTGCTCCAAATACCCCGACCGGTGCGGACGACAGCGGCGGCCCCAGCCGGCCCCAGGGCCGTGGTGGGCAGCCCCCTCCTCGCCCCCACCACGTCTGAATGCCGCGAGACGCTCTGGGTAGCTGCGCCGTTTTTGCCGTCGCCCGACGACACCGCTGTGACTCGCAGCTCTGGCCGACAGGTTTTTACCAAGTCGACAATCAGTCATTTCCCCTCGAGCTTCAGTCGGATGTCTCTTCTCTTGTCTGCTGATTACTCCTCCTCCGCCCCATCAGGGCACGCTAAACCGCTCTGTTGCCGCCCAGGAGGGGGAACGGCTGGGGCGGAGAGGATAGGAAGACGATAGGACGTGGAACGGCAGGGGTACTGTAGTTGATGGCAGGGGGGACGCCGGAGAACGGCAAGAGTACGACAGGGGTGCGACAGGGATGCCGCAGGGGAGGCAGAGGTCAACAGGGGGTACGGCACGGGTCGACAGTGACACGGCAGGGGAAGGCAGAGGTCGATAAGAGTACGACAGGGTACTGCAGAATGGAGGTCCAAGCTGAACCCACGCACATGTATGCGAACAGCGAACGGGAAGTAAAAAGAACCAGTTTTGAGTCCGTTCTCCACACACCCAATCATCGAACGCCATGGTTTGCTTCCGGATGCGTCATCGCTCCAATCGTCAAAGTTGGCGCGCAGCCATCGTCCCTCGATACCTCACATCTCCAGCGATACATCACACAGGCGAGCGAGGCTGGCGGCTTCCTCAGCTTCTGAGATGACTTCCCGGAGAACTTCCGACGCGTATCAGCTCGCGCCGGATTCCGCCACTCAGATTGCCCATTGTTCCCGGCGCGATCTCGAAGGCGACGCAGCTGAGGTGCTGGCTACCTGATTCGAACACGCCATATCACCGGCTGCAAACACCGAAACACCAAACAGCTGAGCAGGCGCGCGTCTCGTCTGGAGGTTCGACAACACCACTCTGACCGCTGTATCTGGGCTGGTGGTACTGTGATTCGCCAGGTGTTGCGAGGGGTCGGGAGGTGCAGTAGCAGACTAGGCGCAGCAGGCGCTGCTTTATCTGGGCTGGAGGTGTTGTGATTCATCGCGTGTTGTAAGATGGCCAGGGGGTGCAGTAGCGACCCGGCGTCCCGGTGCTCTGTATCTAGGCTGGTGGTGCTGGGATTCACCAGGTGTTGTGAGTGGGTCGGAGGTGCACCCCATGGCCCATTCATCACACTGTCACGCCACCAGAGCTGCGTGCATAACGTAGTGCATCAGTCCGGCCACCATCTGGGGTGGCCATCAGTCCGGCCACCATCTGGGGTGGCTCGGCACCATCTGCCACCATCTGGGGTGGCGTCGGCCAGTGGCCGGCCACCATCTGGGGTGGCCCAATCCGGCCACCATCTGGGCTGGCCATCAGTCCGGCCACCATCTGGGGTGGCCATCAGTCCGGCCACCATCTGGGGTGACGTCGGTGCAGTGGCTGACCGCAGTCCAGCCGGTGATTGTTATGGATTGCTGTGTCGTGTATTTCTGTTATGGATTGCTGTGTCGTGTATTTCTGTTGTGGATTGCTGTGTCGTGTATTTCTGTTGTGGATTGCTGTGTCGTGTATTTCTGTTGTGGATTGCTGTGTCGTGTATTTCTGTTGTGGATTGCTGTGTCGTGTATTTCTGTTATGGATTGCTGTGTCGTGGATTGTTGTGTGTTTATGTTGTCTGCTGGCGTCCTGAGCTGTTGTTGTGGGTCGTTGCTGTGTAGTGAAATGCTACCAGCTCGGAGTTGGTGCAGCGCCGAGCAATCTTAGCATCGCGGCGACTGGAGCGCACCGGCTAAATCCACAACACCTACAAAACCTACAACACCTGCAGCACCTACAGCACGTGCAGCAGCGCCTTCAGCACCTATACATTGAGCGGTGGGCCTACAATGTACAGCACCTGTACACCTACAACTATTGAGCGCCACTGGGCCCACCAGTTCAATGTGTAGATGCTTATCTCAATGTGCACCACTTGTCCCCGTTCCCAGCACAGCCCCAGCACACCCCACGTCTCCGATCGCACCACATCCCCCGCGAGTATGACGCTTCAGAACTTGTGGTTGGTTGTTGGAGTTTAGGGGCGCATCGACTACATCGGTCACGCAGCGCCCATCTTCAGAACTTGTGCGGCGCGTCCTGGGTCTGTCGCTTGCCATAGCAAACTGAGCAGCGCACGAACGGCGCGCGCTGGATATTTTGCACGCGGTAAGTGTCGTGAACCTCTGTCCTACTGCGACCAACTATGACCAACCATGGCCACGATTATAACCACGAGATTATGACATCCGCCGCCGCCGTCAGAAGTCGCCCACTTCGCCGTCAGACACCGTCCGCGGGGTGGCCCCGACCTCTCTCGTCATCCCGCCACGGCGAGTCACGTGACCACCGCCCGAGGCGGCGCCTCCGCGGCGGAGAAAGTGATTCGGCGGTGTTCGCACGGCCGCGAACCGCGCCGGCGGGGTCGCTGCCTCGTCGACGGCTCGCCCGCTTCGCCGCGGCGGCCAGCCAGCACCCTCGACTCTCTGGGGTGGAGGGGGGGGGGGGAGCGTGCGCGGCAGGTCGACGCCGGCGTCACGAGGTGCGTCACGCGTCACGCGATCGCCGGCGTCCCGCGCGCTGCGTGACGCCGCCCGAATCGTCTTTTAATACCGCGCCATGTCGCGACCGCAAAAACCGGCCGAAAAACCTGCCACAGCTGCGCCAATACGAGGCTAAAGTGAAAAATCTGCGGCAAAAATCCGGGTACAAGCACGCGACCGTCGAGTGACCCGGCCTGGCCCGACTGGGTCACCGGCTCACCAGGCACACGACGCTAGATCTTCCTCAAGCACCAAGAAATCACCGACTCGTCGACAGCCGTTTCCCAGTCGAAGTGGGGTGCTGACGGAACGCAGCCAGCCGTCGACACTAATCACGACGGACGTTTATTTAAAGCCAGTGCGGTGTGACCGGGTGCCGTTGGAGCGCCCCCCCCCCCCCGGACGGAAGTGGAGGGGAGTGCATCTATACGGTGCACGTCTCACTTGGATGACACCAACGGCAGCAGAAGGGGACATCAGCGGAGTGGCACTGGGCTGGTGCCAGCGGTGTGGGGCGACACCCCGGCGACACCTCCGTAACACTGGGCTGGTGCCCGCGGCGACACCTCCGTAACACTGGGCTGGTGCCCGCGGTGTGGGCTGACACCCCGGCGGCACCTCCGTAACACTGGGCTGGTGCCCGCGGTGCTGTAATTTCTAGTGGTGGTGGTGGATTGGAGTTTAAGGGCGCGTCGACACTAATTTCTAGTGAGAAGTGCCCAATGTTGAAATATGCCGACCGCGCACCGGCATAGCTGCCGCGGGTAGACTGGGGCGGGAACTGGACAACGCCTACATCAGAGACACCCTGACACACCCACACCCGGTCGCACCGCCCCCAACCGAACGTGGTGGGCAGGGCAAGACCAAACGCCTCCCTCAAATCCAACGGCAGTTTATCATGAAGAAACCATCAACGGGCAACACAACCCAGTTGGTCGGATTGCGGTGCCCCACGTCGCTGAACTGTGGACTGACCGGAGGAACAGGTTTGCATTACTAGTTCAGCTCCGTTCTGAGTCACACTCCCTGTCTCTGGACCGGTTCTGCACACGGTACAGCTTCGGACACCAGCTCTGCACACGGTACAGCTACGGACACCAGCTCTGCACACGGTACAGCTACGGACACCAGCTCTGCACACGGTACAGCTACGGACACCAGCTCTGCACACGGTACAGCTTCGGACACCAGCTCTGCACACGGTACAGCTTCGGACACCAGCTCTGCACACGGTACAGCTTCGGACACCAACCAGCTCTGCACACGGTACACCTTCGGACACCAGCTCTGCACACGGTGCAGCTCCGGACACCAGCTCTGCACACGGTACAGCTCCGGACACCAGCTCTGCACACGGCACAGCTCAGGACACCCATCCCGAGCGGCGCAATGGGCTTGCGGCGAACGGCGCACTTCGGGCCACGGACGGAGCGCGCAGAGGTCGCCGGCTGCTGGTCGTGACGGCCGGGCGTCACGAGACTTGCCCGCCGCCCGCCGCCACGTCACGCGTGACGTCACGTTACGACGATCTGTCACAGATTGTCGTCTGTCGTGACGGGCCGTTGCGGCTTTGCGGCAGGCTATGACACATTGTCGAATGCTGTCGTCACGTCACAGACACCGCCCCGACGGGGCGGGCGTGGCCGCTCCACTGACTGCATGCCATGCGCTCCATTGAGCTTAGTTAGTCATTGGAGTTTCAGGGCGCTTCGACCAAAGCGTGGTAATTTAGCGCCAATACTCCATTGCGACTCGCGAGGCACGCATTCCCCGCCAGGTTCCAGGCCGCCCCACGCCCACGTCCTGCCCTCCCCACCCACAGAGGTGCAGACCGTCTCACGCCCCACCCCTGCCATCACAGCCCAGTTCCAGACCGTCTCACCCCCACCCCTCCCCTCACAGCCCAGTTCCCGGCCGTCCAACTCTCACCCCACCCTCCCTCACAGCCCAGTTCCCGGCCGTCCCACGGCCCCTTCGGTGCCGCAACCTCCCCAGCAGACGCTGCAGTAATGACATGTCATTCACCGGCTGCCGGCACGGCGGTGCTGAGTGTGTGAAGGTCACACTGTCGACGGCACCCCTAGCTGAGGAGATGCGCCCACTCAGTCGCCACAGCTGCCCCGCCCACTCAGAGCGGTCAAAGGTGCTCCGCCTACTCATAGCTAGCACAGATGCCCCGCCCACTCAGAGCCGCATCGCCTACTCCGAGCAGTCATGCATGCCACGCCCACACAGGGGCTGCTGCAGGGGCTGTACCACGCCCACTTCAGAATGGTTATAGAACATCTGCCCACTCAGAGCCAACATCGCTGCACCGCCCACTCAGAACCACCACAGCTGCGCGCCCACTCAGAGCTCCTACACCTGCGAAGTCACATCCAGATCCTAGCCCCTCCACCTGTAAATTATCACTGCAGGATCCAGCAGTTCCAAATTGTACTCCAGCTCCGCACAATCACTCAAACACTGAACAAATCGCCCCTGTCTACTTCTCAATTTACCCCATCGGTCTCCTCCGAGCCGCCACCCCTACCGCACGGGTGGGTGTGCGATATGCAACATTTGGCAGCCGCCTCTGTGAGTCCATATCGCCGGCGAGGCGGGACGCCGCAGAAGGTCGCCGCGACACGACGTCGGTTTCCGTTTGCGGCGATAGCGCAGCCCCGACCGGTCCTGGCGCCGGCGGATATCAGGGTATCCAGCGACAAGCCCATACATAGCCGGCGTGCCGACGCCGTCCAGCACTGGGACGTCAGAAGCGCGCCCAGCGCCCTCGACAAGCCCGGCGGTATCGAGGTGGACGAGCGGTCGGACGATCTGACCCGCTCCCGGCCGGGAGAGATGTCGACGTGGATCCAGTTGGAGAATCCATACGTGGTTGGTTATTGGTTTCACGACGCAGCGATCGTTAAGTCTTGTAGCGTCGCCAATCTCTCACGCCGATTGGTCGCGGGCGAAGAGTAGCGACGTGGAGTCCATGCGTCCCGGCACTATTTCTTTACAGACGCACATCGCCGGGAGAACTCCGGCACTATTTCTTTACAGACGCACACCGCCGGGAGAACTCCGGCACTATTTCTGACAGACACCTGCCGTGAGAACTCCGGCACTATTTCTGACAGACACCTGCCGTGAGAACTCCGGCACTATTTCTGGCAGACACCTGCCGTGAGAACTCCGGCACTATTTCTGACAGACACCTGCCGATTTGAAGAACACCGAAGCACTATTTCCTGCGTCAGACACCTGCCGTGAGAACTCCGGCACTATTTCTGGCAGACACCTGCCGTGAGAACTCCGGCACTATTTCTGACGGACACCTGCTGTGAGAACTCCGGCACTATTTCTGACAGGACACCCTGAGAACCCGGCACTATTTCCACCCCTAAACTCCAGCACTATTTCTGACAGATACACTGCCGTGAGAACTCCGGCACTATTTCTGACAGACACCCGCCGCCGGATGACCTCCCAGCGAACGTTGCTTTGGTGATCACACACCTAACTACCGCTCCTACACCGTCGGCCGGCCGGGTGGGTGAGGCACAAAACAACTTCAAAAGGTGCGTGCAGCTGTGCCCGCCCCGAGATTTTGCAGACGGCGTCTCCAGCCTGTTGTTCAAGACCGCACAAACCCCAGCCAGAACAGGCCGCAGTCGGCCGACGGCACGCCGCACGCGAGTACGCCGGGGCGGGCGGACACGCGGCATACGTGCGGCGAGCGTGCCGACGGGCGGCCGCCGCTCCTGCCTGACTCAGATGATGACCGAGCTCGGTCGGAGACGGCCCTATCTTCACCCCCACGGCCGCCACTCCACCGTGACTCAGATGATGACCGAGCTCGGTCGGAGACGGCGCCGCTTCACCCCCACGGCCGCCACTCCACCGTGACTCAGATGATGACCGAGCTCGGTCGGAGACGGCCCTGTCTTCACCCCCACGGCCGCCGCTCCTGCCTGACTCAGATGATGGCCGAGCTCGGTCGGAGACGGCCCTATCTTCACCCCCACGGCCGCCGCTCCTGCCTGACTCAGATGATGACCGAGCTCGGTCGGAGACGGCCCCGTCTTCACCCCCACGCCCGCCACTCCTGCGTGACTAAGATGATGACCGAGCTCGGTCGGAGACGGCCCCGTCTTCACCCCGCGGCCACCGCTCCTGCGCCGCCGCTCCTGCGTGACTCAGATGATGACCGAGCTCGGTTTCAGACGGCTCCGTCTTCACTCGTGCGGCCGCTGCATTACCACCGCCCACGAGGTATGCGGCGCGCCTGGCCGCACGCGCGCGCCGACGTTGCGTCAGCATTTGCAGCGCGAGCGGCCGCCCCGGCGTTTGGGCCGGCGTCGCGGCGGAGCGCCAACTGGTGTTTACAGCGGCGATTAACACCGGGCGCAGTTCGCACCGGTCAGTCGGCGCGGGCGGCTCAAGTGGGCCACCGGTTCAGACCGGGTCACCGGTCAAGAGCGGACGAGAAGTGGACCGACAGACCAGAAGTGGACCGTTAGTCCAGAGCGGACCGGAAGTGAACAACCAGTCCAGAGCGGACCACAAGTGGACCACCAGTTCATAGCGGGTCACCGGTCCAGAGCGAACCAGAAGCGAACCGATAGGCAAGAGCGAACCAGAAGTGGACCATCAGTCCAGAACAGACCAGAAGTGGACCATCAGTCTAGAGCAAACCGGAAGTGAACAACCAGTCCAGAGCGGACTAGAAGTGAACCACCAGTCAAGAGCGGACCAGACGTGAACCATCAGCCCAGACTCAAAACGGACACCGAGCCCTGGGCAAGGACTCAGCAAACACTTGGCATTAGCGGCGACTTCAGCCGAGCTGCTGCACCGCTGCAGCCACCTATCGGCAGCGCCGCGAAGCAGGACACCCTGATCGCGGCCATCAGCGCCACCTCTGAACACCACAGCAAACCACAGGTGCGGGTACTCACCGGTGGCGTCGTTGCCGGACGTGTTCATCCAGAGCCTGAGCATGACGGTGGCTTGCTGTGCGGAGTCGTCCGGGTACTCTGTCTGGATCAGCTGCACGTCCGACTGGGGGATGGCTGCGGCAGACACGAACAGCACACGTCACACCACAGACCACGCCCACACATCAGCTGTACGTCCGACTGGGGGATGGCTGCGGCAGACACGAACAGCACACGTCACACCACAGACCACGCCCACATATCAGCTGTACGTCCGACTGGGGGATGGCTGCGGCAGACACGAACAGCACACGTCACACCGCAGACCACGCCCACACATCAGCTGTACGTCCGACTGGGGGATGGCTGCGGCAGACACGACCAGCACACGTCACACCACAGACCACGCCCACGTATCAGCTGTACGTCCGACTGGGGGATGGCTGCGGCAGACACGAACAGCACACGTCACACCGCAGACCACGCCCACACATCAGCTGTACGTCCGACTGGGGGACGGCTGCGGCAGACACGAACGGCACACGTCACACCGCAGACCACGCCCACACATCAGCTGTACGTCCGACTGGGGATGGCTGCGGCAGACACGACAGCACACGTCACACCACAGACCACGCCCACAACTCATGCAAACACCATCACCCAGACCACGCCCACGCACCAGTGCGACCATTGTGATACGGGCGCGGGCCAGTGTGATGCAAATCATTCGGTCAGGCTACTGAGAAAGCAAATAATGCACCCTTCTATGCGCCAGGTATCGCCCGACGACGAGGAAGAACATCCTCAATGCCGGATATATCGACAATCGATATATTTGTAATTTTACAAACATAAAAAATACCAGGCACCATGGCCATACTAAACCGTATGGTAAAAAACCATATGAACTTGACAGGCTGCATCAGGGTGATGCCGATAAATAGGAAGCCGTGGCCATACAGCACTGTGTCGGGATATCGATACATATGAAGCCGTGAACATACAACAGTGTGTCGGTATGTCGATACATAGGAAATCGTCGCCATACAGCAGTGTGTCGGGATATCGACAAATAGGAAGCCGTTTCCAAAGAGCAGTGCGTCGGATGTCGGTATTCAGTGGTTGGGGCGGCACCACGTGCAGCGCCTGGCTTCTCACCCAGTCGCGGCGCCAGTGCCACCCAGTCCTTGCCCAGCTTGTGCGCGATGTCGGTGATGCGGATGTCGGCGCGATGGATCTCCGGAGTCACTGCAGACACAGACAGAGAGAACGGTCAAGCCAGGCCAAGTCAGGTCAAACCATGCCAGGCCAAGCCAGGTCAAACAGAACAGCACATACAGACAGACTTATTGTATAACAGGGCGATACATTTTCTGATTTCAGGTTTGGCATTACTGCCTGGAACAGCTCAAAACTTAAGACAATAGCAAGGAGCACGACAAAGATGGCATGTGCGAGGATGATGGTGAGAGCGAGGCTCGGGATGTGGATGAGGGTAAAGGTGAAGGTGAGGGCAAGGGTGTGGGCGGAGGAGTAGGCAAGAATGTGGGTGGAAGGTTAGGCGAGAATGTGGGTGTGGACGAGGGTAAGATCAGAATGAGGGTGTAGGTGAGGGTGTGGACGATGGTAAGATCAGAATGAGTATAGAGGGGTGAGTGGACTGAGGGCTAAGGTCAGGAAGATTGTGTGGGTAAGGATGAGGATGCAGGTGGAGAACATGGTATGGATGTGGTGGATGTGGGTACGGGCGTGGGATAAATTTAGGGTGAGGGTGTGCATGAGGGTGAAGGCTAGGGAGGGTAAGGATCAGGATGAGGGTGGGGACGGGAGTTGGATGTAGGCGATGGCTAACGAATAGCGTGAAGACGTGGGTTCGGGCTATGGTGAGAGCGAGAGTAGGACCAGGATGAGGGTGGAAGTGGTGTGGGTGAGGGTGTACATTATGGCCGGGATGATGGCGAGTGTGAGACTGAGGTTCAGCGTGACGGTGAGGTTGAGGTTCAGGGTGAGGTTGAGGCTGAGGATGGGGGTGCAGGTGTGGGTGAGACTGAGGATGAGGGCGAGGGTGGGGGTGAGGATGAGAATGAGAATGAGGATGATAATGCTGGTGAGGGTGAATGTGAGGTTCAGGGTGAGACTGAGACTGAAGCTGACGGTGAGGATGGGGTTGAGGATGAGGATGAGGTTGAGGGTGAGGTTGAGGGGTGATGGGGTGAATGTGAAGGTGAGGATGAGGTTGAGTGTAAAGGTCAGGGTGAGGGAGAGGGTGAGGTTGAGGTTCAGGGTGAGGATGAGGCTGAGGCTGATGTTGAGGGTGAGGGTGGCGGCAAGGGTGAGGTTTGGGGTGTAGCTGAGGCTGAGGATGAGGGTGAGGGTGAGGGTGAGGTGAGGGTGAGGGTGAGGCTGAGGGGAGGTGAGGCTGACGGTGAGGTGAGGTGAGGGTGAGGTTGAGGCTGAGGGTGAGGGTGAGGGTGAGGGTGAGGGTGAGGATGAGGGTGAGGGTGAGGGTGAGGGTGAGGATGAGGGTGAGGGTGAGGGTGAGGGTGAGGGTGAGGGTGAGGGTGAGGGTGAGGCTGAGGTGAGGGTGAGGTGAGGGGGGGTGAGGGTGAGGTTGAGGCTGAGGTGAGGCTGAGGGTGAGGGTGAGGTGAGGTGAGGGTGAGGGTGAGGGTGAGGGTGAGGGAGGTGAGGGTGAGGGTGAGGGTGAGGTGAGGGTGAGGGTGAGGTGAGGTGAGGGTGGTGAGGGTGAGGGTGAGGGTGAGGCTGGAGGGTGAGGTGAGGTAGGTGAGTGAGGTGAGGGTGAGGGTGAGGTGAGGGTGAGGGTGAGGGTGAGGGTGAGGCTGACGGTGAGGGTGAGGCTGACGGTGAGGGTGAGGGAGGTGAGGCTCGGGGTGTGGTTCAGGGTGAGGTTGAGGCTGAGGGTGCGGGTGACAGGGTGACGGTGAGGGTGAGGGTGAGGCTGACGGTGAGGGTGACGGTGAGGGTGAGGCTCGGGGTGTGGTTCAGGGTGAGGTTGAGGCTGAGGGTACGGGTGACAGTGACGGTGAGGGTGAGGTTGAGGTTCGGGGTGCGGCTGAGGCTGATGATGGGGCTGAGGGTGACGGCGAGTGCCGGGCGGCCACGTACCGAGTCGGCCGATCTGGCGGACCGTGAAGGGGGTGAGCCGCTGCCTCAGCAGCTCGCTGTCGGTCGACACGTCCGCCTCGGGGCACAGGTCGGCCGGCAGCTGGATGTTCAGGTTGCAGATGGGCAGCTGTGGCGCATCCTGGCGGCTCAACTGCGAACCACGACCGACCGCCGCGTCAGCACCGCCGGTGGCGTTCACCACGGGTGGCGGCCCGAGGGATCATCACCCCAAGGTGATCACTGTTTGTTAGTTAGTTATTCGGGTTTTAGGGCGCAGCAACTGCAGTGGTTATACAGCGCCCATAACACAGCTATTTAAACTGTGTCAATCCTAAACAATCGTACCGTGCGAGCTCGCTCCCTTACAAGGGATTATACAGGAGAATATATAAAATTGAAGTTTAAGGTGATCACTGCCTGGGTCCCCACCATCCACATACATCCACAGTACATACGGAAGCAACTAGCTGCCCAACAAATAATTAACCCGCTGGCAGTCATCTACAGAAGTGGCAACGTATATGGCATTGAATAACGTAACCCACACCAAATATTTCATGCTGTCGTCTGCAGACAAGGGTGGGGAACGCATGAACGCAGATTTGGGAGCTCCAGAACTTTGACAGCTGCAACACCAACTTTGTCTCAAAGTGCATCGTGTGTGGCCACTTTGAGTTAGCTATCCTTTTGGCAAGGCAGTCTTTCTTTCGGCAGCGCCGGTGTTCGATTGGCAACAACAGATTTACTGTGAATTTTCAGCGTACGCACGCAAATTAAGTCTCTACTAGCTGTCAGTTGACAATCTCATCCATACATATCCAATCCACAGACCACAGCACATACCACATACCACAGCAATGCGATCCACACAGACACCGTGGCGCTACTGATACATAGGATTGCGCTTCCAATAACCAATACTTATACAATCATCCTCTCCCGAACCACCAGAAGTGCAAAGTGCAGCTTCAACGGCAATTGTGGCAGCATCGAAGCGAAATCGGTGGCATCCAATGACCTGTTCTGATGGCATTGCATTCGAGTGTACGCATAAGGCGCGCTTTTGAGGAGCCGTGTGTCCTTGCGCCGTGACTAGACAAGCCAACAGATCCAATATAATTGGGATCGACGTCGTCAGTTGCACAAGCAGCGCACGCCATCGGAATCGAGGCGAATCATCGAATAAGTCAATGGAGAGCTTGTTGAATAAGCATGGGGTCGGCGGACGCAACTAAAAAAAACACCGGTTTGAATGGCGCAGCGAAATCAAACGCTGGAAGACGATGATTGATGTTCAGTTCGTGCAAACACGAACTTGCGCTTCGTTCAAGAACACCGCCCAAGTTGGCAAGACGCCCAGCGCAGAGGGTGGGTGGTTCTCGGCGCACTGCATGCAAATTCACGGCTAACGGCGCAGTCAAGCACAGCGGATAGGCCAGCATCCTGCATGGTGCACGACTCCAACCGCACACTCCGCTGACCCCCTCCCCCGCTCCTGCTACCTGCAGCGCCTGAAGAAGAACCATGGTTCTTTTACGACGCATTCAACCGCTAGGTTACATAGCGTCGCCGACCTCTCACGCCGGTTGGTCGCGGGTGGACTCCGCAACACCGTCTGCTGTGAGATTCGAACCCACGATCTTGCGATCAAGAGTCCGACGTTCTACCGACTGAGCTGCCGCGGCCCTACCCGCAGCTGCTGGCCACGTCTCCAGGCCGGCCGACAGCTCACCTTCTTCTCGCGCATGAAGGCGACGCGGCCCATCGGGTCCTGCGTGTGGTCCTTGACGCGCATGCTGAACGGCATCCGGTTCTCGCGGAACGAGTAGAAGTTGAAGTTGAGCTGGTCGCCCGACTTGGTGACGGGCACCAGGTTGCCGGCGAACTCCAGGTACAATGGCTTGCCCTCCAGTACCTGGGGACGGCGTCCGGCAAGGTCGGGACAAGTGCATGTCACCGTTCGGCTAGGTCACGGAAAAGACACTCGGCAATGGCAGGTCGTGTCAGGTTACGATCCGACAAGGTGATGAAAAAGACGCCCGCGGATGCTAGGTCAAGTCAGATCACGATGCAGCAAGGTCAGGTCAGGTCACGGCCCAGCTAGGTCATGAAGAAGAAGACACTGACACTGACATAGACACTGACATACTTAGCAGACAGACATATCTGGAGAAGAGTACTACACTATGTCAAGTACTGCAATCACACTGATTGTACAAGGGAACAATCAGGAGATGGGCTCTGGAACGTTAAGAGCATCTAATCACATCAGCATCACCGCATTCTCATCCACCTATATACAGCACACTCTCCCATCCACCTCTATACAACACCACTCTCCCATCCACCTCTATACAACACCACTCTCCCATCCACCTCTATACAGCACACTGTCCCACCAATATCTGTATGGCACTACATTCCCATTCATTTTCATATACTAGTCTCCCACCCACCTCTATACACCACTTCATGAGTCACATCTATACAACACCACACTCCCACCCACCTCTATTGAACACCACACTCCCACCCACCTCTATTCAACACCACTCACCCACCCACCTCTACCATACAACTCTGCCACCCACCTCTATTCAACACCACTCACCCACCCGCCTCTATACAACACCACTCATCCACCCACCTCTATACAACACCACTCATCCACCCACCTCTATACAACACCACTCATCCACCCACCTCTATACAACACCACTCATCCACCCACCTCTACCGTACAACTCTGCCACCCACCTCTATTCAACACCACTCACCCACCCACCTCTATACAACACCACTCACCCACCTCTACCGTACAACTCTGCCACCCACCTCTATACAACACCACTCATCCACCCACCTCTATACAACACCACTCACTCACCCACCTCTACCGTACAACTCTGCTACCCACCTCTATACAACACCACTCATCCACCCACCTCTATACAACACCACTCATCCACCCACCTCTATACAACACCACTCATCCACCCACCTCTACCGTACAACTCTGCTACCCACCTCGACATCGCGGCTTTTCGCCACCTCCACAAAGTGCTCCTGCTGCTCCAGGGTCTTCTCCTCCTTGTCGTCAGTCATGCAGAACACGCGCACCCGACCTTCCAGCGGGTCGTGCCGCTTGGCGAACACCACAAACCTGCATCGAGAGCACGTTCAGAAGCGCACTCTATGGCGCGCATACTCATGGGCGAAACATCAGGACGGTAACTCGACAGGGGACAACGCACAGCTACATAACACAGCCGGGCATGCCCCTCGCTCTAGTGTTAAGCCCCCGTGATATCGGGGTCCTGGCACGTGCTACACAACATAGCTGGACACAGTCGTCGCTCCAGTGTTAAGCCTCCATGTCGTCGGGTTACTGGTAAGTGCTACATTAGGTGACGTTAACACCGGGTTAGGCAACAAACAACGGATTCTCTTATGAAGTATTCCAGTTTCATCAGCATTCGAACCCCACGTCAACGCCGATTACTTTCGAATGGGCGGACAATCAGGCCGTTAAGAGTTTCAAACTCAAGTCCACGTTCATGTAAGAGGTCAAGAACAGGTCAGTCTCAGTTGGTTCTTGTCGCCGTTACATTAGGGCAAGTCAGGTTACTTTTGGTTAGGCCAGGTTACGTCAGATTATGTTAGGTTGGGTTTTGTTGGGTCAGAGCTGGTCTATGTCAGACCAGGTCGTGGTTGGTCGAGACCGTGGTTATCCCAGGCTACCGTAGTCACGGTTGACACAGGTCAGGCCAGGTCAGCTTACCCCAGGTTAGGTTAGATCACGGCTAATCTGCATTCGGCTGGGCGCTAAATGATCTACCATGGTCGGCGCGCCCTAAAACCCTAATCACATACACACATCTGCATTCGGCTGGGCGCTAAATGATCTACCATGGTCGGCGCGTCCTAAAACCCTAATCACATACACACATCTGCATTCGGCCAGATCCAGGTCAGACAACGTCACACTGAGTATCTCCGTCACGGCCACGGCCTTACTTGGCCATGGACGGCACATGGATGACCTTACTTGGCCATGTACGGACATGAACGACCTTACTTGGCCAAGACGGCAAATGGATGACCTTACTTGGCCATGGACAGGATGACCTTACTTCCAAACGCATGGATGACCTTACTTGGCATGGACGGCACAGGATGACCTTACTTGGCCATGGACGGCCATGGATGACCTTACTTGGCCATAAACGGCCCATGGATGACCTTACTTGACCATGGACGGCACACGGATGACCTTACTTGGCCATGAACGGCACACGGATGACTTTACTTGGCCATGGACGGCACATGGATGACCTTACTTGGCCATGGACGGCACATGGATGACCTTACTTGGCCATGGACGGCACATGGATGACCTTACTTGGCCATGGACGGCACATGGATGACCTTACTTGGCCATGGACGGCACATGGATGACCTTACTTGGCCATGGACGGCACATGGATGACCTTACTTGGCCATGAACGGCACACGGATGACCTTACTTGGCCATGAACGGCACACGGATGACCTTACTTGGCCATGAACGGCACATGGATGACCTTACTTGGCCATGGACGGCACAGGATGACCTTACTTGGCCATGGGCAACATGACTTGGCCATGGACGGCACATGGATGACCTTACTTGGCCATGGACGGCACATGGATGACCTTACTTGGCCATGGACGGCACATGGATGACCTTACTTGGCCATGAACGGCACATGGATGACCTTACTTGGCCATGAACGGCACATGGATGACCTTACTTGGCCATGAACGGCACATGGATGACCTTACTTGGCCATGAACGGCACATGGATGACCTTACTTGGCCATGGACGGCACATGGATGACCTTACTTGGCCATGAACGGCACATGGATGACCTTACTTGACCATGGACGGCACATGGATGACCTTACTTGGCCATGGACGGCACATGGATGACCTTACTTGGCCATGAACGGCACATGGATGACCTTACTTGGCCATGGACGGCACACGGATGACCTTACTTGGCCATGAACGGCACGTGGATGGCCTCCTTGTAGAGCTCGGTGGCCATGGCCGTGGCCTCCGTCACATTGCGGCAGTCCATCAGCCAGAAGCGCGCCGACACGGTCGTGGTGAAGCTGACACAGTCGCTGACGAACGTCAGCGGCGTGGAGCCCGTCACGTCCTCCCACTGCGCGCGCGTCGTGCCACCTGCCGTCACGGGCGCGTCACGGACGTTACTAACTCTCACTGCGTCTGTTGCCTACCACCTGCGGTCACGGGCGCGTCACGGACGTTACTAACTCTCACTGCGTCTGCTGCCTACCACCTGGGGTCACGGGCGCGTCACGGACGTTACTAACTCTCACTGCGTCTGTTGCCTACCACCTGCCGTCACGGGCGCGTCACGGACGTTACTAACTCTCACTGCGTCTGCTGCCTACCACCTGGGGTCACGGGCGCGTCACGGACGTTACTAACTCTCACTGCGTCTGTTGCCTACCACCTGGGGTCACGGGCGTTACTAACTCAGTCACGGGCGTTACTAACTCTCACTGCGTCTGTTGCCTACCACCTGGGGTCACGGGCGCGTCACGGACGTTACTAACTCTCACTGCGTCTGTTGCCTACCACCTGGGGTCACGGGCGCGTCACGGACGTTACTAACTCTCACTGCGTCTGTTGCCTACCACCTGCCGTCACGGACGTTACTAACTCTCACTGCGTCTGCTGCCTACCACCTGGGGTCACGGGCGCGTCACGGACGTTACTACTCCTGTTGCCCACCGGGTCACGGACGTTACTAACTCTCACTGCGTCTGTTGCCTACCACCTGGGTCACGGCGCTAACCTGGGGTCACGGGCGCGTCACGGACGTTACTAACTCTCACTGCGTCTGTTGCCTACCACCTGGGGTCACGGGCGCGTCACGGACGTTACTAACTCTCACTGCGTCTGTTGCCTACCACCTGGGGTCACGGGCGCGTCACGGACGTTACTAACTCTCACTGCGTCTGCTGCCTACCACCTGGGGTCACGGGCGCTACGGCCTTCTTGTGGGGTGCCACCTGGGGTAACGGGCGTCGCAGACGTTATGGCCTCTCAATGCGTCTGTGGCGTTCCACCTGGGATTACGGGCGTCACAGATATTACAACCTCTCACTGAGCTTGTGGCGTGCCACCTTGGGTCAAGGGAGCGTCACAGACGTTGCAACCTCTCGCTGAGCTTGTGGGGTGCCACGTGCGGCCACGGGCGTCACAGACGTTACGGCCATTCGGCGCGTCCGTGGCGAACCACCAGTGGTTACAGAGGTCACATCACAGCCATTATGAATCGCCGGTGGCATCGTGTGTAATACTGTACCACCCAGAGCCAAAGACCTTAAAAGCGCCCCATGGAGACGAGGGGCCCCTCCAGGATGCTCGAGCACATCCCGCTCTTGAATTTATCGCCGAATGTGTAACAATTGTGAGCAAAAGAAATTGGAAGAATATGGGTGGAAAAGGCACCCCCTGGCAGGCTCCAGTGCGCCAATCCTCCTTCCCCAACGATTGATTTTGCAAATGGTGCTGTATGAGCTGTGGACGACGAGTAGAAACAGCTATGCTAGAAAACTGCCACCAGAGAACTCTTACAACTGAAGGCACAGCCAGACGGTGAAACCCGTGCGGGCACGGAGGGCGCCCGGGCGGGGGGAGGTGAAGGGAGATGCGTGTCCCTTCCAGATGTCAAGTTTAACATCACGCCTATGAGCGGCGCATGGTAAGAATGGACCAAACACGACCATGACCGCCCTCCCCGCCCACACCCAAAGTACGTGGTGTCGCTGATGCGTGTGGCCCATCAGAGCACGGGCTCGCCCGCCAAACGCGCCCGGCACGCTCCCTTCTGCTGGAGCGCCGGCACCAGCGGCTGGCGAACGGTGGTGTCCCACGCAGGGCTGAGAAAGCCAGCACACGCCCATCGCCGGGGTCAGCCACGCCTCTTTACTAAATTTTGTCATCTAAATTTATACATGTATCACCGAGCCCGGCCACGTTCTAAGAGGCCGGGTTTGAGCAGCGCATGGTTGGCCATTGGGGTTTAGGGGCGCATCGACTACGTCGGTCATGTAGCGCCCATGAGTAACACACGGGATGGATGCGACTTTCCGCTCGCCCGGCGGGCGAATGTGGCGCCGGCACGTCAGCACCAGCGCCGGCCGCTGGGAGTACGCCCGGTCAGTGGTGCACGTTCTGCCAGTTCAGCATCGCACGGCACACGCCGAAGCGGAAAACCTGAAGAGCCGCTTGCCGCCGTGCACAGAGACGTTGCCTGATGCGAAACGGCCGCGTCCGCAGCCGAGCCGACCCAGCAAAACACCTACTGAAACCAACTACCTATTGGTAGAAGCCAAAGGGCAGCTTTGGTCCAGCGTCGCACGGCATGAGCAGCGTTAGCAAGCGACTAGCGCTACGGCCCAGTTGGGCCACTTGGGCCGAAAACGCTTCCTCGGTCACGTAAACCTCACTCGGCCTTCGACTTCACTCGCAACCACAACACACCGGAAGATGGGAACACACCAACCTCCGCTACATCACAGGACAGGAGCACACCAACCTCCGCCACATCACAGGACAGGAGCACACCATCCCCAGCCACATCACAGGACAGGAGCACACCAACCTCCCACATCACAGGACAGGAGCACACCATCCCCAGCCACATCACAGGACAGGAGCACACCAACCCAGCCACATCACAGGACAGGAGCACACCAACCCCAGCCACATCACAGGACAGGAGCACACCAACCTCCAATCACAGGACAAACCCCAGCCACATCACAGGACAGGAGCACACCAACCCCAGCCACATCACAGGACAGGAGCACACCAACCCCAGCCACATCACAGGACAGGAGCACACCAACCTCAGCCACATCACAGGACAGGAGCACACCAACCTCAGCCACATCACAGGACAGGAGCACACCAACCTCCGACACATCACAGGAAAGGAACATACCAGCCACAACTCACAGAAGGACAGCGTATCAATCGCAACCACACTTCGGGACAGAAACATATCGACTACAACCCACATGAGCTCATCAATCACAATCAAACAACCATAATGCAGACAACATCAAACATGACAGCAGAACAAGAGCACATCAGGTATAACCACGGCACAGTACTGGAACACTTTTTTAAAAAAATGCATTAAACACATCGGAGGATGAGGAAGTACAAATTACTCGGGCGGGTGTGGCAGCACCTCCCGCACAACACAGAAGCCACACCGACGCAGCGCACAGGCCACGCCCACACAGCGCACAAGCCACGCCCACACAGCGCACAGGCCACAACGACGCAGCGCACAAGCCACGCCCACACAGCGCACAAGCCACCGACGCAGCACATAAGCCACGCCCACACAGGCCGCATGCACATGCAGCCAACGAACAGCCAACGAAGACCACTCAGCAAACAAAAAATGACCAGCATCCGATGAACTACCTGATGACATAGTCTACGGGGTGGGTCACCGAATACAGGGGGGGATGGACAGTGATGCAACATGCCAGCTGCAGCTAGGCTAGGCTAGGCTAAGCTACCAAGAAGTCCATCTACCTCGGGGGGGGGGCGCTGGAAAACCACGCAAATTTCGCCATACGAGATACCGAACACCACCGCGGAAGGCCGTATCGGGTTGTGAAAGATGGGGGAGAGAAAGAGATAGAGAGAGAGAAAGCGCGCGTGGGCCTAGCTGGACTTGAGGGATGCTCAGTCCAGCAGTCGGAGATAGCGAGACGTTAGTTAGTTAGTTATTTGGGCTTTAGGGCGCTTCGACCAGTTTTGATCATTCGCGCCCGAGCAAGTGCGACCTCAGCTACGGTCGTTGGGAGGTACCCACAACTGTGACGGGCCAGAGTCCGGCGAACAGAGGCCGTACCCGTGTGTAGCCGATGTGTAGCCGGTGTGTAACTGATGTGTAGCCGGCGTGTAGCCGGTGTGTAGCCGGTTTGTAGCCGGTGTGTAGCCGGTGTGTAGCCGGTGTGAAACTGATGTGTAGCCGGCGTGTAGTCGGTGTGTAGCCGGTTTGTAGCCGGTGTGTAGCCGGTATGTAGCCGGTATGTAACTGATGTGTAGCCGGTATGTAGCCGGCGTGTAGCCGGTATGTAGCCGGTGTGTAGCCGATGTGTAACTGATGTGTAGCCGGCGTGTAACCGGTGTGAAACTGATGTGTAGCCGACGTGTAGCCGGTGTGTAACTGATGTGTAGCCGGCGTGTAGTCGGTGTGTAGCCGGCATGTAGTCGGTGTGTAGCCGGTATGTAGCCGGTGTGTAGCCGATGTGTAACTGATGTGTAGCCGGCGTGTAGTCGGTGTGTAGCCGGTATGTAGCCGGCGTGTAGCCGATGTGTAGCTGATGTGTAGCCGGCACTTTGGCCACGTCCACGGCGACCAGGTGATCGCCGTCTAGAGTCAGTCCAGGTGAAGTTTGTACACCTGCGCACAGTAGCGTTCCAACTGACCCCCGCCGCCCTCCCCTCCCCTCCCCAGATGTGATCTCACCAGGGCCAGATGTGATTTCGCCAGTCAGATGTGACCTCAGGAGGGCCAGAGGTGACCATAGGGCTTGATGTGACATCAGGAGTCAAATTTGACCCCAGCAGCAGTCAAAATGTGACCTCAAAAGAGGCATACCTGACCACACCGGAGCCAGATGTGACCTCACCAGTCAATGGTGACCTCACCAGTCAATGGTGACCTCACCAGAGACAGATGTGACCTCACCAGAGACAGATGTAACCTCACCAGAGCCAGTGGTGACCTCACCAGAGACAGATGTGACCTCACCAGTCAGATGTGATCTCATCAGAGCCAGATGTGACATCACCAGAGCCAGACGTGACCTCACCAGTCAGATGTGATCTAACCAGAGCCAGATGTAACCTCACCGCAGCTAGTGGTGACCTCACCGCAGTTAGTGATGACCTCACCAGTCAGACGTGACATTATCGCAGCTAGTGGAGACCTCACCGGAGCCAGATGTGACCTCACCAGTCAGATGTGACCTCATCAGAGCCAGATGTGGCCTCACCAGTCAGATGTGATCTCACCAGTCAGATGTGATCTCATCAGAGCCAGATGTGACATCACCAGAGCCAGATGTGACCTCACCAGTCAGATGTGATCTCATCAGAGCCAGATGTGACATCACCAGAGCCAGATGTGACCTCACCAGTCAGATGACTCACAGAGCCAGAGTGACATCACCAGAGCCAGATGTGACCCACCAGTCAGATGTGATCCACAGAGCCAGAGTGACACACCAGAGCCAAGTGACCACCAGCAGATGGACCACAGACCAGATGACCCACCGTCAAGTATCTCACCAGACCAGAGTGACTCACCAGAGCCAGATGTGACCCACCAGCAGATGTGATCTCAACCAGAGCCAGATGTGACCTCACCAGTCAGATGTGATCTCACCAGAGCCAGATGTACATCACCAGAGCCAGATGTGACCTCACCAGTCAGATGTGATCTCATCAGAGCCAGATGTGACATCACCAAGCCAGAGTGACCTCACCAGTCAGATGTGACCACCAGACCAATGGACCTCACCAGTCAGATGTGATCTCATCAGAGCCAGATGTGACATCACCAGAGCCAGATGTGGCCTCACCAGTCAGATGTGGCCTCACCAGTCAGATGTGACCTCACCAGAGCCAGTGGTGACCCCACCAGTGCCAGAGGTAATAGGATCGAAGCGTTGCTCGAAACCAACAAAACACAACCGAGCCGCGCAGTCGAGAGCAAGACTGAGACTGAGACTGAGACTGAGACTGAGACTGTCCGTGTGGCGGGCCGGGGGGCGTGTCAGTGGGCGGGCCGTGGCCGGCGCGGTGGCCACGCCGCCGTGTCGGTGGGGCCGCAGCCCGCGGGACCTCATGCGCCGCCAAACAAGCAGAACGAGAAAATAAACAGAGTGAGGCAGATAGTACAGAGAGAAAATGTGGATGAAAACAGCGCAGAGTACAAGTATTCGTTCGCCCACCTTTGAGAGATCTTTTCCGAAAGATACCTTAGCAGGGGAGAACACAAAGAGGAGTTAGTATGAGGCTGTGGCGGTTTGTGCGGCCGGGCGGCGCCGGTGCGCGCCAGGAGCGGGCTCTGACTGGCGGCTCGAGGTCGAGGCCGCTACGGTCACCCGACAGCGCCGGCCGGGGTCGCTACGGGGTCAACGGGGTCTCTACGGGGCGGGCGTCACCACTGGGGTCGGCCACCCGACAGAGGCGGCCGGGGTCTCTACGGGGTCGCTAGTCGCCACTGGGGAGAGCGGTCCGACCGCTGACGCCCGGGCGCGCCCACAGCCGGGTGGGGCCGGCGTCTGCCCGTCATACCACCGACACTGCCGGCTGCCCTACTGCAGCACAACTCTACCGCGCTCCACTGCCGCCGAACAGCTCTACCGCGCTCCACTGCCGCCAAACAGCTCTACCGCGCTCCACTGCCGCCAAACAGCTCTACCGCGCTCCACTGCCGCCAAACAGCTCTACCGCGCTCCACTGCCGCCAAACAGCTCTACCGCGCTCCACTGCCGCCAACTGGGTCGGCGAGGCGCCGAGCGGCGCCCAAAGCAGACGTCTGCAGACCGGCGCGCTACGGCCGTACAGCTACGCGCCAGAACAGAGCAGCGCCGAGGCGGTCCGCCGACCGGGCGTGTAAAACAGCGCCGAGGTCAAACCATAGGGCCGGACGCTGGCGCGCCGCTATCGACGGCGCCGGCTGGCGGGGTAAGCGGCGGCGGCGGCGGCGCCACCACCCGTGTCGGCCCCACTGCCCCCCCCCCTCCCCACCGACGGCACAGCACCACAGCGCCGACCGCAGCCGCTGTGCCGGCCACAGCGCCACAGCGCAACAGCGCCACAGCGCACCCTCCCGGGGCGGCACGCGCCACACGCTGCGTCAGCGCACACGCAAGACAAACCTCACAGAGGACCACTGAACCAGGAGAAAAAGAAGCCGCCATTAGCATGTGGAAAAAAATGAGAAAGCAAAGCAGAAGACACTGAAAGCCGACATAACCACCGCCATAGTTGGTCAGCCGGCCGCCGTGGCGCCACCGTCGCTCCACGCCAGCGCACCGTGTTGGCGCCACGCCCGCCTCACCTGTTATTGAGCACAACAGTCTCAAGGTGGGAGCGTCGCCACTGTACTGGTTGATCATGCCCTTGGCCGCCGCTTGAGGCACCGGTATCGTGAGCGTGATGGGCTGCAAATAGTCAGCACACGGGCAGGTGTCACACGGGCGTCACATCTGCACTGGGGGCGTCACATCTGCACTGGCGGGGTCGCATCTGCACTGGAGGCGTCACATCTGCACTGGAGGCGTCACATCTGCACTGGAGGCGTCACATCTGCACTGGGGGTCACATTTGTACTGGGGGCGTCACATCTGCACTGAGGGCGTCACATCTGCACTGGGGGAGTCACATCTGTACTGTAGACGTCACATCTGCACTGGAGGCGTCACATCTGCACTGGGGGCGTCACATCTGTACTGGGGGGTCACATCTGTACTGGGGGGTCACATCTGCACTGGGGACGTCACATCTGCACTGTGAGACGTCACATCTGCACTGACGGCGTCACATCTGTACTGACGGCGTCACATCTGCACTGACGGCGTCACATCTGCACTGACGGCGTCACATCTGCACTGGGGGCGTCACATCTGCACTGGGGGCGTCACATCTGTACTGGGGGCGTCACATCTGCACTGGGGGCGTCACATCTGTACTGTGGACGTCACATCTGCACTGGGGGCGTCACATCTGCACTGGGGGCGTCACATCTGCACTGGGGGCGTCACATCTGCACTGAGGGCGTCACATCTGCACTATGGACGTCACATCTGCACTGACGGCGTCACATCTGCACTGGGGACGTCACATCTGCACTGGGGGCGTCACATCTGCACTGGGGGCGTCACATCTGCACTGGGGACGTCACATCTGCACTGGGGGCGTCACATCTGCACTGGAGGAGTCACATCTGCACTGGAGGCGTCACATCTGCACTGGGGGCGTCACATCTGCACTGGGGGCGTCACATCTGTACTGGGGGCGTCACATCTGCACTGACGGGGTCACATCTGCACGAGACGCTATAAGATGCTCACATCTACATCAGAGGCATCACAGCTGTACTGGAGGCGTCATAAGGGGCGTCGCATCTGCACGAGACGTCATACGAGGCACCACAAGGGGCGTCACAGTCGTATTGGAGAGGCGGCGGGGCGCAGTAGGGGTGTCAGGTGGGCCACCAGAGCCGGAGTACATGTCAGCGGCGTAGCGGTCGCCACGGCAACAGCAGCATACCCAGCCGCTGCACAGTGTGCAAGGAGCGCCCGTTACTCGCCTACGATAGACATCGCCATGTGTCAATGGCATATGCATATAGCGGTTCACTGCTTATATTGTTAAAGTGCCCAGTATCACCTGGGCACTCCACTGCACAGAGCGCCAATTGCAAACACGCCCCTGCGCCTTATAGAACACCCAGGATAAACAAAGCCCCCTGCGCTACCTAGAGTACCCAGTATAGGCACCCCTCTCTGCACCCCACAGAGCCGCAATACAACACACCATGTCTCCACAGAACTGTCACCCAACACACCATGTCTCCACAGAACTGTCACCCAACACACCATGTCTCCACAGAGCCGCCACCCAACACACCATGTCTCCACAGAACTATCACCCAACACACCATGTCTTCACAGTACTGTCACCCAACACACCATGTCTCCACAGAACTGCCGCCCAACACACCATGTCTCCACAGAACGGTCACCCAACACACCATGTCTCCACAGAGCCGCCACCCAACACACCATGTCTCCACAGAACTGCCACCCAACACACCATGTCTCCACAGTAACTGTCACCCAACACACCATGTCTTCCAGACTGCCGCCCAACACACCATGTCTCCACAGAGCCGCCGCCCAACACACCATGTCTCCACAGAGCCGCCGCCCAACACACCATGTCTCCACAGAACGGTCACCCAACGCACCATGTCTCCACAGAACTGTCACCCAACACACCATGTCTCCACAGAGCCGCCACCCAACACACCATGTCTCCACAGAACGGTCACCCAACACACCATGTCTCCACAGAGCCGCCGCCCAACACACCATGTCTCCACAGAGCCGCCGCCCAACACACCATGTCTCCACAGAACCGCCACCCAACACACCATGTCTCCACAGAGCCGCCGCCCAACACACCATGTCTCCACAGAGCCGCCGCCCAACACACCATGTTCCACAGAACCCCCAACACACCATGTCTCCACAGAACTGCCACCCAACACACCATGTCTCCACAGAACCGTCACCCAACACACCATGTCTCCACAGAGCCGCCACCCAACACACCATGTCTCCACAGAGCCGCCACCCAACACACCATGTCTCCACAGAACTGTCGCCCAACACGCCATGTCTCCACAGAGCCGCCGCCCAACACACCATGTCTCCACAGAACTGTCGCCCAACACGCCATGTCTCCACAGAGCCGCCGCCCAACACACCATGTCTCCGCAGAACTGCCGCCCAACACACCACACCTCCTCAGAGCCGCCGCCCAGGTACGGGCCGCCGGGCACGCACCTTGTGGAACTTGCGTCTGCGCGGCTCGATGGTGACGATGGGAGACACGGCGACGCGGTTGCCCAGCAGCTTGGACACCAGCTCCGGCGGGATCGGCTGGGCCTGCCGCACGTCACGTCACGTCACGTCACGTCACGTCACGTCACGTCACACGGTGACGTCTGTGGCGTGGCGCGGGCCGAGCCGCGGGCACGGTCACGGGCGGCTCACGACTGGGGCCACTCCTGGCCAGACTCAAACAACCGGCCGGGTGACAGAGTGACAGAAATAGTATAGATGACAGTGACAGAGATGACAGAGTGACGGACGGCAGAATGACTGTTGGCAGAGTGACGGATGGCAGAGTGACAGGGTGACGGATGGCAGAGATGATATATATGAGAGTGACAGAGATAATATAGATGAGAGTGGCAGAAGTGACAGCAAGGGCAGAGTGACAGCAATGTCAGTGTGACGGATGACAGAGTGGCAGAGTGACGGATGACGGAGTGACGGATGGCAGAGATGAAAGAATGACAGAGATAATATAGATGAGAGTGGCAGAAGTGACAGCAAGGGCAGAGTGACAGCAATGTCAGTGTGACGGATGACAGAGTGGCAGAGTGACGGATGACGGAGTGACGGATGGCAGAGAAGAAAGAGTGACAGAGATGATATAGATTAGAGTGGTAGAGGTGACAGCAATGGCAGAGTGACAGCAATGACGGTGTGACAGACGAACAGAGATGACAGAGACGACAGGCTGGCGCCGCTGCACGGCCTAGCAGTCGAGAACCCGTCAGAAGGCTCTTCATGTCCCAGGGCTCCAGAGAGATCTCTTACGAAGTCAGGGAGCCAAGTCGCCATTTCAAAACATATTTTCAGACTTAGCAGGGAAAATGGCAAATTAACCAGGGTACCACACCAGGGGTCCGGACGTCCCCCCCCCCCTCCCGAACCACTGAGGATCTCCAGCCAAGTCTTGCTCTAACCAGATTCAACACTTCGCCCCTACTTAAGGACGGTCGGTATGACATTTTGATGTACACGAACGGCTATCGCTCGGGGCTAAGTCAAGGGAAGCTAAGTTCGGGCCTATGCGCTCGGGCTACCTACACTGATCTCAGCCTGGTGAGATCCATGGATCCCGAGGCGTGGTCTCAGAGCTCACGGGGCACGAAGCTCAACTCCATATCTCACAAAGCGCCACAGCCAGACAGCAATTGAGTCCCGAAAAGCCGACAGCTTGTTCCTGTGGCAACACTGGACGGGTCGGCGAGTGTTCGTGGCGTCAGGTCATCTCGGCATCAGATCAGCTCGGCGCGGCGTCAGGTCAGCTCGGCGTGGCATCAGGTCAGCTCGGCGTCAGGTCAGCTCGGCATCAGGTCAGCTCGGCGCGGCGTCAGGTCAGCTCGGGGTCAGGTCAGGTCAGCTCGGCGTCAGGTCAGCTCGGCATCAGATCAGCTCGGCGTCAGGTCAGCTCGGCATCAGATCAGCTCGGCGTCAGGTCAGCTCGGCGTCAGGTCAGCTCGGCGTCAGGTCAGCTCGGCGCGGCGTCAGGTCAGCTCGGCGTCAGGTCAGCTCGGCGCCACATTTCCGTGTGTCCTATGCGGTGTCGCCCGACAGACGCCGACGTCCCCGAACGTCGCCACAGGACGGCCAGCCGCCACAGACCGCGACGACCGCGCTCCAAACGGCGCGCCGCCGCGCGTCGACAGGGGCGCGTCCAGGGCGGAGGGTCGCACGGGGCAACATGCCACCTCTCCCCGCCGTGGAGATGCGGCCTCCTCTGACTGGACAAAGACCAGCACGCTCGAGCGCATGCGCCGGTGTTGTTTTCAGCCGAAGGCACCCCTCTGAGCAGAAAAGGGCGTCTTGTACCCGGAAGGGTACAAGACGCCTTCTCCTGCAGAACGCTCCGTTGCACGCCCCCACCGCCCCCGACGTTTTTATCAAAATCAGTGGCACCTCTTCGGACAAATGGAGCCTCTCCAGACAAGTGCCCCCATGGTAAAAATTCCTGGATCCGCCCCTGCACATGGACACGACGGAGTACACGTCACCGCCTAAAGAACTGGTCTACATGTGCAACATGATTATGGTACGGACGGAACGATTGGGGTGTTCGCACAGCGCTACTGAGTCAGTTTACAGGGCCAACGGTACTGCCTGGGGAGGTGTTGGGGTAGCGTTGCTGGGTCAGTGCAAGGGGCCAATGGTACTGGTTGAGGTGTTGGGGTAGCGCTGCTGTGTCAGTGTACGGGCCCAATGGCACTGCCTGGGGAGGAGTGAGGGTAGCGCTACTGAGTCAGTGTACGGGACCAATGGTACTGCCTTGGTACTGCCTGGGGAGGTGTTGGGGTAGCGCTGCTGGGTCAGCGTACGGGCCAATGGTACTGCCTGGAGGGTGTTGGGTTAGCGCTAATGAGTCAGTGTAAGGGGCAATGGTACTGCCTGGGTCAGCGTACGGGCCAATGGTACTGCCTGGAGAGGTGTTGGGTTAGCGCTAATGAGTTAGTGTAAGGGGACCAATGGTACTGCCTGTGAAGGTGTGGGTGGGACTGCTGTGTCATTGGACGGGATTCTTTCAGCTTCGATTAGGAAAGAATCAATATATTGTACACGTTTTCGACGGTTACCCAGCTATCAGAGTCTGCTACAGGCTACCCGATTAACAGCAGGCTTCCAAATGGCTGCCTGGTTATCAGCAGGCTTCCGACTGGTTACTTTGTGGCCGGGTTTCTGAATGGCTACTCGGGCAATCGGAAGATCACCGACACTAGACTATCGACAGGCTTCTGGATGGTTACCCGGGCAATCGGAAGATTATCGATGCTAAGACTATCGGCAGGATTCCGTCTGATTCGTTACCAAATGCAGTAAAAAGGTCTCTTTCTTCCCTGGAAATGCCACAACAGAGGCAGGAGCATTGTCAGGATGTCGTAGATCCAGGGGAGAATTGCACCGCATCCGGAGACCATGTTGCACCCAGCGACGTGCCTCCCGATCCCGAAGCAATGTACATGTGGGCAATGCTGGGACTAGGTAGGCAGCGGGTCTACACGATGTATGCTGGGTCATCTGGGCTGGCATGCCTACGTGACATGTGTTAGGCATGCCTACGCAGCGCGTGTGTTGCGGCATGCTGTTAGTCGCGTGGGAGCGTGCTCTAGTCCGTGCTTCATCCATGGTAGCCGACACAGACGTCTGCAGTGGAGCTTCATCGCTGCAATGACAGCCATCTGTTGCCGCGCTGGCTCGGTTGGTTGGCCATTTCAGTCTCACGGCGCATCGACCAGGTGTGGTCACTCAGCGCCCATTGTCGCGCTGGCTGTCGCGCGCTCCGGCTCGCCGTCGCAGCTCGACATCGCGCCGCGACTGGCGCGAGACTGCGACTGCGCGTGCGCCCGACTGAGTACTGCGCCACGTTCTGACCATGTTGCCAGTTTTCTCCGACTGCCGTCACGAGGTGGCGCGAGATGTCTGCGGAAGTGGATGTTCGCCTTTCCGCACGTGCCAAGCGAATGCAATTTCACTTGGATTCTGAGTAACTAAATGGGTACGCATTGCATAAAATTGCAAACTGACGTCACTACCGCTGCTACCGTGATAACCCGCTGACGTCACCCTACCGCTATCGTGATAACCCAGCTGCTATCGTGATAACCCCGCTGCTACAGTGATAACCAATCTGACGTCATCCTGCTGCTACCGTGATAATCCAGCTGCTACAGTGATAACCCAGCTGACGTCACCCTACCGCTATCGTGATAACCCGGCTGCTATCGTGATAACCCAGCTGCTACAGTGATAACCCAGCTGACGTCACCCTACCGCTATCGTGATAACCCGGCTGACGTCACCCTACCGCTATCGTGATAACCCAGCTGCTACAGTGATAACCCAGCTGACGTCACCCTACCGCTATCGTGATAACCCGCTGACGTCACCCTACCGCTATCGTGATAACCCAGCTGCTATCGTGATAACCCCGCTGCTACCGTGATAACCCAGCTGACGTCACCCCGCTGCTACCGTGATAACCCATCGGACGCCTGATCCGTACAGTCTTACAACTTGGAGATAAATATCGATGTCCTGGTTTTATTCCGCCACTGGCCTGTCGAAGCCCTGTCACGGTCTTGATCTCGGCAGGATTCTCATTCGTCTGTCCATGGTGGCCAGAGAAGGCCGTGACCCATCACCGAGCTGATCAACGAGTAAGACCTGACCCTACTACTGCTCTCAGCCGGTCGCCACTGGTCTCTACAGGTTTCCACTAGCATCCGCTGGTCTCCACAGGTCCCCACCGGTCTCTTCAGGTCTGCACTAGTATCCGCCGGTCTCCACAGGTCCTCATCGGTCTCTACAGGTCTGCACTAGTTTCCACGGATCTTCTCTGGTCCCCGCTGGTCCACACAGGTCACGGCTAGCATCCACAGGTTTCCACTAGTCTCTTATGGTCTCCACAGGTCTCCACTAGTCTCCAACGATCCACCCGGCGCTGCCTGACAGTCAGGCTGGTTCCGTTCCGTTCCGTTCCGTTCCGTTCCGTTCCGCCCGTTCCGTTCCGTCCCGTTCCGTTCCGTTCCGTTCCGCGTTGTCCCGCTTCGTTCCGTTCCGTCCCGCTCCGTCCCGCTCCGTTCCGTTCCGTTCCGTTCCGTCCCGCTCTGTTCCGTTCCACTCCGTTCCGTTCCGTTCCGTTCCGCTCACCTCCGTTCACTCGTCCTCCCACGGCCGGCCAAGCATGCACAGCTCGAAAAGGTTCACGGGCAAATGCACGCGCGAAGCCAACCAGGTAAGCCCAATAAAGTTAGACAAGGCGCCGGACGGACTCAGCGCGAGATGACCCGAGCGGCGTGGCGCCCACCTGGACCGGATTTTGGTGTTTGCAGTTAGTGTTAGTGAGCGTTAGTCAGACAAGTTGACAAGAGTGGCATTTGCCTCTAGCCAGTTCGAGCCATGCACGATTCCAAGAGCCAGATACAGAGTCGGAAAGGCTACCAGATCGGTCGCTAAGTTTATTGGGCTTGGTTATTCAGAGTGTGAGCCATACATGCTAAGCTATCGGAGTTAGTAGTGAGACAGCAAGCGGGAAGCAGGCAGTCGGGCCGGAGAGGAGATCGGGGCAGTCCGAGGCGCGCGACGCTTACCTGGCGCGCCACAAACACGGCGCGTTCACACGGAACACGCCCGACCGGGGCGGGAATCGAACCCACGACTCCGGCTTCCGAGCCGGCCGCTCGCACCAGCTGAGCATCCCGATCGCAGCGCCGTCCGTGCCCAAGTGCACGTGCGCCAGGCTGCCGCCAGATGTCACCTCCGGCGCCGACGAGATACAGCAAACACACGCAGAGGCGGCCGACATACAGCAGACGAACGCGGCGCGGGCTCGGTCGCGGTCGAGACGGCACGCGCGCGGAGCTAGGTGTCGGTCAATGTGGCGCAGGCGGCGGAAGCAGGGACCACCGCGAAGCCGACGACGGCCCGACGCTCGTGTCCCTCACGGGCCGGCGCGCGTGTGCGACAGACGCCTTCAAAACATCAGCTGTTCCCGCACCGCCACCACCACCACCACACCCACACCAATCGTCGACGCTCCCGCCAGCAGACGCGTGCGGGCGCGCGGCGCACTTTTGAGACTCGCGCGCAAATGTGGCGCGGCTGGCGGTCGGGCCGCTTGTACTTCGGACCGGAAAGGCACAGCGAACACTGACAGGGTGGGGCAGCAGCCCGGAGCAACAGCTGGAAGTCTGCGTCGGATGCCGGCATGCACGGCCATCACCCGTGGCGACAACACTGCAGAGGGAGAGCGGTGGGCACGTGGGAGGTGGGGGGGAGGGGGGAGGTGAGCTGCAGCTGTAGATGGTGGCCACACGGGAAAACCAGGGCAAGTGAGATCAGGGCAATTCGTGCCATGAGATCATGGGAGAGAACAATGCGAAGCAGGATGAAAAGAACGAAATAGTGAACAGCGGAAGAAAAGGTGACATGGGCGACAGAATGGGGCAATGAAAGCGAAACAAACAAAAAAACAAACAGCAACAGGACAGGTAGCAGAGAAGCAACTCGCAAGAACAAAAAAAATGAGAAAAGGGAGAGAGACAGAGGAAAGCGATATGGGGAGGAGAAACGGAAAGAAAAACGCGATAAGTTGAACGATGGAGTTAGATAGTTAGATTGTTAGATATAAAAATAATTACATATATATATATACATATAGAGGAGAGAAAGAGAAGAAAGAGAAAAGAGAGAGAAGAGAAGAGAAGAGAAGAGAAGAGAAGCGAAGAGAAGAAACAGAGAGTGAGAGAGAGAAAGGGAGATGGAGATGGAGATGAAGAGGGAGATAGAGATGAGAGAGGAGAGGGCATGGGGCTGTTTAAGAGTTGAAGATGACTGGCAGGCACTAGTCGGCACCGACGGGCTGCACTGAAGCATGACAGACATACAATGCCGGAGGCTGTACAGCAGCAGGGAATAGCGCGGGTGAAGGCAGGACCACACTTTGGGCACAATGCAGGCCGAGCACAAGCAATTGTGGCGTGCGCGATAAAGGAAATAAGACACGAACACGCACACGCTCGCATGCAGACAGACATACCGTGCGGCTAACGCCCGAGATTCATGCGCCACGAGGATGGCAGGACCGGCGTTGTGGTACATTTGAGATTCGCCCTGGTCGGAGGGTTAATACTTCACGCGGTAGAGGAATTCCCCTACGCCCGGGCAGTCGGTGCCGGAGATCACAACCTCGGTGTGTGCCTGGCAACCCCGCTCGGCAACACACGCTAACCTAAATTGTCTGTAAAAATACCGTTGCGAACCGCACACGACCCCGTATGAGCAAAAGTACTCGTCCGCAAATGGAGCCCTCTTTAAAAATAAATACATAAATAAACAACTCGGTAAGAGAAAATAAAACGCAAGCCGAGTGCCGAGCATGACTAGCATAATTAACACAGCAACCAAGTCGAGACGGAGATCGGCTGCCGGCACAACGCGATCGCCAGACCTGACGATATCACGGTCCAGCACGCGAGCCGAGCGCGCCAAACGAGCGCGCCAACCGAACGGAGAGCGCGCGAGGCGGCGAGCGCGCCGCGCGCGGCCGGCCTCAGCGCGGCCCACTGTCGCTGGCCGGCGGCAGGTCGTCGACGGGCACCACCTGGAGCTGGTGCTCGGAGCGGCGGCCCAGGCCGGCCAGACACCCTCACCAGATGCGGCAGAGGCGCCGCTTCTTGGGCACCAGCGGCGGCGCCTGCTGCTTGCGCGCCAGCTTCTCCTTGCGCCGGCGGAACGGGTTGGTTACCTGTAGGCCGACCTTGATCTTCTTGGTGAGCGCGCCCTGCTGGAAGACGGCCTGCACCTGCGGCACCACCGTGCTGGACACCATGCCCCCCTCGGTGCCGATGGCGTGGACCTGCCGCAGGCGCGTGAGGTCAGCAAGGGTCGGCAAAGCTGGCGGAGCTCAACACTCGAGTCACAGGTCAACAAAGGTCAGCAGAGCTCAACACTCACCACAAGTCAGCTAAACACTCACCACAAGTCAGCTAAACAACAGAGCTCAACACTCAAGGTTAAAGGTCACATTAGGTAACCAGGGCCCAGAGGTCAACACAGTTCATCTGTAATAGAACGTGGCTGTTATTCTGCCAGGATCTTCTGTCAACTTCACATTTTGCATAACATGCATTTTTCAACCGCAAGACCATTTCCAGCCATCACAACAATAGCACCGTCAGGGCGACCACCATACACTTTCCCAACGATAAGTTGGTAAGGTGTATGGTGGCCATCTCGTCCCCTCTCGTCATATATCTAATTTTCCCGTCATATCCCATCATCTCATCCCGAACATCTCAATCTCTTCACGAGCATCCCACGTCCTTTCTGAACGCCCCCCAACAACACCTAACCCCCACCACCCCATCAAACCATCGGCACGTGGTGCCGCCTTCCCAGCAACTCGACGTCTACCGAGTGCCACCTCCGTCGAGCGCCGGGCGCCTCACCTCCTGTCGTAGTCGGCTCACGATGGCGAAGTACTGCGGGAAGTCGGTGGTGACGATCCGGGTGATTCGGCTGGTGTTGAGGTCCTCGAGCAGCTTCAGCTCTGCGGACGGTCGTGCGGCGTCACCGTCACGTGCCACGCGAGCCGCACCGTCACACTCGTGAAGAGATTCGACGACATGTACGGTGCTCACAAACAGCACGCAAGCCCGCGTCAACCACTTCACCATTCTCAGCCTGACATCCCCTCCTGAGGGGCGGGGATGGCCGAGTGGTTAATGTGTCGGGCTATGGGTACCAAAGGTCCCGGGTTAGACTCTAGCGCCACTCAGGACATTTCCCAATCGCGCGGCCCACCGGCGAAACAGTGTGGGCGGCGCCATTAGCCGTGAATGTGCATAGTGTGTCGTGAACCAACCAATAAACAACAACGACATCCCCTCCTAAAGAAGAACATTGGCTTCTTCTACGACGCGTTCAAACGCTAGGTCACAAAGCGTCGCCAACGTGTCCCACCGATCTGTCGCCGGTCGAGTCTGCACTCCCGCCGGCCGCACGTGCACGTGCACGTGTCGTGCACGTGTCGTGCACGTGTGACGATGCCGTGCTCTCTAACTCAGTGATACATTTTTCGCGAAATAGGGTGGAATATACCACTTGCTGAACACTGGATCGACATCCTTCCCAAAGAAGTATCGACGTCGTGCTTCATGGTGCATGCTTGTGAAGTCTCTCTCGCATTATCGTTGCTATTGGTGTCCACAAATTAGGCACCTCTCAAAACACGCAATGCGCGAACAGCGATACGTACGCAAGTGTCTCAAAACTGGGTTTCCAGGGCTTAACACTTTTGCAAACAACATTTCCATGGTAATTTTGACATCCCACTGTACCCATTTCGACATCTCACACCTAACGAGAAGCCATTGTTTTAACACTGTTCTGACCGGTCAGCAGACGATGCGACACGTGGTGCCAGCTGCACATAGACTCCGCCCTAAACACGTCACCGACCGCTGGCCCCGCCCCGCCAATGGTAGCCCGCTGACCAATCAGCTGCTGAGCACCACCGGCCCACCAGCCTCTCTTAACTTCACCAACTGCTTGCTGATCCCCTACTACCTAGTGACCGGTATATCCTGTTATCTCTTCCTTCCATCACCCCCACCCCCCTCCACCTCATCCTCCCCAATCTCACCTATTCCTTTCTGATCCCCCTACTGCCTAGCGGCCGGTTCACCGTCATCTTCTTCCACCAGCCCAGCCTGCCCTCTGTCGAGACGTACCGTCGCCGTCGAAGCTCTCGTTGAGCACCTCCTGGACAGCCTCCTCGGACGCCTCCAGGGTGTGCTCCTTCCAGGTCTCGCCGTTGTCCGAGCGCAGGATGACGATCTCGCGCTCGCGGCCGCGCAGCGACGCGAAGTGCGGCACCTCGATGATCACCGGCCTGCCGACACAGCGCGAACGGCACCGTCAACAGCACCGTCATCAGCACCGTCATCAGCACCGTCAACAGCACCGTCATCAGCACCGTCAACAGCACCGTCATCAGCACCGTCATCAGCACCGTCAACGGCACCGTCAACAGCACCGTCATCAGCACCGTCAACAGCACCGTCAACAGCACCGTCAACAGCACCGTCAACAGCACCGTCAACAGCACCGTCAACAGCACCGCAACGTCAAAGCACCGTCAACAGCACCGTCATCAGCACCGTCAACACCGTCACAGCACCGTCAACGGCACCGTCATAGCACCGTCATCAGCACCGTCAACACCGTCAACGGCACGTCATCAGCACCGTCAACTCAACGGCACCGTCAACAGCACCGTCAACAGCACCGTCAACAGCACCGTCATCAGCACCGTCAACGGCACCGTCATCAGCACCGCCAACAGCACCGTCAACGGCAGGTCGGCTGTGCGGATCACGTGCTGACTCCACGACTGAGACGTCATCAGTCAGCGGGCCAACGAGATCATCGGTCAAACAACTGCGTCATCGCCACCCGGAGTGTTGGCAAGTTCGCGTCGCGGCGACACTCGCCGGGAGACGGCGCTTTTATCTGAGTGCGATCGCTGTCCAATGCTCGAACACGCCCTACGCCCAGGTTGGTTATTGGCTTTACGACACATCGACCGTTGAGTCATGTAGCGTCGCCGATCTCTCACGCAGATTGGCCGCGGGCGAAGAGTAGCGACAGGTGAGACTCGGGTCTCGAACCCACAATCTTTCTATTGTGAGACGGGCGACTTACCCCTAGACTACTCGTCCCCCCTTATGCACGGAATAGGCTCGATTCATGAGGTAGACCACTATCCATGGAAAACCACCACGGCGGCCGAAGATGTCGGCGCGTTTCAGCCCCTCCTCAAGTGTCCCGGTGCCTTTCAGCCCCTCCTTGTCCCGGTGCGCTTCAGCCCCTACTAAAGTGTTAGGGACGCATTTCAGCCCCTCCTGAAGTGTCCGGGTGCGTCTCAGCCCCTCCTGAGGTGTCTGATGTGCGTTTCAGCCCCTCCTGAAGTGTCAGGGGCGGAACTGAACCAACGTGTGAGAAGGCGTCAGCCTGCATCAGATGGCATGCACTCACCCGAGGAACCTCGCCTGCGCCGGTCCCATCTCCAGAATACGACTGCCGATCGCCTCGCCCTCCATCAGCGGCGGCGGGTGCAGCAACTTGTCCTTCTTCAGGTAGCTGATAGATGGCAGAGGGAGCAGGTTACTGCCCAGCTTTCGAGTCGATCGACAACCGACTTCGGCATGGTGAGGTCGCGTACATCAGCTCAGACATCACCAAACCGGGCAATCGTGGTAGTTGTTGGTTTTACGACACGTCGACCGTTGAGCCATGCAGCGTCGCCTATCTCTCACGCCGATTGGTCGCGGGCGAAGAGTAGCGGCAGGTGAGACTCGAACCCACACCCTTTCGATTGTGAGAGGAGTAACTTACCCCTAAACTACTCGTCTTCAACCAGAAAATCGCCCTATCGCTGCTTTAAACAAAAATCATCAAACGCCAACACTAGTCCCTCAATCCTAACCCTTCCTATCCCAATTGGGGAAAAACTGTAAGGCCGCTTGCCATCAGAGAACTCTCTGTTGCACGGTATCTGGCCCACAAAACTCACGTGCCTACTAGACAATGTATTCGTTTGCAACATATGGAAGGCCCAGACTCACCTATTGCACTTTTTACATATTCTCAACGCGAAGCCTCACCAGAGTACATACACCGAAATGCAACCACAATTGGCGAATAAATAGCATAAGCCTTAAAGGAACAGGTATTTCAACAGTCAAATTAATGCAATATCAGACCACGTGAAAGTGTGCCAAAATGTCACCATTGCATGCTTTGAAACATGGCAAAAAGCCAACTCTACACCAACAAACGGGGAAATCGTGACGCCAACTTCACGCCACATATTGCACGAGAGCAACGGAGAACAACAACACAGGGGCGAGGGGGAAACCACGCGGTGACAAGGTGTGGACGAGGTGGTGGAGGAAGAGGAAGCGATGTGGCGGAGACGTGGAGGACGAGGAAGCGATGTGACGGAGACGTGGAGGAAGAGGAAGCGATGTGACTGAGACGTGGAGGAAGAGGCGGGCGATGTGGCGGAGACGCCGAGGAAGAGGCGGGCGGCGGCCGACTTCTCCCGATGGTCCATGGGGGAGAGGTCAGAGCCGTCGCGCGGATACAGGACTGCAACGAGGGAAGGTCACGACGCCAAGGTCACGCACGGTCCCCAAATACAGACATTCTCAGCAACACCCAGGTTCAGGAGCAGTGACATAGTCGGGTCAGGTCGCCGATCAACAGACATCACACCACAGAGGACGGTGGGTCAGTGATAAGAGACGAACTGACGAACCGGAGCCAATGTCAGAAGCCACAGAGGGCAAATCACTGGCTTATTCCGCCAAGGTCAGCGCAGGACAACGCATCCGTGTACAGACGCGCTGCCCCAGGCAAGTCCCTGGTTCACGGGGGTAGCGATCGACGCGGCCACAGCACCGGGCCACAGGTCAGGTCACTGAGCTCAGGTCGTCGCCGGGATCGAGGTGACCAGGACGACCTACCCTAGTCATGTTTGACATCTAGTCAGGTTGAGCCAGGACATCAAGCTTAGCGTAACTGGATTAGATCAAGTCAGGATAAATCCGACCGTCAAGTACCACTCGGAGAGGTCAGGTCATGCCAGGAATGTAACGGCACTTCGTGTCGGGACATCACGATCAGATCGAACCAGATCCAGGATTTAAAAGCACTTCATGTCGAGGCACTAATATCAGATTATTCTAGGCCAATACCTCAAGGACACTTGAGTTCAGGCGAAGAACTTGACGACACTCCGTTAAGGTCACATCAGATCAGGTCAGGTCAGGACAGGCGCACCAGTCCACTCACCGGCACGTGATCCGCATTGGCTGTGCGGCCTTGCGAGGCGGGACGATGACCCTGACCCCGGAGTGGCGACAGCCGCGCATCGCGCCGCCACGCGCGTCCACCATGAAGCTCACCAGGAACCTGCAACGGTCGCCCACAGATGGCGTCAGCGGCGGCCGACTCCCGCAAAGGCGGCGACTGAGGCGCCCGCCGGCCAATCACACTATCAGACCAACCGTGCATCAGGCCGACCAACATCGGTCCTGTCCGAGTCGCCTGAGCACTGTACAGGACAATGTCCGAAGCTGAGCTCGACACGAAGCTAAGTTCGACAGAGAGCCTCACGGAACGCAGCCGACTAAAGCAAGCGGAGATCGGCCGGCCAGAGAAGCCTCACCGCCAGAGAGACAGCAGACAGCTTCGGCACCAAAGGCAACACCAAGTGGTATTCTGTGGGTCAGCTTGCCCGCTCATTTAACAGTCGACCACGGCTACTATTACGGTGAAACTGATCATGACAACAACACTGATTACTTTCTGCTCTAGATGTTAAGCAGAGCGTGACATGATACGACAAACGGCGTGTTATCGTTTAGATTTAGAGGCGTTAGTTGACTACCATAGGATCTACAACTGAGCCGCCAACAGAGCACGCAGTAGCCTACACAGCGTTCTCCACATCCGGATGAACACGACCCAAATATCAGCTGAACGTTAGGAAGGCCACCGCTTGCAGAAGCCCCAGACGTTTAGGTTAATCAGGCACTCATACATTTGACGTCTGAAGAGAGTGGAGGATGGCATGGAATCATGCAGATAGGTAATCTAAATAAATGAAGATCCCTTCGCAAGAAATCACGTTCAAAGTACAATTCATAAGCAAAAAAAAAACTACTTTATTCCAACAGCAAAATATTCACACCCATTCATACGGTCACCCACATACGAAAGTTGCATGTCTGTGTGTGAGTGTGTGTGTGTAGTGACGTTGAGTGTTCTGTGTGTGTGTGCATTCATGCAACTATAACCTCATTCGACGTCGTGCATCTGTAAAGTGTACACGTCTCCGTCTGCGTATGCACGCACGTGCCTGTGTACATGGTGGTACATACATGTAGTAAATGAGGTAGATGTTTGTGCAAATGTAGTGTACAGTGTGGTAGATGTAATAGTAGTAGTAATGCAAAAGCAAAACAGTTCCCATCAGATGTGCCTAAAGCTGCCGAAGCTCTCCACGAGCTTCCCAGAAGCTTACCTTGACGACTACAAACTGCTAGTCTAGTGCCCCAGCTCCGGGGGCGCCTGGATCAAGAAGCATGCACCTACCTACCAAGTGCCTCCGCCAATCACCGAGCCGGCGCTCGGTGATTGGCGGAGCTGGAGCGCATCGCAACCAATCAACAGCCTCGTCCCCGGCCACGCCCCCGACCGAGCACGGCCATCGGTCCGACAGACGGCTGTCGCACTCAGCGCGTCCGACACTAGCACTCGGCCGCTCATGCCATGCCGCCCTCCCGCCATGCCGCCCTCCCCCCCAGTACTCACGATTTCCACTTGAGTTTCGGACTGTGCGCATGCGCAGTGGGGATCTCGTTAGTCGGGGCGGTCTGCTCCGGGTCTGGGGCCGCCCTGGCGACACCCAACGCACGTCCGAACAGCTGCCACCACACCACGTCCCACGTCCCACATCCCACGTCCCACGTCCAACCCGACACCCGGGCCCCGGCCGCCTCTTCGGCGCCCACTGCCTTCTCCCAGCCGGAGCCCACTGCCTTCTCCCAGCCGGCGCCCACTGCCCTCTCCCAGCAGCCGCCCACTGCTGCCCGCCAGCTGCCCGCATCGGTTACCAGTGAGCTGCCGGCCAGCTGCCAGCCGGCTACACCATAGTCCCTGCAGAACACCAGCCGTTTGCCCGCAGGGCATAAGCGTGGCGCACAAGCAGCCTCGCGGGGCGCGCCGGACCGCTCGCCATGGCGGTCCCAGTGAACCGCATCATGAAGCTCTGGGACAAACTTTCCCGTCCGGAAAATCGCTCGCTATGTTATCCGCGTGCTAGTTCATATTTTGCTTCAATGAGGGCCATGTGCACTGGTGGATCTAGCCCACCGTTTGGGGAGCCAACTTTCGGCTTTCGGTGTCAAGAACCTTGAAAATTGGAGATTCTTTCATCCGGAACGCTTTTTTCTACCCCGGTAAAAGTTACCGCACTTTAATTTAGTTTACTTTTTTCTTTTGGGGTAGGAGGGGGGGGGCAAAGACACCATGCCCCCTTTAAGTGCTTTGGGGACCATGACCGGAATGGCCCCTCCCTGGATCTGCTAGTGGCCATGCGACTTATGTCTGGGCATCAACCTGTCCTAGATTATGTGCTGGCGGCAGGCAAGCCGGACAACATTAGAACAGCTTATAAACTGGTACAATTTCCGGCGTACCCCAACAGTACTGCACGTTGCCTTTCCAAGCTGGCAGCAAAAGTGGCGAAGACGTCGGGCGTCTGGGCGACTGATCCGCCACGTCACAATCCAAAGCCCCCAGGCGAAACAGAGAGAGCACCACAGACCGGTTAGTGCAGACTACCCGGACCACTCCGCTACGGCCCATGTTAGCTGACTACGGTCGACGCTACGTCCGACGTCACCTCTCCGCCAGACGTGCGGGAGGTCAGCGTCGGCTCCAGGGTCGGCAGCGTGTTAGCGATGCAGGCGATCCCGGCACACAGCAAGCGGTCGGCACTACACGCGGCCTGAGGTCGCACACGGTGGCACGGGCAGCGCCGGTGTCGACACCGGCCGGCAGTCGGGCCAATTTTTCGCCCGTCGACCGGGCGGCGCACGCGAGGCGCACCACATCAGCCACGCAGGAGCGAAACCTGCACGACGCCCCGGCCGCAGCCGGCGTCAAGCGTGCGATTAACCACGCAATTACATTTGTTTTAACTTTTGTGATTATTTAATTAATGTGTGATTAACCACGCAATGAGTGATTAACCACGCAAGTGATAGCCGACTTGTCAGCAGAGCCGAACAGAGAACGGCCTCTCCGTAGCGACACAACTGCTGCATCGTCACGGGAGTCACCGGTTGCCATGACAACGTGGCGCCGCCGCGTGACGTCACGTGTGTGACGTCACCCGTCCGAGAGCTGACGATCGGCGCGTTGCCGGTGCGACCGTGTGCGCCTGGGCCGCGCGGGGTGACTAGAGCGGCGCGATGGCGGGCGATACGTAACCTGCTTCGGAACATTCCCACAAAGCTAGTGGCGGTGCAACAAGAGAGCGTCGTGTCCAGACTGTGCATGGACGTGCTGCCGACAGAGCCGACAGCAGTGACATCTGTGGGCGAGAGGCGACAACAGAACCGCCGCGGCCACCGCACCGTGGCAGCACAGTCGGCTCACCGGGCGTGTCGACAGGCGGAGCGAGCCAAGTGAGACGAAAGAAGAAGCGACACCAGAGGATGAAGACGGTACGACAGAGCGGGAATGTGTCTGGTTTGTGTATGCGCTTGCCGTTGAAAAAAAAATTGTTAAGCATCGCAGATTGGGATAATTTTCTACCTTTCAGAGTGCGGGGGAGGGGTTAAATTGACACCATCTGCTCACTGACTTTTGTTATCAGCAAGATAGACAGATGCGGTCAACGGCAACGTATAGGTACATTATTGGACCTTTAAAGTTATCTGAAACATTTTCCCTACTTCTTTTGGCTGACCCTCCAGGTCAGCTCAAGCAGGTCAATGTCGGGGTGCAGTCAGCCATCCAGTCATGCAGTCAGTCAGCCTTCGTCCTGGCTCTCTAACCTTGGTGACAAAACAAATGCTATTTCCTGCTTCATTATTAATTATATTGATCACGATATAAATGAACTCGGAGTACAAAAGTACCCTGCTTTAGCCATTTCTACTTCGTGGTGGTGTATATTTTAGCATCTAGAGCGGTTGGAATGCATGTATGTACCTTCGGCACGTTTCAGGTCATATGACCTGAACTGATATTGAACTGAAACCTGGAACGCCTTTAGAAGGCGGCCATTCCGCATATTCGAGTTGTTAAAAATGCTCATTAGTATACACGCTATGAGTAAAGAACATTTTATAGCTTATTTAACCTGACCTGAAAATCTGGCCCTAGGAACATTTAGTGTTTTTCGCTTTTCTTTGTCATTTGTGCTGCACTATACTTGACTTTTCAATGCATCTTGTACGGTTTGTTTATGAAAATGTTTTAAAGATTTTTAAATATTAAAAAAAATATATTGAGGGGTGGGAAAGGTCAAAATGGCCCATCCCGCGCTGCGAAGGTTACCTACATGTACTGATTAAAAAATCGCATCAGCTGAGGACAATATCGCTCCTTGTTCACCTTCGTTCTGTTTTGACCGCAAAAAAGGTGATAAATGTGGAACAGACCCAACCAATTACAAGGTGAGGGTTTCGTCTCGTCTGCGATGGGCGCCCATGAGGGGCGTAGCATTTAGTGCGAGTGGCCCAGAGAACAGACGCAAGGGGCATGGCGCAAATGTTGCCCACAGCGACGCCCAATGTAGCTGTCGCACTATTGCCGTCCGGTGGGACGTTACGGTGGGACGCCACGGTGGGACGCCACGACGGGACGTTACGGTGGGACGTGACGGTGGGACGCCACGGCGGGACGTGACGGTGGGACGTTACGGTGGGACGTCACGGTGGGACGCCACGACGGGACGTCACGGCGGGACGTGACGGTGGGACGCCACGACGGGTCGTCATGGTGGGACGCTACGGTGGGACGCCACGGCGGAACTGCGGTGGGCGGCGTCCTGATCCGCCACCGCCGAGCGACGACCTCCCTCCCACCCGGCCGTCCCGCCACTAGTGCAAGCACTGGCATCACTGACAGTGACGCGCAGCTCCTCTCAGATCGACACGCCCCGGCGTGCGGTCCGATGACGTCACGCAGCACCACACCGGTGACGTCATAGTGCGGGACACAAGCGGCCGGGCATGCTGACGCGTGGCCAGCCAGAGAGCCGTTATGCGCGGGGTTATTGGGACAGCACGTGAGAAAGCGCCGCGCGGCCTACCCACCGCTATGGGAGAGGGCAGTGCGCTACGACAACCGACACACGCGCAAACACAGACACAGGGCGGGGCGGGCAGAGAAAACGGCGGAAGCAGAAACACAAATAAGGAACAATATGCAGAGAAACAATAAGATGTGCAGTAACATTGAAATGCGCAGACGTGAGAAATCAACATCACTTGAGAAAAAGAAAGGAAAATATAAACACAAAGAAGATAGCATGAGCTCCAACACATTTTAAATACAACAAATGTTAGAATGTACAAAAGGCGGCGACACATTCACATAAATGTGCACGAGCCAAGTTCACACGGACCAAGTCCTCGTGTCCACAACGCCTGAAAGCAAATTCACAGCAACTGCAGCGTCGGCTTACTTGTATGGTTAGCTAGCTGACAATGCCAATGCAGCTAAGCCGGCACTCGACGTTCTTACGCATCCGTTAGAATAGAAAACGACGCGACGGCGGTGTCAGAACGCGGTCCCGTCGAATGGACGACCTCCCTCGAGCGAGCCCTCCACCGTACCGGACATGCTCACGCTTCCAGCGACTCCACGCCCCCACCCCCTCCCCGCAGCACCCCCTGGTCAGCGTCGGAGTACACCCCCACCACCACCATAACCGCCACCGCCACCTCCGCCTCCGCCACCCTGCGCCCACCGGCCACCCACACGGAGCTCAAGTCGCCCTGCCACCTGTCGGAGAGAGCCGTCACTACACCTTCGGCGTCAGCGAATAGGCGGCGCGACTAACCCGGCAGTGACGGGGGAGCGGGAGATATCGACGTTGTCCGGCGCGAAGCTGCCCGTGAACTGGGCGTAGGACTCGCGCAGCTTCTGCGGCGAGATCATGTCTTCGATCGGCGGGGCGTTGCTGATCCAGTCTGTGGAGACGGACACTCATTACATGACACGCCACGGGTCAGACGGCAAAGCCGCACGCAAGGCCGCGAGGTGACGGGTCACGACAAACTATCAGGGCACCCAGTCAGGCCAGGGTTGGTGGAATACTCTGCTCTATATTTTTGGTGTGCAGAACATCATCCTCTCCAGGAAATTATCCTCTCATTGTTCCCATTTAGACGTTGGATGTTGCTATTTAACAATGCTATGCGATAAAATGTTCAATAATTACTGGAAACTGCAAACTGAGATCTTAATGGCAAATATTTTAAGAAAAACATCCTCCCAGCATTTGATTCCCATATCATTTTCCTCTCCGCATCCAAGATTGCAAAGCGCAAACCAAACCCAAGTCATTCAGGACACCATTAATATTGTGGGGAGCTACCAGTTGACAGGTGGACTTTCACAATCACAGTACAAAACCAACGGTGACAGCCAGCAGAGAGGTGACAGGTGAATCTCCACAGTAACAAATCAAGACCGAAGGTAACAGACCAGCAGACAGGCGACAGGTGAATCTCCACAGTAACAAACAAGACCGAAGGTACAGACCAGCGACAGGCGACAGGGAACCCCACGGTAACAAACAACACTAAAGGTGACAGACCAGCAGACAGGCGACAGGTGAACCTCCACGGTAACAAATCAACACTAAAGGTGACAGACCAGCAGACAGGTGACAGGTGACAGGTGAACTTTCATCGTCACAAACAAAAGCTAAAGGTGACAGACCAGGTGTGAGGCGACAGGTAAAGCTAAAGGTGACAGACCAGGTGTGGGGCGACAGGTAAAGCTAAAGGTGACAGACCAGGTGTGAGGCGACAGGTAAAGCTAAAGGTGACAGACCAGGTGTGAGGCGACAGGTAAAGCTAAAGGTGACAGACCAGGTGTGAGGCGACAGGTAAAGCTAAAGGTGACAGACCAGGTGTGAGGCGACAGGTAAAGCTAAAGGTGACAGACCAGGTGTGAGGCGACAGGTAAAGCTAAAGGTGACAGACCAGGTGTGAGGCGACAGGTAAAGCTACGGGGGCCCCGGCACAGGAAAGCTAAAGGTGACAGACCAGGTGTGAGGCGACAGGTAAAGCTAAAGGTGACAGACCAGGTGTGAGGCGACAGGTAAAGTTCCACGGTCACAAAACAAAACCGAAGGCAAGCAGGGAGGCGACCGTCTCAAGCCACTGACAGGGTTAGATTTGTGCTTGGTAATCCTGGACGTGGGGAGGAATATGTGTTTCATAATCGAACACGACTGATATTTTCTTCACGCCTGTTACATCAGAATCTCAGCTTGCACTTCTAAGTGGATCTTTAGCACTTTTTCACAGAGCAGCCCATTATCAAACAGCACCACTCAGCACCTCAATAAAAAACTGAGAGGTAATTTATGAAGAGGATCATGTTCTAGATAACGACAACCAGTGACACGTCGCCGATCTGAAAAAGTCACTGAAGCTCACTTTTTTACGCACCAACTCACGCTCCAGGTTTTGTCACCATAAGGCTTCACGAGCAGCAGCATTGTCAGCATCAGGAGGGCAGCCATCTGACTCATAGCCGTCCAAACTAGCTACCATTTCATGGAAACAGCGCCCATGAGACACATACTGAGCTACTGAGTATCGAGACCGCCAGAACGTATAGCCCCAGGGGCCTACTGACCTGTGTTGAAGTCTCGAGACCGCTCGAACGTTTCATCTCGTGAAGTATCCATTGGCATCGAGTCGTCCCCGAGCGATTTCATCTCGTCCACTGTAAGATACTTATAGGTGGAGTCTCCCAGAGGCTGGTCTTCGGCTGTGGGTCAGGTCAAGTCAGGTCAGGTTGGGCAACCGAACGTAGCAGGCCAGTTCAATCCACCACATGACAGGTTAGGTCAGGTCAGGTCACATTCAGATCAGGTTAGGTCTCTTCACGGCCACTCTCCGGCACTGCAGGTGCATCTCTTCTCATCCGCTACCGCAGGCCAGGTGTCAGACCAACCCAAATCGGTCAGCTTAAGTTCACCATCCAAGGCCAGACCAGCGCCGGCTGGGTGGTTGATTACCAGCGTCTGCGGTGCGACCCGACGACAGACCACGTGCAGTTAATGCAACAAGGCCAGCATGTCAGGTCAGGTCAGGTCAGGTCAGGTCAGGTCCTGTACCGCAGTGCGTCCTGTACCACCCGGTGGGAATGTGCCTCCGTGTGACAATGAACTGGGCGATAAAGCGCCCCCCCCCCTCCGCCACACAAAACCGTACTGCGATAAACCTTCCGCAGAGCCCACAGGCCCTTCCGCCACATCCACAGTCACGCCTCCAGTCACACCTCCAGCTACTTCACTCGCCGCAACCCGCTAAATCTCTCGTCACACCTACAGTCATACCTCCGGTCACATCCCAGCCACATCCATAGTCACATCTCCTGCCACATCAATAGTCACACCTCCCACCTCATTTAAGGTCACACCTCCCGCCACAGCTTTGGCCACATCTCCCGCCAAATCAGTGGCCACATCTCCCGCCACATCAGTGGCCACATATCCCATCAAAGTTTTGGCCACACCTCCCGCCACATCTTTGGTCACACCTCCCACCACATCAGCGCTCGCATCTCCCCCCACACCGTCCGGCAGAAGCGCGACTCGCCAACACACGCCGGCGGCACGCGGGCGTGTGTGGATGTGCGGCGGTCAGCGCCGGACAGTCGGACGGTCGGACAGTCGACGCCCAACAGTCGGACAGTCGGACAGTCGACGCCCAACAGTCGGACAGTCGGACAGTCGACGCCCAACAGTCGGACAGTCGGACAGTCGACGCCCAACAGTCGGACAGTCGGACAGTCGACCCCCAACAGTCGGACAGTCGACAGTCGACGCACAACAGTCGGACAGTCGACGCCCAACAGTCGGACGGTCAGACAGCCGACAGTCGGACAGTCGACAGTCGACAGTCGGATATCACGTCGGACAGTCGGGCAGTCGGATGCAACAGTCGGACAGTCGGACAGTCGGACAGTCGGACAGTCGGATAGTCAGACAGTCGGACAGTCGGACAGTCGGATAGTCAGACAGTCGGACAGTCGGACAGTCGGACAGTCGGACAGTCGGACAGTCGGACAGTCGGACAGTCGGACAGTCGGACAGTCGGACAGTCGGACAGTCGGAAGTCAGACAGACGGACAGTCGACGCCCAACAGCCGGACGGTTAGACAGTCGGACGTTCGGACAGTCGGACAGTCGACGCCCAACAGTCGGACAGTCGGACGGTCGGACAGTCGGACAGTCGACGCCGGACAGCCACCGCACCGTCCACTGTCCCGCCACACACGACACCCGCCACCACACGTGACACGTGACACGCGCCGTGTCACGTGTCCGCCGCCGGCCGACTGCCGACGCGCGCCACGTGTGGCACAGGCCGTGTCGCCGCCGGCGCAGTAGCGTAGCACACCGCCTGCTGAGACAGCTGACCATCCAGCCGCGCGTGCTGGCGTCACTGCCGGCATCAACTATGACCTGCACAGTGAGCACGCACTCCTGCCCGGTGTCTGCCGACCGAGGTTAAAATTCGTTGCCCATTGTTCTCCAGGGTTCATTAACACCAATTAACAAGTGCTGGTCATAATATTCCGATCGGCATTGATCACTTCTGTCGCTGGCAGGTATCGGTGTTCTGCTCTCGGTGCAAGACAACGCCTGGCGTTGTGCGGCGGCACTAAAGGACGGTCCACACCTAGCGTAATCTCGACACAAAAAAGCCAGCGCAATGACGCACTAGGCATAATTCCGACGCACATGTTGAGACATGTTGCAACTTAAAAGCTTAAAAAAAACAAAGCCGGTGTGGCTCCAACCCGCCAAAGATCAGCAAATATGGCGACCGCAGCTTATCCCGAGCAGTCTGCCGACCTTGCGTCAAGACCGCTGGTGCGCCGAGCGGAAAAAAGTTGAGAAAACCCCAACTTTGGACAAATTCCGCTCGGAAATCGCCAGCGTTTTGTAGGACTCAGCAGACAGCTGACGCAAGGTCGACGCAATGGCAGAATCGGCAGACTCATTCGGCTCCATGCTAACTGCGCTAGCTTTGCGTCGATTTCGACAGTGCGTCGAGAGTACGCCGGTGCGAACAGTCCATCAGCACGCGTCGGGTGGAGCGTGTCGGGTGGCTGCCGGCGGCCAGTGCCATGTCGTGCCAGGCGGTGGGTGGGCACGACAGGCCAGACTGGCATCACTGTCGGCCGCCGCCCTGCCGCCTCCAGGTGGCGGTGTCGTGTGTCGCCACTCTGCCAGCTGGGACCGGACGGCTCCAGCGTCATCGCCGCCGCCGACCCCGCCAAAATCTCGCCCCGCCGCCGCCGCCAAATTCTCGCCCCGCCGCCGCCGCCGCCCCCACAAAATCTCGCCCCGCCGCCGCCGCCGCCCCCGCCAAAATCTCGCCGCGCCCGGCAATACCTGGCCGTCAGATGGCGCGCTGCCGGTGATATCCGTGCAATCGCATCATCGGCCGCCACATCCGGTCCGTGGACCCGGCGGACGGCTGGAGACGGGCTCCGAGTGCGGCCATTACCGGAGGCGTCGACACCGTGCGGGTCGATGCCATGTGGGTCAATGCCATACGGGCCCAAGGCCTCGGCTCGTCTGGCAAGACGAGTCGAGGGGAGGGGGCGCTACCAGCGACATCATGCAGGTCAAGTCCCAGCTTTTCTTCCTCCCCCTCCAGTAATGCTTAAGAAATTGGAAATGCGACCTGACTAGGGATCACGAGTGGGGAGAAAGTGAGGGGCACGGACCCCAGTTAGCATGTTAGGGTATGAGGAGGCCCTGTATTGGTCAGGGGCAGATGGGTCATTGATCTGTGGATCAATGGTAGACGGATCAGTGGTGGATGGGTCAGTGGTAAATGGGTCAATGGTAGTTGGGTCAGTGGTAGATGGGTCAGTGGCAGACGGGTCAGTGGTAGACGGATCAGTGGTAGATGGGTCAGTGGCAGTCTCAGCTACAAGCTCTTTCTCAGTACTAATAGTGTTCACGGCATGTTTTCAAGGACGTGTTTAGTGGTGGGATCTGTGGTGGGGTCTGTGGTGGGGTCTGTGGTGGAGTCTGTGGTGGGATCCGTGGTCGGATATCTGGTGTGATTTGTGGGCATACAGTGCAGCAATAACCTGGTCAGTAATGAGCACAATTAGGTGACTCATAATCCCTCTTTCCAAAGGACCTATACGTTTACGTGCTCGGATAGTGCACACCAACGGAACAGAAAGCAATACTCATGCAAAGTCAGCTGAACCTCATCGCCGAATACGGAAGTGCCGTGCACCAGTGAAACCAACAAGCATGCTTTCCAGCTCTGTGATAATGTCGAGCTGCCTGGCAAGACACGGTTCTTGGCTGCTTCTTGTTTTGTTTCTGTACTATTTAGTCCTCGTCAGAATTTTTATTAATGAGGCACCTGAACATCGAAATATCAAGGCGCTAATGTGTCATGGTGCTACATCACTCACCTCCAGTGGAAGGAGAGGAAGAGGTCATCGGAGGTCCAGTGGGATACGGAGATCACCGGCGAAACAGCAGCGGAGATGACGTGTGATCAGGATGTAGGGCAGTACCGGAAGGATATAGAGCAGCGAAACGATGGTCGGGATGAGGTGGAAGCAGGATAAGCAGGACCGGCAGGAGACAAAGGAGACAGGACGTATGGTGCAAGACATGGATTGAGCCCTGGCTGGCTCAGGGTGAGGTGAACGAGGAGGAGGAGGAGGAGGAGGAGGAGGATGAGGATGAGGATGAGGATGAGGATGAGGATGAGGATGAGGATGAGGAGAGGAGAGTGAGGTGAGGAGGAGGAGGAGGAGGAGGAGGTGGAGGTGGAGGTGGAGGTGGAGGTGGAGGTGGAGGTGGAGGTGGAGGTGGAAGTGGAGGTGGAGGTGGAGGTGAGGTAGAGGTAGAGATAGAGGTAGAGGTAGAGGTAGAGGTGGAGGTGGAGGTGGATGTGGGGAAGCAGAATGAGTATTAGGATGAGGAGGTTGAAGCTGAGGTGGCGGAGATGGAGAAGGAGAAGGTGAAGGAGTAGAAGGAGAAGAATGAGGACAGGATGTGAAGGAGACTGAGGAGAAGGAGAAGGAGAATAACGAGGAAAAAGGAGAAGGAGAAGGAGAAGGAGAAGGAGGTAGTGGTTGGAGATGAGGCGAGCATCAATACGCGGTCCGCAGGCGGGGTGAAGGGCAGGTGGCGGTAGGGTCACGACGGACCCACGGCATACTGACATCTGTCGACACAGGGGACAGCGCAGGTCAGGCTTACATAGGTCAGTTCAGGCTAGGTCACGCGGCTGACACCTGCCAGCTGGAGGTCGCACATGCCAGGTGAGGTCGCCAAGGGCAGGTGCCGCGCTGGCTGGGTTACGGAAGGAATGACCCAAGGCTTAGGGGGTAATTGATTGATTATTTGGGCTTAAGGGCGCGCCGACTACAAGGTCATTTAGCGCCCATGCTTAGAGGGTAAGAGCAGTATAGAAGTATCATCGGTCATCACGAAATACCGAAGATTGGGCAGGTGATGATGCATCCCTGACTCAAGGTACTTTCGATATCACCAGATCACACAGATCTGCAAGACTTAGAACATGAACAGGCGCAACAGTGACTGTAGCCCGTGTGCACCTGTCAGCGGTTGTACGGCATTGGGTTCTCTAGCGAGGACGTCCGACAACCGCCTCTGTCAGAGCTCACACGGCTCTGGGCTCGTGACGTGTGAACTCCCCCTGTCAGAGGCGGCACAGCGTCCGTCGTGTACTCCTCAGCGATCGCCTCTGAGAGACGGTGCGGCGCCGGATCACGTGACCTACTGACCCCGTCACCGCCGACGTTACTGGCCGCACGCCTTTGCCGTCGACGGCCGGCGCGCCTAGGGTCACACCGTCGGTCTGTTGGGACTGTTTGCGACACATCGACCGTTAGGCTGCACGTGCCATCTCCGCCGATGTCGCGGGCGAAGAGTAGCTCGAACCCCCAACCTTTCGATTGAACAAAACTTACCCCTAGACCCCCCTTTACTGTTTGCACCGATCACGCCGGGGCCCGACACCGACGCGCGGCGCCGCCGCTCGGAACTGCAGCAGCGACGGTCGGACGTGGCAGCCAGTAAGTCACGAGACAGATTACTGCCACGTCAGCTGACTGGCAAGTCGTCAGCCGGCCACGGTCGCCCGGTCGCTAGTACGGTTACGGCCGTCGCAGGGGAGGGGGGGCTGGCCAGTCGCCAGCACGGTCGTGGTCGCCGAGTAACACTGCCGCCCTGCGAGTCCGATCAGAGATACTGGGACGTGCTGGTCTGGGGCACCAGCAGGCCGGTCAGAGCCTGGGACGTGCTGGTCTGGGGCACCAGCAGCCGGCCAGAGATACTGGGACGTGCTGGTCTTGGGCACCAGCAGGCCGGCCAGAGACGCTGGGACAGGCTGCTCTGGCGTCTAGTTGCCGGGTGAAAACAAGTTTCCACTGGGTGTTGGTTTGATCACAAACTGTGTAATTTCCGGCTGGTGGGGCTGCGGCGGAAACATCGGGACCTGGTGCCGGCCGCTGTCCACTGGTGTCCTGTTCGTATATCCGTCACTCACCTGCGTCCACAACCACTCGTCTTCAGACCACCAGCTCGCCAGGGTCGCCCTCTCCCAACACTGGAGCACTTCCCCGTCCCCGACACTGGAGCACTAGCCCTCTCCCAGCACCGGAACACTACCCTCTCCCAACACTGGAGCACTACCCTCTCCCAACACTAGGGCACTATCATCTCCCAACAATGGAGCACTACCCTCTCCCAACATTAGGGCACTATCCTCTCCTGATACTATCCAAATAACTGGAGCACTAGCCTCTCCAAAACCCGAGGCACTATCCTTCTCACAACAATGGACCTCGTCTACCAACACTGGAACATTACCCCTCTCCCAACACTCGAGCACTACCACTCTCTCAACACTGGAACACTATCCCTGTCCCCAACACTGAACCCCTCTCTCAAAACTGAAACAATATCCGTCTTGCAACACTTGACCCATCTCCCAACGCTGGACCCTCTCTCAGCACTAGAGCACTATCCCTGCCCCCAACTCCGGACCCCTCTCCCAAAACTGAAACACCTACGTCTTCCAACACTGCACCCCTCTCCCAACACTGGACCCCTTTTCCAACACTCGACCCCTCTCCCAACACTGCACCCCTGTCCCAACACTGGACGCCTATCCCAACACTGGAGCACTATCCCTCTTCTAACACTGAACTTCTCTCCAAGCACTGCGGCACTACGCGTCCCTGGACGTTCCACCGCCGCGGGTGTACCAGCTAGTTACACGGACGGGCGCAGCTCTGTTTACATTGGGTCGTGACGCTGGGCCAGCGTGCCACTCTGCGGCAACTGGACACAGCGGGTACCGGACAGTGTCCAGCGGACAGCGGGCCCACCCCACCGGACAGTGTCCAGCGGACAGGAGGCCCACCTCACCGGACAGTGTCCAGCGGACAGGAGGCCCACCTCACCGGACAGTGCCCAGCTGACAGGAGGCCCACCTCACCGGACAGTGTCCAGCGGACAGGAGGCCCACCCTCACCGGACAGTGTCCAGAGGACAGGAGCCCACCTCACCGGACAGTGTCCAGCGGACAGGAGGCCCACCCTACCGGACAGTGTCCAGCGGACAGGAGGCCCACCTCACCGGACAGTGTCCAGCGGACAGGAGGCCCACCCTACCGGACAGGGTCCAGCGGACGGAAGGCCCCCCACCGGACAGGGTCCAGCGGACAGAGGGCCTCCCCCACCGGACAGCAGAACTCCCTCAAGGGACAGGCGAACGGATGGGGATCTCCCCACGGAACAACGGCATGTAGGGTACCTCCCCATGGAGTAATGCCTAGCGGACAGGAAACGTCCTCCAAGTGACAATGTCGAAAGGACAGGGAGCCCTACGGAACACCGCTAAGTAGACAGGGGACATCCTCCGGCGAACGGACCTTTCACCGACCAAGTGACCACAAGTTCCATCACAGATGGCACTGTGTCCGGTCGGCAGGGCTTAGTCTGACCTCGTCCGCTTTGCCTCGCCCACCCCTTCCGAGCCGGCCACTGACCCTCGGCCCCGTCCTCTCGCGCCACCTGTCGTGTTCTCACCCATCTCTGGGTCTCCGACCACCAGTTCAGAACAGCTGCTACAACAGCTGCCACAACAGCTACTACAACACGGCTGCTGATCAGCACCGACCAGCCTTGGTTCAGTGGCTGTCGCTTTGTAGCAGCATCAGCCACTGCAGCAGCATCGGCCACTGCAGCAGCATCAGTTACTGCAGCAGCATCAATCACTGGAGCAGCATCGGCCACTGTAACAGCATCAGCAACTCTAGCAGCATCAGTCACTGTCGCGGGATCACCCACTGTAGCAGCATCAGCCCCTGCAGCAGCACCGGCTACCGCAGCAGCATCCGCCACTGTAGCAACATCAACTACTGCAACAGCATCAGCCACTGTAGCAACATCAGTCACCATAGCAGCATCAGCCACTGTAGCAACATCGGCCACTGCAGCAGCATCAACCACTGTAGCAGCATCAGACACTGTAGCAACATCGGCCACCGTAGCGGCATCGACCATTGTAGCAACATCAACCACTGTAGCAGCATCGGCCACTGCGGCAACATCGGCCACCGTAGTGGCATCAGCTGCTGTAGCAGCATCAGCTACTGTGGCACGTCGGCCACCGTGGTGGCATCAGCTACTGTGGCACGTCGGCCACCGTAGTGGCATCAGCTGTTGTAGCAGCATCAGCTACTGAGGCACGTCGGCCACTGCAGTGACATCAGCTGCTGTAGCAGCATCAGCTACTGTGGCACGTCAGCCACTGTAGCAACAGTCGCGCCTGCTACTGGGCTCCGTCAGCTGTGCGGCGCCGGTCGCCACGGGAAGGTGTGCAGCCGGCTATCCATTACACCACGAGCGGCACTGCACGACCCGAGCCGCCCAGCTGGCCGCTGCTCGCAGCGCTGCGCTCTTCCCGAGCCCGGCGCTATCGCACGCTCACTTATAATTAGATTCAGGGTCTACGATTAGAGCTGCAGGTCATATGGTGTAATCAATAGAGTCATGTGGATTACACGTCAGCGGGCAATAGACCAAGAATGTCCAAGGGCGTCGAGGTATGAACATTTTTGGAGGTCCGATAAATGTAGGAACTGGGCGTGTCAAAATCGATGGGGGTGTCATACCGATAGCGCGCAGACTAAAACTTTGAATTATTTGGGGGAGGAAAGCAGGCACTGGGCGAGGGAGGCACGAGCCCTCAAAAGTCTGCAGATCGAGGGACACAGTGAATTGTATATTGCTACTCATCAATATGCGGTGCGGGAACACCGCCGTAGTTCGTATCACCAGAATATAACTTTACAACATGACGATAAAGGACGGCTTCCTTCGCACTATTGCATTCCTATCGAGCATGAATTCGCTCGCTTCGGCGCTGCTTCTTACTATGAACTGGATAACATTGCTCGGAATATACGACACGCTTTGCTATCATCTCGCAAAAAAGTCATAACAGTGCCAATAAAGTGGCAGTTATTGGGCTTGAGGGCGCGTCGACCAATGTGGCCATACTGCGCCCACATAAAATGACACATGCACCGACCTAGCACCATTGTGTCGATTGCCCGCGCCAGGAATAGTAGAGCTCGATGCAGGCGCATCGATCCCAACGCTGCACCCCTGTGCTCCAGACCGATGGCCACAACAACACCCGGACACAACGCGAATGGCTGTCCTGCTCGATATGTCAGCGGCTACCTTTCCGCAGGCTGTCACCTTGTGTGACCCCTGGAAAGAGGACAGACATCGGTGCCAGCTCGAGTTAAGCCTGGAGCACGCGCGGAGGCTCCTTGGCGGCTGTTCGAATCGGAACCGGTTCTGATAGCATCGGTTGTCGACGGTTGCCTGCGTTCGTGTCGGAACGTCACCGGCCAACCGAGTCCGGATCGGACAGGATCCGATCGGAATCCGACTCACCTTCCGCCTGACCCGTGCCTCGGCCATTCCGTATCGCATCTGTGTCCGGATCGGAGCCCGGCTGGTCGCAGAAGGCCCCGCTCCGCCGCATGCGTTTCCACAGCCGTCGCATCGCTGCGTGCGGTTGCGCCTTGGGTCACACACGTCACAGCATGCTGGATGCGGCCGTCAAATGATCACAGCTCACTGTGGGCGCTCCTCGCCGATCACCAACGTCACAATACCCATCAGATACGTCCGCCGCCGCCTCCCGCGACCACCACGCGCCATTTCCACCACAGCCGCTCACAAAACGTGCGGCCGGACGACACTGCCCTGCGGCAGGCCGTCGCCACCGTCCACGTGCGGCGGCGCGCGCGCGCCGGCTGTCCGCACGTCGGCCACGGCGGGGCGACTGGGCGCGCGCCGGCCGTGCCGCCACCGCCCGACACGGCGGCCGTGCTCGGCGGCGCGCGTCAAACGCCTTCGTCGAGTCGACGATCGATGTCGAGCGTGGCGCCGCCCCTGGGCACGATCCTCGCCGACGGCAGAGCGCACGATCAGCACCGGCGGCACGGCCGGGTGTCAATACGTCGAGAGTCACGGACCGCTCCTGGCGCGCGCTCGCGCCGACAAAAGGGCGCCAGTGATGTCAGCAGGGCCCGGGGTTCACGACAGACAACGGTGTACCCGGCCAGGGGCGTCCCGCTGGCGCGCCGCCGGCCGGGGCGGCGCCGATCGATTCGCCTCTCTCCGCTCGCCCAGCTGTGTTGTTCGTCCTCACGCAACCACGCACCCCACGCCGACGCCGCAACAGCGGCCAGCACGCAGACCGCCGGCATAACAGCCAACGCACAGACCGCCAACAGCGGCACAGCTGGCTCCGCGCAGCCGAGTCAAGCCCCCGAGTCAAACCAACCGCGACAGCGGCACAACCAACGAACCGACCGACAAGCGAACCTCGGGTAGCGAACCCAACCTAACCTACACCGTGCGCTCGACCGTCACCGGCGCTCTGCTGCTGCACGAACTCGGCAACAAAACTACCGAGCGGCAAGCGGGCCTCGATCCCATGACGGTTGGCTCGCAGGCCGAAGTGTCACCACCGGGTCGGTGCGGTTGCTGCCGCCGGCACCGACCCGCACCCGGCTCGTCGGAGGAGGCAGCGGCGCGACGCCGCCCCCCCCCCCCTCCGCGCACGCTCGGCCGGCCGTCGGACACGCCCTGCATTATGTGCCAGGCATGCAAATCGCGTGGTCGCCTGAACAAACGACGGCGGGGTGGCGGGACGTCGGCGATGGTTAGGCCCAGCGTGACGGATAGTGTCGGCCGACGTCATCGACAGGGTTGGATTTGTGCCTCGCAATCCTGAATGTGGAGAGGGACATTTTGTGGACACCAACTTCAGAGACGATGGTTTGTGTTCTATTTCTGACCATATAAATCCACGTTTATAGATCCTCGTGAGATTTTGTCTTTTTTTCAAAGAGGAAAAAGTGTACGGGTATTGCTAAACAGCATCATTTTGGCAAGAACGGCGGAGGATAATTTCCTGGAGAGGAGTGTTTTGGGTGGGCTATTTGTTCAGCCCTGATAATCTGCCCACGGTATCCGACAGCTGACGTCATCTGCCCACGGTATCCGACAGCTGACGTCATCTGCCCACGGTATCCGACAGCTGACGTCATCTGCCCACGGTATCCGACAGCTGACGTCATCTGCCCACGATATCCGACAGCTGACATCATCTGCCCACGATAGCCGACAGCTGACGTCACCTGCCCACGATATCTGACAGCTGACGTCATCTGCCCACGATAGCCGACAGCTGACGTCATCTGCCCACGATAGCCGACAGATCAGCCGAACAGAACCGCCTTGCCCAGCACCGTGGATGCCAACCGGTGAGTGGCACTGCGGGTGTTGTCAGGATCGTGAGTGGGGCCGTGAGCCAGGCATGACATGACTAGGGCCATGATCGTGAACACGGTCGTGAGCAGCGCTGAGGACGTGAACGGGACTATGAAAGTGCGAGCGGAAAGTGTGGGCGGGGATTGTGGGTACGGAGTGTAGGTAGGAGGTGTGGGTAGGGAGTATGGGCGGGAGTGTGGGCGGGAGTGTGGGCGGGAGTGTGGGCGGGAGTGTGGGCGGGAGTGTGGGCGGGAGTGTGGGCGGGAGTGTGGGCGGGGAGTGTGGGCGGGAGTGTGGGCGGGGAGTGTGGGCGGGAGTGTGGGCGGGGGGTGTGGGCGGAGTGTGGACAGGGTGTGGGCGGAGTGTGGGCGGGGGTGTGGGCGGGGAGTGTGGGCAGGTGTGAGGGTGTGGGCGGGAGTGTGGGCGGGTGTAGGCGGGAGTGTGGGCGGGAGTGTGGGCGGGGTGTGGGCAGGAGTGTGGGCGGGAGTGTGGCGGGAGTGTGGGCGGGGGTGTGGGCGGGAGTGTGGGCGGGAGTGTGGGCAGAGTGTGGGCGGGGAGTGTGGGCAGGAGTGTGGGCGGGGTGTGGGCGGGAGTGTGGGCGGGGAGTGTGGGCAGGAGTGTGGGCGGGAGTGTGGGCGGGAGTGTGGGCGGGAGTGTGGGCGGGGAGTGTGGGCGGGAGTGTGGGCGGGGTGTGGGCGGGGAGTGTGGGCAGGGGTGGGCGGGGAGTGTGGACAGGGTGTGGGCAGGGGAGTGTGGGCGGAGTGTGGGCAGGGTGTGGGCGGGAGTGTGGGCGGGAGTGTGGGCGGGAGTGTGGGCGGGAGTGTGGGCGGGAGTGTGGGCGGGAGTGTGGGCGGGAGTGTGGGCGGGGGTGTGGACGGGGTGTGGGCGGGAGTGTGGGCGGGAGTGTGGACAGGGTGTGGGGCGGTGGGCGGGAGTGTGGGCGGGGTGTGGGCGGGGTGTGGGCGGGAGTGTGGGCGGGAGTGTGGACGGGCAGTGTGGGCGGGGAGTGTGGACAGGGTGTAGGAGGGGAGTGTGGGCGGGGGTGTGGACGGGGAGTGGGGGGAGTGTGGGGGGAGTGTGGGCGGGGTGTAGGAGGGAGTGTGGGCGGGAGTGTGGGCGGGGAGTGTGGGCGGGAGTGTGGGCGGGGGTGTGGGCGGGGGTGTGGGCGGGAGTGTGGACGGGAGTGTGGGCGGGGAGTGGGGCGGGGAGTGTGGGCGGGAGTGTGGACAGGGGTGTGGGCGGGAGTGTGGGCGGGAGTGTGGGCGGTAGTTTAAGCGGGGAGTGTGGACAGGGTGTAGGATGGGAGTGTGGGCGAGGGTGTGGGCGGGACTGTGGGCGGCTCGGGCGGACACGCTCGGCCCGTAGCGGTCGTATGCAGCGGCGGTGCCCATTACGCCGGCCTGATGACGGCCGCCGGGGGGTGCTCAGCGTGAGGTGAGAGGTGAAGTGCGAGGTGCCGGTGTATCCGGAAAGCCGGCACGGCTCGCCCGTCTACAAACGATCGCCATTCGCCCGTCTGATTAGATTCAGCCGACGGACGATGGGGAGCGATGACAGCGGCCGCAGCGGCCGCAGCCGCCCACATGCATCTTCTCTCGAGGTTAACTTCGCACCGCGCACACAATACCACCACTGACCATCGTGGCAACTTTACAGGTCACTCAGGATGGCGATGGGAACTCAGCTCACCGAGACGGTTTACATGAACTCAAGTCACCGAGTGCAACCACGGGGACTCAGGTCATCGAGGCTCGGGTCACTCGGGTCATCCAGAGCAGATGTAGAAAACCCGCAGGTACCGTGAACACGAGTGGGAAGTACACAGCCCGCCGTGGTCTCGGTAGGTATCTCAGGAGGTGACCTCGACCGTCACTGGCCCTACCACCGATCACAGAGTCGGTACTCGGAGTCAGAGTCGTTTTTGCGCTCGCTCGAGAGCGTCAAAAGTCAAATTCTCCGTTCACGAGAAGAAAGGCAATCTCACAACTTCGAAATCGAATTATGATTGGGAGCTGATTTTGGTTGAATACAATTTTCAGGGGCGGATCCAAAAATTGGCACTGGGGCATTTGTCTGGGGAGCCGTCATTTCTTCGGAAGGATGTCACTGTACGGAAGTATCTGTAGGGACGCCTCTTGCTGAAAATTCGAGGCGGGTGTTGCAAGTGAGCCTTCCCAGAGGGGCGTATTTTTCCCGACAGAGGGGACACCTTCCAGGGGGCGCATGCCTCCTGTGCCTCCCCTTGAATCTCCGCCCCTGACAACTCTTCGTGTTGATTCACTGGAACGCACCGACCGCGAAATACTCTTGTACCACAAACGCAGGAGGTCGCCGAGCGCCTCTGTCCAGCGTAACTCGGCCATGAGCGGCTCGAGCCGTGCGAATGTCCGCGCAGCAACCCAGCTCCAATAACTGCAGGCGCCATAAACATGTCAAATCACGCCGCCGCCGCACGGTCGTGCTGGCTGATCTGGATTGGTCCTGATCGGTCCTGATCGGTTCTGATTGGTCCTGATCGGTCCTGATCGGTCCTGATTGGTCCTGACTGTGACCGCTCCAGTGCCGGTCAGCGGGGGCAATGTCGGGGCGGCACAACGGACCGACGGCGTGGCCCAAACTCGATCCGACCCAGAGCCCACGGCGAGGGCTCTGATCCTTCGGAAGGAGAACCAGAGCCTTCCCCCGCCCACACATGCTGCAGCCATTAGCCGGCGTCTGAGCTCATAGGGTCCGCCCATTCCACCGGTCGGCTCCTCTCCCTATCCTCCTCCCGCCTTCCCTCCGATCCTCCCCGCCATTCCCGATCCATTCCCTGACAGCCAGAGTCCGACAAAGTCTCGCAAAGGCCACAGCCGGTCGTCACGATTCAGCCCAGATTGGCCGGGCGTGGCGCCGGCTCCGCTCAATTACGTGACGCCGCAGCCACACAAGAACGGTTGGTTATTTGGGCTTTCGGGCGCATCGACTGCGTCGGTCATACAGCGCCCATTCCACACAAGAACGGCTGGCGTCACCAGCCAACGAGCGGCAGATCAAGTCTGCGGCAGCGGAGCCGCTCTGGTGGGAGCCGGACAGCGGAGCCGCTCTGGTGGGCGGCGGTCAGCGGAGCCGCTCTGGTGGGAGCCGGACAGCGGAGCCGCTCTGGTGGGCGGCGGCAGCGGAGCCGCTCTGGTGGGAGCCGGACAGCGGAGCCGCTCCGGTGGGAGCCGGACAGCGGAGCCGCTCTGGTGGGCGGGGCCAGCGGAGCCGCTCTGGTGGGCAGGGTCAGCGGAGCCGCTCTGGTGGGAGCCGGACAGCGGAGCCGCTCTGGTGGGAGCCGGACAGCGGAGCCGCTCCGGTGGGAGCCGGACAGCGGAGCCGCTCTGGTGGGCACGGCCAGCGGAGCCGCTCTGGTGGGCACGGTGCGGCCGGCTTCTGAGACGCCCTGCTGGTGTTGTCGCAGCACCATTCGAGACCAGCCCCGGTGCCGAGTACGACCGGGGAGGGGCCAGCAGTGTCAAAACGCAGCCCGCTGAAGCAGCAACGTGCGAGAAGGATGAGAAGTTAGTCAGTTATTTGCGCTTTCGGGCGCTTCGACTGCTATAACGAGAAAGAAAATACATGTACACACCCACCCACATAGACACATACTGACATGAGGATCGGTAAGTAGGGCGACGTCGATATTCCGGGCCGACGCGGGGATCAAGAAGTAGGGCGACGTCGATATGCCCGGCCGACACGGGCTGCGGGTGGATTCAGGCGGCGATGGAACTCGGCCAACGCACCACGATGGATGAATTAAGGCCGCCGCGCGGTCTCGAGTGCGACAGCATCTGACCGGGGGGGGAGGCGGCACCTGACGGACTGCGCCGACGGGCCGACGAGGCCGACAGAGGGTGGCTCTTGACCCCGCGGCGCCATAGGGCCCCCGACTCCAGCGGCGCCAGAGTGTCCTCCTGACACCAGCGGCGCCAGAGTGTCCTCCTGACACCAGCCGCGCCAGAGTGTCCTCCTGACACCAGCCGCGCCAGAGGGGCCCCCGACACTAGCGGTGCCAGAGGGTCCCTGACCCCAGGCGCCAGAGGGTCCTCCTGACCCCAGCCGCGCCAGAGGGGCCCCTGACACTAGCGGTGCCAGAGTCCCTGATCCCAGAGGCGCCAGAGGGTGCTCCCGGCTCCAGCGGCGCCAGAGACGCCAGAGGTCGACAGAGGCTCTCCCGACTCCAGCTGCGCCAGAGGCCAACAGAGTGCCCTGCCGACCCCAGCGGCGTCAGAGGATCCTCCAGGACCGCAGATGTGACCAGACAGCCGCGCGCCGTTGCCGGGCGGAAGAAGCGCCGTCCGACAGGCGAGAGAGCCGCCGCAGAGCGGAGCGCGAGTCGCCGTCCATCGACCGGTGCGGCCGGGCCGGCAGAGGTGGCGGCCGGCGAGGCCGGTCACCGACCGACCGACGGGCGGCGCTGCGCCCCCAGGGATGGCCGCCGGCGCCGCCGCCGCCGCCGCCGCCGGCGGGAAACAGTGGCACGCGCACACGACCAATGGCGGCCGACCGGCGCGACAACACAGCTGCGTGCATCGCGCGCCGCCATCGTCTCAGATCAATGGCGGCGCGGCAGGTGGCGCGGCCGCCGGCCGCACTGCCGCAGTGACGGCCCGTCGCAGGTGCGCCATGTTGAGAAGAGACAGCGCGTCGAAATCCGCCATGGGACGATGTCGGTTAACACTGGAGTGGAGGGGGTGGGGGTGGGGTGGGGGCGAAATCCGCCCACCCCTCAGGTTTTTCGAACATAACTCCAGATTTTACCGGTGGATATGTGCCATTTTGTGTACCTCCTTAGAAATGTCTACCCTGCGAATTTCATTATTCCAGCTGTAATAGGAGCCAAGATCATGGGGGGGGGGGGCGAATCCGCCCCCTCCAGTACGCGCAATTTTAAGAGACCCTCCAGGGCGCGTGTAAGATACCATTAGCTCTTTTTAAAACCGACCTGTATTGCAATCGACTATACAGATTATAGATAATTATACGCAATTACACCGGACTGTATATGGGCGCTAAATGATCTACTATGGTCGATGCGCCCTAAAGACCTAATCACACACACAAACACACCGATCTGTATAACTCTATTGCATACATCTCCCCCTCCGTCAGCCTACAATGGCACATTTTCCATTATGTCTGGGAGTAACCCTGTCTAAGCCATCAGCAGCTGCTGGCGTGCAACAACTACATGACAGGTAATAAATTACCTGGAATTGTACTACTGACTCTGTGAATACCACTGCCCGCAATAGTACGTGTCTGACACTCATGAACACGACGCTGTCAGGCGTGAGGCATGAAAACTCTCTACCCATGCATTTAGAACCACAGCTTCAGAACTTCTTGGAGAAAGATGTGAAGTGCGTATTAAATAATGTATGATGAGCTTCATCGCCCAAACTTAAGTGCCTAGTGGCCTATCTTGGCGTCATTGAACAGAACTTGGGCTGTTATAGAACAAAAATTCACCCGAGTTCGAAATCAGAACTGCCCTCCGCCGGGCAGGGTAGCTGCTACCGCTGTACATCCGAGCCAAGTCCAGACAGCGGCTCGCAGAGGCAGCCGCGCAAGGTGAGGACCCGTACAGGTCCCCGTCCGCTTTTCCACAGCGTCCGGCTGTGGGACGGTACGCTTTTGGTTTTTTTTGTCTTTTTAGTGTTACTGTTCAGCCGCGCAAGGTGAGGCACCGTGCCCGCCGTCACGCTCTTCCACAGCGTCACCGGCTGTGGGATGGTGACGCTGTGGTGCTCGATGCCTGTTGAGTGGCACTGGTCAGGCGCCCGACACCGCGACAACTGTGACATCCAGTGGGTTTGAGAGCAAACCTGGGGTCGCGAACACGCCGCCAGATGCGGCGACCGCGTAGATATCAGCTCCTCCTTCTGCTCATTAGTGCATCATCGTGTCTAAGTGCACAATAATCAGAAAGAAAAAACTAGAACGCGCAATGTTGCACCAAAAAGCGTTCCTACGCTCGAAAAGCGTACCGGACAGGTGGCTCAGAAGACCGTTTGCACCATTATCACGGGAGCAGAGTAGCCCGGGCGTCACCTGAGCGGGGCACCTCAGGTGACATGCCATTCGATGCTATTAAATATGTAATCAGAACATTACTGGAGGTCCCGGGTGGATCGAGGGATCTGGACCCCTGGTTTGGTGTCCCGCTCATGTTAATCGACTAAACTATAGAGATGATTTGCATGCGCGTAAGGGAGCCTGAAATGGGTTAAGTTTACGTACGTGTCCGCAACATCACAACCGAACGACCGAGCCCCTAAGTATAAGCTGAAGTAAAATAACAGAAGCCTTACTTCTGTAATGGATACGAATGGTACGAGGCTTGACACAATTGGTACTGTGACACTTGATGTTGGACGCTGGGTGTTGGACGCTAGGCGTTGGACGTTGTATGTTAAACGTTGGGTGTTGGACGGTGGGTGTTGGACGTTGGACGTTGTGTGTTGAACGTTGTGTGCTAGACGTTGGGTGTTGGATGTTGGACGCTGGACGTTGGGTGTTGGACGTCAAGCCCCGGGCGGACAGGAATCAGCCGGAGCCATACGTCTGATGACGTAGCCACTGCACCGTTGAGCCCCAAGTACCACCCGACCGAAGTCCCCAAACGCGCCCCGCGATCCTCGGCGACCTCGGCAATCGACAAGCCCCGCACATTCCGACCTGGTGACGTCATCCCCCACCTGGTGACGTCATCTGCACCACAGTCCCGGTCGCAGAGCGACGCCGGTCCGCATCACGGATATCACTCCCCGACAGTCCGGTGCCACCCGTGGTGACCTGGCGTGTCACGTAGTGCACCTGACCTGGCGCCACGAGTGGTGACCTTGCGTATCGCCTGGTAACGCCTGTCACAGCAACACGGCAAACTCCATCTCCACTCGGCGTTCCGATTTAGTTTCATTCGACATGCGTTGGCGTTAGTGGCGGATGCTCTTGCACGGCCGCAGGCGACAGTCTGTTATTGGCGAACGGTCGCCGGCGCGGCGGCAGGCTTCGGACCAGCCGGCCGCCCTTCGACCCGAGTTAGTCTGCCTGCATCGGCTCACTGCTGCGCTACCACGGAAGCCAGTGATGTCAACTTGGGCAGACTTGTAGCCCACGGACCCGCTATATTGGGCTATCCATGGTCGCACATTGACATCACTAGCTGGCGCACAGCACCCGGCACAGCACACCGCACAGCTGTGGCCAACCGACGCTGTCCGCGGCTGACAAGACACCCCACAGCACACCCGGTCTACTGTTCCTACCCCACAGCACACCCCGTCTGCTGCTCCTATCCCACAGCACACCCCACCTGCTGCTACTGTCCCACAGCACACCCCGTCTGCTGCTCCTGTCCCACAGCACACCCCACCTGCTGCTCCTGTCCCACAGCACACCCCGCCTGCTGCTCCTGTCCCACAGCACACCCCACCTGCTCTGTCCCAACCTGTCCCACAGCACACCCCACCTGCTGCTCCTGTCCCACAGCACACCCCGCCTGCTGCTCCTGTCCCACAGCACACCCCGCCTGCTGCTCCTGTCCCACAGCACACCCCGCCTGCTGCTCCTGTCCCACAGCACACCCCACCTGCTGCTCCTGTCCCACAGCACACCCCGCCTGCTGCTCCTGTCCCACAGCACACCCCGCCTGCTGCTCCTGTCCCACAGCACACCCCACCTGCTGCTCCTGTCCCACCCCCCGCCTGCTGCTCCTGTCCCACAGCACACCCCACCTGCTGCTCCTGTCCCACAGCACACCCCACCTGCTGCTCCTGTCCCACAGCACACCCCGTCTGCTGCTCCTGTCCCACAGCCCCCCTGCTGCTCCTGTCCCACAGCACACCCCGCCTGCTGCTCCTGTCCCACACCCCGCCTGCTGCTCCTGTCCCACCTTCAGCACACCCCCCTGCCTGCTGCTCCTGTCCCACAGCACACCCCGCCTGCTGCTCCTGTCCCACAGCACACCCCACCTGCTGCTCCTGTCCCACAGCACACCCCACCTGCTGCTCCTGTCCCACAGCACACCCCACCTGCTGCTCCTGTCCCACAGCACACCCCACCTGCTGCTCCTGTCCCACAGCACACCCCGCCTGCTGCTCCTGTCCCACAGCACACCCCGCCTGCTGCTCCTGTCCCACAGCACACCCCACCTGCTGCTCCTGTCCCACAGCACACCCGCCTGCTGCTCCTGTCCCAAGCACACCCCACCTGCTGCTCCTGTCCCACAGCACACCCCGCCTGTGCTCCTGTCCCACAGCACACCCCACCTGCTGCTCCTGTCCCACAGCACACCCCGCCTGCTGCTCCTGTCCCACAGCACACCCCACCTGCTTCCCCTGCCTCACAGCCAGTGATAACTTATTCGTGAAATATCGTGGTATATACCACTTTCTCAACGCTCAATGGACATCCTTATCCAAGAAGTATCCACATCCTGCTCCTTGGAACCTACACCATCAGCTCGAAGTGCATACGCCATCAGCTCGAATTTGAGTCTGATGCATCAAAAGCATTTTAAATGAAACTCATTCCATGGTAAATTTCGACATCCTACTGCGCTCGATTCGACATCTCACACCAAACGAAAAACCATTAATTTAACCCTGCCTCACAGCACACCCCGCCTGCTGCTTCTGTATCACAGCACGCACACGACAGACCCCACAGCACTGCACACCACAGACCCCGGCAGCCGCCGCCGGCAGTCCCGGACAGCCGGCGGGACGGCCAGACAGCCGGCTGGGCAGGCAGACAGCCGGTGAGTTTTGTCCGGATGTAGCGCAGCTCCATCCAGAGTCATGCTGACGGCAGGCCATGCCACGGTCGGACCGCGCGCCGGGGGACTGGCATCGTGAGACGGGACCCCCCTCCCCCTCCTCCAGCCCATCCCTGTCTCCAGCACACCTCGTGTCCACTGACCGGGCACACCTCGTGTAGCGGGCCAACGCCCCCCCCACTAACTGGGGAACACCTCGCGTGGCGGGACAACGTCCCTCCCTGACCGGGACACACCTCGTGTGGCGGGACAACGTCCCTCCCTGACCGGGAACACCTGGTGTGGCGGGAAAACGTCCCTCCCCACTAACCGTGGAACACCTCGTGTGGCGGGACCACGCCCATCCCTGACCGGGGCACACCTCGTGTGGCGGGACAACGTCCCTCCCTGACCGGGGCACACCTCGTGTGGCGGGACAACGTCCCTCCCTGACCGGGGCACACCTCGTGTGGCGGGACAACGTCCCTCCCTGACCGGGAACACCTCATGTGGCGGGCAACGTCCCTCCCTGACCGGGGCACACCTCGTGTGGCGGGACAACGTCCCTCCCTGACCGGGCACACCTCGTGTGGCGGGACAACGTCCCTCCCTGACCGGGGAACACCTCGTGTGGCGGGACAACGTCCCTCCCTGACTGGGGAACACCTCGTGTGGCGGGACAACGTCCCTCCCTGACCGGGGCACACCTCGTGTGGCGGGACAACGTCCCTCCCTGACCGGGACACACCTCGTGTGGCGGGACAACGTCCCTCCCTGACCGGGGCACACCTCGTGTGGCGGGAAAACGTCCCTCCCTGACTGGGGCACACCTCGTGTGGCGGGACAACGCCCCCCTGACCGGGACACACCTCGTGTGGCGGGACAACGTCCCTCCCTGACCGGGACACCTCGTGTGGCGGGACAACGTCCCTCCTGACCGGGACACACCTCGTGTGGCGGGACAACGTCCCTCCTGACCGGGACACCCGTGTGGCCAACGCCCCCCCGGGGCACACCGTGGACAACGTCCCTCCCACGGGAACACCTGTATTGGACAACCCCCTCAGCAGGAGTGTAGATGGCGACACATACACAACCCATACACCACCGGAGCACAGGTTATGCTATAGGTACACCCATACTGTCCCCCCCCCCCCACCCACCACCTTCCCCGCCTGCCCGCGATGTACCGCCGCCCTGTACAGTGTGTCACAGTGGGGTCGGGGCCGGAGGGGGGGGGGGTCCGTCCCACGATGGTCGGCCGGCGCGCCGGCCCGGTCAGCCGTGTGTGCGGTCTCACTCACTGGTCAGCTCCATCTGGCCCTCGTAATAGGGCAGGTGCACGTGCTGTGCATGGGACGGCCGGCCATACACGGCCGAGTCGAGAAAATCGTCGCCTGACGCGGGGGCACACCGCTGGTTATCAGCTGATCACACAGCCAGTCAGCTGACCACACCAAGTGCCCAGCCATTGATGGGCATAGAAATAAACAAATATATAAAGAAGTTAAAAAATTAAATAAAAGGACAAATCCATATAAACACATAAAAATTATATATATATATATATATATATATATATATATATATATATATATATATATATATATATATATATATATATATATATATATATATATATATATATTACGTTTGATTTTTAGACAAAATAGTTTAAATACTTTCAGAAAATCGTAAATTAACCCCAGCTGCGCGTTTGAGGCTGATTGCGGAACGGCGTTCCTCCTCCCGGCAACGAAGTTGAAATTTTATAAAATCTGGCACACAAAAATCTGGCACAGCCGGTCCAGTCAACAAGCGGGACCTACCTCCGAGTCGGGCGTCAGCCGAACAACTAAAACACACTCCGCTCTGCATTACACACTGGGGGGACCTCCGCGAGCGGTCACCACCGAGCGTGGTGGGCGCGCGCGTGCGCCACGTCGACAGTCCACCCGACTCGACGTCGACCGTCCACTCTGCCCGACGTCCACCGCCGCCACTCACCTCCCTCGTCCTCGCTGTCGCTGAGGAACGCCTCCTGCATGGTCTCGGGCGCCACCACCTTGTACTTCTCCTCGGTGACGGTGGTGGTGGTGGTGGTGACGATCGTCTCTGTCACCACCTTGAGCGTCTCCACCACCGAGATGTAGCCGAGCCGGTGGGCGATCGACAGCGCCGTCTGGCCCGTCTGCGCGCCACGTGGTGACGGTCAGGCACGTGGTGACGGTCAGGCACGTGGTGACGGTCAGGCACGTGGTGACGGTCAGGCACGTGGTGACGGTCAGGCACGTGGTGACGGTCAGGCACGTGGTGACGGTCAGTCACGTGGTGACGGTCACCACGTCACCACGTTAAAACCACCACTACACCACCACGTCTTCCTCGTTAAAAATCGTGGATATGGGTTTCAGGAAAAGATCGATAAACACCAGAAATGCATATAAAAATAACATGGAATAAACCACCAGTGATGACCTAACCTATGAAAATTCATATTTTCTTTGTTGTCTCAAAATTAAACGACTTAATGTGAAACTATGAAAACTAAATGTCAAGCGTACGTACGAGGTGGTTTTCTCGAGATATTCCTCAAAGTCGTTCTTATCAACATTCTAATAATATATCAACATAAAGTGCTAGCTGCTAGAAAATGGTGTGTGACAAATATGCAACACATAAGAAGTTCAGCTTGGTGAACAGCCAAGCTGGTCATTTATCTGGTGCCATTTCTCTTGAAATGCTGAACTGGCGGATTTAGTCTGACATTCTCGAGTGGCGGTAACTCACCGCGGCAGTCGCAGAGCACAACTCTCGCTATTTGAATCGGACTTCCTTCAGCTATAAACAATCACATTGGTGCGCATCGTGCCACCCCAGCTGGTCTCACACGAACCACCCCGGACACTCACACACCCGCCGCAGCCACCACTCAGACACCCCGGACACTCCGACACACGCCGCAACCAGCACTCAGACACCCCGGCCCACTCAGCAACCAGCACTCAGACACCCCGGCCACTCAGACACCCCGGACACTCCGACACACGCCGCAACCAGCACTCAGACACCCCGGACACTCCGACACCCGCCGCAACCAGCACTCAGACACCCCGGCCACTCAGACACCCGCCGCTGCCAGGACACACTCGCGACACTTCAGATGCCGGGAAGCCAGCGATCATCCACGGTCGCAAAACGCTGCCTCTCTGACGACCCGAAACGGCACAGGACGGCACGATCGCCGTAAATGTGTAATACTGCACCGCTATACACCGAACGACCGAGCGACAAAACTCAGCGACAAACTATCGACAGAACACGGAATAAACGATGGGCTGTGGCGGTCTGGCCACGGATCCAGACGCGGCCGGAGGTGGCGGACCAACTGTGGGCGTGTCTGGCGCGGAACATCGTCCCGTGTGGGCCCAACGATCAGTTCGACCGGCGCCAAAGGTCAGACCGGTCAAAGGTCAACACAGGCCAACAGACGCCAGGTGTTTCGGTGACCTTTCCAAAGCTCGCCGGAAGCACACCACAGCAAGCGACACTCACTTCATGCATATCTGGCCGTGCGTAACCCGGCGTCCCTCCTCGTCCCAGGTAACCAGCGGTCTATCCCACACCAGGCTCCGTCCAAGATAAACAGTCTATCCCCACCAAGCCCCGTCCCAGATAACCATCTGTCTATCACACACCCCCTGTCCCATATAACCAGCCGTCTATCCCACACCAGCCCCCGTCCAAGATAAACAGTCTATCCCACACCAAGCCCCGTCCCAGATAACCAGCCGTCTATCCCACACCAACCCCGTCCCATATAACCAGTCTATCCCACACCAGCCCCCGTCCCATATAACCAGTCTATCCCACACCAGACCCCGCCCCAGATAACCAAACTCCCGTCCCAGATAACCAGCCTATCCTGCACCAACCCCCGTTCCATGTAACCAGCTGTCTATCCCCACCCCCCACCCCCCAACCAGGTAGCCAGCTGTCTATCCCACACCAGCCCCCGTCCAAGATAACCAGCCGGCTATCCCACACCAACACCGTCCCAGGTAGCCAGCCATGTACCCCCTCCCCCAGTGATTACATCAGCCGGTTGGCTACCATATCCAGCCACCCCACTGCTGCGCTGCCATATTGCCAGTCTCTTCACCGGCAGCCGCCGCTGGACAGGTGACCACCGGCGGCGGGCCGCGAGCCACGAATTCCGCCGGAAACCCGAGCCACACGGCAGACGGACGGCCGGGCGTGTGTGTGGGGGGGGGGGAGGTGCCAACCGACCGGCCAGCCACCAGGTGCAGCAGGGAGCTGCACAGTGTACGGACATCACCCACACCATCTAATACCTTCCGCACCACCAACACCACCCACGCCATCCACACCATCTATACCTTCCGCACCACCAACACCACCCACACCATCCACACCATCTATACCTTCCGCACCACCAACACCACCCACACCACCACACCTTCCGCACCACCAACACCACCCACACCATCCACACCATCTATACCTTCCGCACCACCACCACCCACACCATCCACATCACCCACACCACCCACACAATCCACACCACCTACACCTTCCGCACCACCCAAACCATCCACACCACCCGCACCATCCACACCATCCACACCACCCACACCATCCACACCACCCACACCACCCACACCATCCACACCACCCACACCACCCACACCACCCACACCATCCACACCACCCACACCATCCACACCACCCGCACCACCCACACCACCCACACAATCCTCACCACCGACGCCACAGAGTGGGGATAGAAGGCACCATGCATTCTCAAACCCCACCGCCACATGATGCACGGAGCACCACCAATACCTTCACCCTTAACCTTTACTATGCTTTCTCCTTTACTTTACTTAACAGTGGCTCACTTTTACCTTTGCCCTTATATTTTACCATTACCTTTATGTTTTCTTTGACATAAAGTCAAATTTTACCTAAAGTTCAAAAATTTGCATAGGGTTTACCTTACCTTTGACCTCTAACAGCACCCACATTACCCCACTACCAACACCACCCACAACACCATTAGCACAATCGGCATTGTCCACACTATCACTATCGACATGCCCAGCACCACCAACACTTCCAGCGGCACCGCGTGAAGTACATAGTCCGAGACCTTCATCAGCTGTTCAAACTGATGTCATTCCATCCGTGAAGTGACATCATTAGACTGCCGTGGAAGCGGTGGTCACGTCACCAGTGGTGGGAGAGGGGGGGGGGGGGCGACGCGACTCACGTTGGTAATGGCGTTCGGCTGCGCCTTGTTCTCCAGCAGCAGGTTGATGATGAGAGTATGGCCCTGCTGAGCCGCCTGGTGCAGCGGCGTGTAGCCAGCCGATGTCACCGGGTTCACCTGAGGTCAGGTCAGGTCAGGTCATGCTAAGGTCAGTGGTGTGTAGCCAGCCGATGTCACCGGGGAGACAAACCAAGTCCCCAAGCAGTTCATCCGTGGCAGGAGATTACACAACATATCTACAATAACACTTACAGAACATGTAACTTTCGCAGTTGGGAGAGGGAGAGGGAACCACCAGCAGCACCAGGGACCACTCACGTATGCCTGGTGCCACTCTCGTCTGCCTGGCGCTACACCAGGTGCCACTCTCGTCTGCCTGGTGCTACACCAGGTGCCACTCTCGTCTGTCTGGTGCTACACCAGGTGCCACTCTCGTCTGCCTGGTGCTGCACCAGGTGCCACTCTCGTCTGCCTGGTGCTACACCAGGTACCACTCTCGTCTGTCTGGTGCCACCACGTCTGCGCCGCCACTGCAGTCTGCGTGCTACACCAGGTGCCACTCGCTCTGCCTGGTGCCCTGGTGCACACTCTCGTCTGCCTGGTGCTACACCAGGTGCCACTCACGTCTGCCTGGTGCTGCACCAGGTGCCACTCTCGTCTGCCTGGTGCTACACCAGGTGCCACTCACGTCTGCCTGGTGCCACACTCGTCTGTCTGGTGCTGCACCAGATGCCACTCCGTCTGCCTGGTGCCACTCCGTCTGCCTGGTGCTACACCAGGCCGCACATCTGCCTGGTGCTACACCAGGTGCCACTCGCCGTCTACCTGGTGCCACTCCGTCTGCCTGGTGCTACACCAGGTGCCACCCGTCTGCCCTGGTGCCACTCCGTCTTCTGCACAGGTGCCACTCGGTCTGCCTGGCCGTTGCCTGCAACAGATCCAGCCTGGTGCTGCAGCAGGAAGCGGACCATGTTGAGCTGGCCGAAGTGCGCCGCCACGTGCAGCGGCGTGTAGCCGGCCGCCGTCTCTGGCACCGATCCATCGGCGCCAGGCTCTTCACACAGATCAGTGGCCGCCAGGCCGTTGCAACGGACCAGTGGTGTCAGGCCGTTGTGCGCACAGATGCAGCGGCGTCAGGCCGTTCTGCAACAGATCCAGTGGTGTCAGGCTAGTGTACAATAGATGCAGTGGTATCAGGCCAGGGTTAAAATATTGGTTTTTCGTTAGGTGTGAGATGTCGAAACGAGCAGGGTAGGATGTCGAAATTTGCCATGGAATTAGTATCATTTACAATGCTTTTGGTGTCCTTAAGACACAAATTTGAGGAAATGTTGTATGTGATGTTCTTACGACTGTGCCTTCATCATTTGTTTCGATATTCCTAATTTAGGAAGAGCTATGTTCGGGATAGGGAGAACAATACCTATGTTGTAAACTGGTATTGTATGCCATATCACATTTTAGGTAATACCTTTACATGAAATTGCGTTGCGAAATGTTCGTGTACCACCACTTCTGATCGAGAGCATGGACATATTTAGAAACGAGATACTGTTAGAAAGGAGACACAAATACTTAATAAGCACACATCAAGGAGGAAGATGTTGATACCTCTTGTAGAGGGATGTCAATTGAGTGCTCAGAAAGTGGTATATTCCACCCTATTTCACGAATAATTTATCACTGTATCAGGCCGTTCTGCAACAGATGCAGTAGTGTCAGGCCGTTCTGCAACGAACGAACTTATGCTCACCGTTGCATATTGTGACATAAAATCTTATACCTAACACGATTTGAAGTAAAGCAATTACACATGACATGGTCTACTGTTTAAGATAACTTGCTGATAATATAGCATTCTTATCATTCTCATTAACATAAGTAGCCCCATGTTACGTGTCTCCAAAGATAAATGAAAGATATGCACATAAGACCAGTCAATGGGCTCAAAATTTAGTTCCAAGGACTTAAACGATATTCTAAACGACATCGTTTCCATCGGGAATTTCGACATCCTGGTGGACTCGTTTCGACATCTCACACCTGACGGAAAACCAATATTCTAACGCTGCACTGTGGGCTCGACACGCCCCCCGAGCGGCACCTTGGCCCGGCACGCCCACTGTGTGCCCGACACGCCCACCGAGCGGCACCTTGGCCCGGCACGCCCACTGTGTGCCCGACACCCCCACCGAGCGGCACCTTGGCCCGGCCGCCCACTGTGTGCCCGACACCCCACCGAGCGGCACCTTGGCCCGGCACGCCCACTGTGTGCCCGACACGCCCACCGAGCGGCACCTGGCCCGGCACGCCCACTGTGTGCCCGACACACCGAGCGGCACCTTGGCCCGGCACGCCCACTGTGTGCCCGACACGCCCACCGAGCGGCACCTTGGCCCGGCACGCCCACTGTGTGCCCGACACCCCCACCGAGCGGCACCTTGGCCCGGCACGCCCACTGTGTGCCCGACACGCCCACTGTGTGCCCGACACCCCCACCGAGCGGCACCTTGGCCCGGCACGCCCACTGTGTGCCCGACACCCCCACCGAGCGGCACCTTGGCCCGGCACGCCCACTGTATGCCGACACCCAGCGCACGGCCGGCACGCCACGTGTCCACACCCCCCCGAGCGGCACCTTGGCCCGGCACGCCCACTGTGTGCCCGACACCCCCACCGAGCGGCACCTTGGCCCGGCACGCCCACTGTGTGCCCGACACCCCCACCGAGCGGCACCTTGGCCCGGCACGCCCACTGTGTGCCCGACACCCCCACCGAGCGGCACCTTGGCCCGGCACGCCCACTGTGTGCCCGACACCCCCACCGAGCGGCACCTTGGCCCGGCACGCCCACTGTGTGCCCGACACCCCCACCGAGCAGCACCTTGGCCCGACACGCCCACTGTGTGCCCGACACGCCCCCGAGCGGCACCTTGGCCCGGCACGCCCACTGTGTGCCCGACACCCCCAGTGAGCAGTACCTTGGCGCGGCGGCCGACGTCCGCCTTGTGCTCGATCAGCAGCGTCGACATGTCAGCGTGTCCGTCCTGCGCCGCCAGGTGGGTGGGCGTGAAGCCCGCCTTCGACTCGCAGTTGGTCTCGGCGCCGTACTCCAGCAGCGTCGTCGCGATGTCCATCTGGCAACAGCGACGTCAGCGGCCGTCAGCGTCTGGCAACACTGACACAGGGCGACACCAGTAGGTAGCAGCGCTGGGGCTGGGTATAGTTGGTTGGTTATTTGGACTTTCGGGCGCATCGACTGCGCTGGTCATACAGCGCCCAGGGGCTGGGTATAGGAACGGCGCGATGTCCATCTGGCAACAGTGACGTCAGCGGCCGTCAGCGTCTGGCAACACTAATGCAGGGGTACACCAGCAGATAGCAGCACTGGGGCTGGCTATAAGAATGGCGCGAAGTATCTGGCGCGCCATTCTAATACGCGCTATAATCTGGCGGCTGTGACGCCTGGGTCGGCTCGGAGGCCAACAACCTTTCACGACGGTCTACTCTGCACTTGTGTACAACCGACTGTATATACGTTTCGACTTCGAGTTCCAGCAGTGGTCGGATCAATCGGACCAGACCAGACCACGACGGACCACAGCAAAACAGGCCGGCGCACTACAGACCGGCCCAGGCCAGACGACTTACGATCTCAATAAAGCAGATCAGGTCAGATCAAACCAGCCACAGTCACCCCAACTCCACCTGATCAGATCAGGTCACATCACATCACATGAGATAAGATCATACCACATCACATGACATGAGATCAGATCACACCACATCACATGACATGAGATCAGATCACACCACACCACATCACATGCGATCAGATTAGATCACAGCAGATCAGGTCACAACGAAGTTAACGACGCCGATCACCACCTGACCGTTGCTACCACAGCAGCCCTCCAGCATCAGCGCTCGCCACCACAACATCTAGCTGCCATAAGTCCGAGGCGTCACCACCTCGGGCACCTCGTGCGCGCGGTGGACAGTGTTGTCGAGGCTCCCCGACGCGGGAGTCCCCCGAGACGCGTCCGGTGCAATGGAGATGCACGCCGGTCAGTCAGCCACCCGACCAACGGGCCACAGCGGTGGTTGTACACGGTGCACGTGTCTCACCTGTCTTATTTGTTTGTTTATTGGGTGATTCACGACGCACTTTATGCACATCCCCACGGCTAATGGCGCCGCGCACACTATTTCGCCGGTGGGCCACGGGATTGTTTTTACGACACGTCGACCGTTGAGTCATTTAGAGTCGTCAATCTCTCACGGGCGAAGAGTAGCGACGGGTGAGACTCGAACCCACAACCTTTCGATTGTGAGACGAGCAACTTACCCCTAGACTACTCGTCCCCAGGGTCGCGGTACTGGGAAATGTCCGGAGCGGTGCGGGTGTCGAACCCGGGACCTTTGGTACCCAGAGCCCAACACGCTGCACGTTCCTCACCTGGTTCTTCTTGGCGGCGATGTGGAGCGGCGTGTAGCCGTTCTTGGCGGTGGCCTTGACCGAGGCGCCCTTCTCCAGCAGCAGCAGCGCCACGTTCTGGTGGTCGTAGTGGGCGGCCACGTGCAGTGGCGTCACCCCGTTCTGGCACGGTCAGGTCAGGTCAGGTCAGGTCACGCCCTCTGGCACGAACAGCGGGACACGCGCCATAGTTTGCGTTTAATTTACCACTATAATTTGCGTTTAATCACGAGGCCGCACTATGAGAGAACGCTTCCACATGTCCTACCCATGGCTGGGACCTTTACTGGGAAAAAAGCTAGCCTTTGTCATGGCAACCATATCTTACCAGTAAACCAGTGCAAAACTGGCAAAAACAGGTAAAAGATTGGTGCCATGTTTACACTTCCCGGGACACTTCTTCAGCTCCATTTTTGTTATCTATATGCATTATACGCTTTGTATGATACGTGGCACTCTACTAGATGTATACGCATGTCTTAAATATTTTGCAAAGGACGAGGTAGTCCTTTCAGGGCCCTTACAGTCAAAACAAAATACGGTGAAACAGTTTTTGACATGTCGGCTTTACCAGTGGTAAACGCTTCAAACAGGTTTGGCGGTAAAAACTGCTCACACTGGGCCCATCACAAGCTCATGCTCATCACGTGTCGTATCCCCTACGATCTTGCCACCGACTTCGCAAATCGCCCTTCAAACCGAACATATTTATCAGCGTAGCTTCAGCATCTAGCCCCTTGCCAACCACGACGCCGCTCCCACTCCGGCCTGGCGTTTGAATTCTGAGCTACCCATCCTTCACCTACCCCAAACTCCTGGGAAGATGCTGCTCTCCATCTCTTCATCATCCTACCACCTGTTCCATCCCTCTGACCTCTCTGAGTTCTCAGGTTCGTTTCTATTCGACCATTCTAGGGTTACAGGGTAACGGAGCTGATTTGAGTGGCAATATTAGAGTAAGAGCAACAGGTGTGTCTCCAGGGATGGAGTATGAAACGTGAATGTGGCTAGCAGATTCAGCCATCTGACCGTCTGCACTCCTTTGACCCCTCTGACCTTTCCCTGAGCGTCGACCGGCGCGTCCTTGGCCAGCAGTGTCTTGGCGACGCGAATGTTGCCATATTTCGCCGCCAGGTGTAGCGGCGTGAAGCCTTTCTTCGTCACGGCCGACAGGGAGGCGCCGTGTTCCATCAGCACTTGAGCCACCTGGCGGCCGAAGCACAGACTTGAAGTCCACAAAGCCGCACAAAGGGTGGCGTTAGAACACAACGCTAGCCTCAGCTGGTGCAAGCTGGCCAATCGAGCTAGCAAGCTGGTTCCGCGTGCAAAATAGCTACGACACTCGCATATAGTCATATAGACGCACACAGACATAACGGACAGACAGACAGACAGACAGACGGACGGATGGATGAACGAACGAACGAACGAACGAACGAACGAACGAACGAACGAACGAACGAACGAACGAACGAACGAACGAACGAACGAACGAACGAACGAACGAACGAACGAACGAGCGAACGAACGAGCGAACGCACAGGCAGACAGACATAAACACCGGTGCCGTGTCAAGAGCGCACGCCGGCCGCCGCCGGAGCTGCCAAATGAGGCGGGCGGGCTGCCAAGTACGGCGGGCGGGCTGCCAACTGTGGCGGCTACGCCGGCGGCGAGCTATTAATAGCGGCTGCATTGTGGCTCCACCTGTGCTGCGGCCGGCCCGCCGCCACGGCTCCAGCGCCGCCGCTGCCGCCCGACCTGACCCAGTGACCTCGACCGACCCGGCGGCGGGTCACGGCCGGCTGGCGGTTTAGCTCGGCTCGCTCGGCGGGACCATACTCGGCGTATGGCGGCAGTGACACAGGCGGCAGCAGAGGCACAGGCGGCACCCGGTCTCAGCGCGTGTATTGGCAACACTTGCAACAGTGGCGCCGCTCACAGCACGGCACAGCACAGCACGGCACAGCACAGCACAGCACGGCAGCACAACACACCAGCTCCGGATGACACTGACTGTGCCAAGAGCGGAGATAGAGAGCCTGAGGTAAGACCAGGAGAGCCTGCGGCTCGTGACACGATCTTCTTGAAAGAGCACTGCCAATCCCAGGAACTTCCCTGGCGCCAGCAAATCCCAACAGACCTCAGTGGTCCTCGCTGGGTACCCAAACTCGCGTCGGAAACTCACACTCTCCGCGGCACACCGGCCTGTGTTCCCTGATGCTACCCCACCAAGCATAGGCACAGGTAATTATCGGTGACTATGCTGACTGATCGGTGACTATGCTGGCGACTGATTATAATCAGCAGATCCGACTATAACCGTACACGCCAGGTGAGCGTCTCTTGACTTCAGGAATCCCCCAACACTGACGGTGCTGCCGGGCACCGTGTACATACCACGACCTCAGGCGGAAGCGAACATTGCAAGACCGCACGAGAACGGAGCACACAGTCGCCACAAATGGCGCCATCGGACTCCGGAAAACGCGGGTACCGTCGGTGCCTACAGCACGATCGAGCTCCGGTCAACATGGCGGTGTCGGTGGTGCCAAGTGCCATCGGGCTCCGGGAAACACGGCACCGTCAGGTGCCAATGGTGCCATCGAGCTCCGTGAAGCACGGCGGCATCGGTGCCAATGGTGCCAATGAGCTCCGGGAAACGCGGGTGCCGTCGATGGCTGTCCACGGTAAACTTCACTCGTCTACTCTCACTATCCGTAATGCGCATATCGTTCGTTTACACTCGTTGTCGTTATCGTTTACACTCACTATTATGGGCAACGACTATCCGATGGCAGATGATCATCACCGTAATAAAAATGGTAAACACAATAAATCACATTCATAAAATGGGTAAATTCAAGCAAACTTGAGAACAGTGAGGTAAAAACCGGAAATCGATAATGCAAGTTGGTGGAAAAATCAATTCTTCGAATCCCTCCCCCAGAATGACACTCAATACCGTAGGGGTCATCACCTTCCAGGGACCGACATATGGCCCGATTGGAACTAGCATGTTCTCCAAGTCAAAGCACGAGACCTTGAAGAGGAAATTATCGTAGGCAGTGGGATAGGATTCAGGTAACCAATTGGCGATAAATTACGATTAAACATAAAATCAAAGCAAACAGGTATACAAAACACACATACACGCACCGCAGACGTGTGTGGCGTTAATCAGACAGACATTACGAGTACAACTTCTGGTTGACTCCTCCAGACGCCCTGGGGCTAATACTTCTGGTAGACAGGGTTCGGGGTGTGGAACCCCCGGTCTCTGTTCTACCACGCCTATACCAGGGTCGGTGGAGCCAGGCGGAGGTGGATCCAGAGGGGGCACAGAGGGTATATGCCCCTACAACCGAGCCACCCCAACAATGTTCCTGGATCCACTGCATACACTAATATCGCCAAAAGGACGCATCGCCTCAACGAAAACCAATAACTCATCCAAAACTACATGTCTAAATCTAATGTTTCTGGGCCACACACTATCTAAGGCACAAGAGACCTGTATCTTGCACGCATGTGCCAGCGCCCTGGCGCGCGTCTGAGACCGTCCGGACGGCACAAATTCCACGAGAATATATGACCCGTCCGGAAGATTTCCTGCGGTAGGCAGTTCGAGGTCAGGACGACCAGGAGCGTACCGGACACCCGTGGATTATATCCCGTAGACGCATACTATTTGTAGATTTGGTTGATGATTTGCCTTCGGTGTTCATTCCTCAAAGGCGGATGCTTCACGAGGCGTCGCACGGCATTCGATGAGCGTGGAGACTGCAGAGGCATTGCGGTGAAAAGACAATGCCGACAATTGCTTTCTGTTTACGTCGTAGTCACAGAAGCCCTTGCCGTTAATATAACGCAACAACACAACGCATGGGTGCAAGGTGGCCGAAGCTCCGAACGCGGAAATGGACTCTGTCGGAAGTGTCGCAGGTGCTATTTTCGCCCCGCGTCTCGAACACGCGCTACATGATTTGGGAAGTTTATGAATATCAACCCACGCCGTGCCACTTTAAACGGACGCGTGTGTGCCCGATTAACGAGTCGGCGGCGGGCACCTTCGGTGTCCGTTAGCAGACGGATCAATGTTTGGGCAGGCCAGGACGTGCTGGCCACGCATCTGACCGGGGATACGTCTGACACCGGCGCTGCAGCACCAATCAAAATATTGGTGTTGCCATGGAACAGGGCTGGCTATTTCTCACCAAACCAGGGGGTCAGGGTCCTACACTCTTCATACTGAAGATGGAAAATTACGGATTAACATCAGGAGGGTACCAAACCAGGAGGTCCGGACCGTCCCCCGTCGACCTATCCAGAATCTCCAGCTATGTCATGGAAGCATGGGCGTCGCCACCGCTGGGGTGCCTGGAGTCCGGACCCCACCTGGATTTTGACATGGGTTTGCTTATAATGCTTTTTCAGACACGCAACCACGAGTGCTCTCAGCATTTGTTGGTGGTTAAAAGACAGGTCACACTCAAACGGCCATGGTTGCTTGACACCCCTCTTGCTTGAAAAGCTTTCCTAAGCCTCTGGGTTAGAGCCCATCGGGAGGCTGATGATGATGACACACTTACATGGAACACCAATAAATCTTCCAACCACTCCCCGCACTAAAGTCTCTCAAAATTCGCGTATCAGACTAAGCAATTTTCAGGTGGAAATATCACAAGGCACATCTTTCCACGGCGACGGCTATATTGCCGACGATGGACACCAAAAATAATGAAATTCAGCAGCAGAGCCAAGGTACCACATGAAAAGCCACGAGCTCCAAGCCTCCTCCCTAGCACCAATGCGCTTTGGAAAGTCCATACCTAGTCTATGGGAAGACTCAGGAAGCCCGCACCTATGACTTGTCACAAAGTCCTCCGCTGCCAAATTGGCACCGGTGGCAGCTTCCCGGTAGTTGTGGCGAGCAGTACAGTTCTCCTGGTAATCGCCCTGGCCACGTGTGCATCCACCCGTCTGTAATCACCCTAGCCCGGACTATTGAAGGCAGTGGCGGATATAGCGGACAGGGGCACGGAGTCTCCCAAAAACGGCCATTTTGGTTCCACGACGTTTGTACTAAAATGACATTTTCTGCTAGTTAAAGCAAGTTTTAAGAGAAACAAATGGTCTTCAATGGACTCGCCGAATTGGCAGCTCTTTGAATCCGAGGATTGCTTCGAAATCGAAGAAAGAAACTAAAGAAAATCCCCCTCCATCTAACCGGTTGAAAACCAGCCTTTTGGATTCGCTACTGAATTAGGGATATGTAATTAATTAGGATAAGCATGCGAAGAGCTTCCATTGTGTTCATTGACCACCAACCCGACAACATTACACTAACTTGAATCGGGAGGATCCGATCAATCATCCGTATTTACACATAAGTCAGTGGAGATAATTACATCCCGCCTGAATTTAATTATTTGAAAAGGACAATTCTGCTTTCCTAATCTCATCCGCTTTGACCACTGTTTCCAATGTAGTCATATTATAACTACATGTCCACATAATTTAACTTCAGCATTTTCGCTATGAAGTGGGTTGATGCGGTCATATTTTAAGAAATATTCACTGCTGGATCGACGGCGACAATATGTGCACTAAAACAAGAATTTGATCGGGATCGGTGAAGTTTCCACCTTCACCTTCACCAGGGGCTTTCAAGAATCGGCTACAGGACTGATTTTTAGGATGAACCACATCAAATCTCATTGAGTATTTCAATTCCATTGAGAATTGTCTATACAAATTTCATTACATCCCATTCGGTACACGTTCGCTCTGTTTCCCAGTGCCGCCAAACCAAAATAACTGACTTCGGGGTCATCAAATTCTCCACAATCCATCACTGGATGCTGCATGTGGTCTCCTTCACCGACTCTTCCTCTCTGACTAATCCAACCATTGGGACTCCAACCATCTTCGGGAGACGGCACCGCCTCTCTCAGAGGTGCATGGGCCATGCAGCACCGGTGGTGACGATCCTCGGACGAGGTACTCCCGACACCATTGGTGTCCCGCCCACCACCATGTTGGTGCTGGCCGCCTCGACTCTGGTGCATTAGGTTATTACCCATGCCCGCACATGAAGCACTTCATTTATGACCCAGACTGTCCGTAATAGCCACTGCACGTGGAGGGCATGTATTGTTAAATAAATAAATAAATAAAAATAAATAAATAATTGTTGGCATCCAGGCACGGTGGTGATTCCTGATTGTTTTTTTTTTGTGGGGGGCGTGATAAATGAAGGCAATAGGCGAACACAAATGGATTGGGGGTACACTCCAAAGGGTCCCATGTTAAAAGTTGAAATTATCGGGGAGGGGGCAGCCAACACTGAAGTAACACTTGCCCCCTCCAAAGTGCATAAAAACACCCCTTCATCCAGGTGCGCGGCGAAAAAAATCTGGTGCAAACAGCTGCCTAAATTTATGCCTGACTCGGACAAATATTTCCCTGAAGGCAGTTTCAACGATATATGTAGGTGTTAAATTTTACCATATAGTTTTTTGGGGGGGAGGAGTGCTCCCTCCTTACCACATGCACTTCTGTCCGAAACATGGAGGGGTCAGTGTCATTACCCCCCGCTGTGCCAGTAGTGACGTCTCCAAGCCGGCGGAATTCGCGTTTTCTAAAACAAAAGTTAATCCGGAAAATGGGTCATAGATGGATGATCGTCACCAACCGAATATGAACATTAAATACTCCTGGCACGGTCCCACCAACTACGTAGGCACGTGTAATTGACCTGCTGGGCTCCTCCCGTTTTCCTAAAATGCATTAATTATTGCTTCTAAAATTTGTTTGCATGGGTTTTCGCAGCAAACCAACTTTACCTATCCGAAAAATGTTCTATCACATGAGCGTGTGAAATTCATCTGTAATGGAACCTCCGCTTCTCGTCCTTGCCACTATGTTTTTACCAGCCGAACAGAACCGGCGTCTCCGCAAACCTTGCGGCAATGCTGAAGGACGAGCAATGATGCGATGAACCTCCAAACATGCAAAACCAGCGAAGGTTTCACGTCCGCGGTTAGCTTCACATATCATAAGCTCTCATTCGTCGGTCTCACGCGCCGGCCGTGTGGCCTAATGGAGAAGGCGTCGGTTTCCGGTACCGAAGATTGCAGGTTCGAGTCCTGTCACGGTCGAAACTTTTCTGCTTTGTCAGATCGTCCGCGAACTCAACCTTACGTCGCCCAGGCAATGGGCAGTTTTCCCAGGGATCAGAATCGAGCGAAGCGCAATCGTCGGCAACCCGGGTCACATCAAGTAGTTTATAAACTGTCTTTTAAAATCCAAACCAACCACTTTCCATGTTTAAAATGACTGCATGTAACCCTCGGTATCAAACTAGTCATGGAAGGTGACAAATGTGGACTCGCATCAATTCCCTGCAGGATATTCAGCACGATTAGGAACAAGCGGTACCAGGTCCAGTTGTTTTTCCTCGCATAAATAATTTGCGGCCACCTTGGTATTTTTCCGGATAAAAAGATAAACCAAAAGCAACCTTGGCTGCCATTGAAATTTTCGCAGACCCGAATGTACAACACCCACCTCTCCCTTTCGCTCCTCGATTTTCCTGGCCATTGGCGCAATCCTTGCTGTATGCCATCGCGCCGTGAACAGGATTTCTGACCACTGTCCGTTCTCTCCCCCGAAAAGAGCAAAAATCCTGGCTGTGCGCCCGTTCATCACTAGGCTTGCGGTGCCTGTGTAACGATGCCAAGGTACCAGTACCGCCAACCTGCGCAACAAATCTGCTTTAAAAAACAACCAACGGCCCATAACTTCCCACCTCCCACCTAATACGTGCAACCACCGCCGACACGATTCGCAACATATTCCGCAAACACGTCCACCTTCCCCTCCGCATCGCAGCCGTCCAGTTAGTTATCCGGGTTCAGGGCGCACCAACTGCAGTGGCTATACAGCGCCCATTCGCAGCCGCGCAACCACAGCTCGCGGCCTACCCAGCGCGCTGCGCCTCCAGCGCGGCCAGCCGCTGCCTGATCCTATCTGCCATGTGCGCGCTGCTGATGTAGCAGCAGAGCCGCTGCGCCTGCCGCAGCACGTGGCTGACCTCGTCCTGGCCCTCCTTGGCGGCGATGTGCAGCGCCGTGTACAGGTCCTTGGTGGTGCTGTCGACGGCGGCGCCGTGCTGCAGCAGCATCATCACGATGTCGGCGTTGCCCAGCCGCGCGGCGATGTGCAGCGGCGTCTGCTGCTCCTGGTGGGGGCCGGGCCACGGCGTGACCATAGCGTGACCACAGCGTGACCACAGGGTAACCACGTGTTGACCACAGGATGACAACACCATCGACATGTGGCACGGTGACCGCGTATTGACCACAGGATGACAACAGGAATGCCACCGACATGTGACATGGTGACCACAAGATGGCCACAGGATGACAAGGACCACAGCGTGACCACGTATTGACCACAGGATAACAACAGGAATGCCACCGACATGTGAAATGGCGACCACAGGATAACAACAGGAATACTATCGATATGTGATATGGTGACCACAGAGTGACCACAGGGTGACCACATATTGACCACAGGATAACAACAGGAATACCATCGACATGTGACATGGTGACCACGTATTGACCACAGGATGACAACAGGAAGGCCACCGACATGTGAAATGGTGACCACAGGATAACAACAGGAATACTATCGATATGTGATATGGTGACCACAGAGTGACCACAGGGTGACCACATATTGACCACAGGATAACAACAGGAATCCATCGACATGTGACATGGTGACCACGTATTGGCCACAGGATGACAACAGAAATAAAGGATCGACATGTGACCAAGGATGGTACCTTAAGTGACCACAGGGTTTACCAAGGGTGGCATGATAATATTGACCACAGGATAACAGCAGGACTACCATCGACATGGGACATGGTGACCACAAGATGGCCACAGGATGGACACAGGGTGACCACAGGGTGATCACAAGGTGACCACAGGGTGATCATAAGATGGCCGCAGGGTGACCACCGGAGTGCTATCGACACCATGGCCACACGCGTACTGCCAACACGTGACACGACGACCACACAATGACCACACGATAAGGACACGATGACCACATAATCACAGGGTGGTCACATGATGACTAGTCGACGAGATGACCACAGGAGTACTGTCGACATGTGACAAGATGACCACATGACCGTTTGGCAGACTGACCACACCTGTACCGTCGACATGCGATACGATGACTACAAAATGACTAACCACATGATGACTATCTGGTAGGGTGACCACACGTGTACCCTCGACATGTGATAGGAGCTGCATGACCAACGCAGTCCGTTGGTTATTGAGTCTTAGGGCGCATCGACCAGGCTTGGTCACTTGGCGCCCATTCCAACGCAGTCGATGCGCCCCTAAGCCCAAATAACACAAAATAACTGACATGTGATAGAATGACCACACGATGAGCACATAATGACCACATGATGATCACACATGATGGCCATACGAGTACTGTCCACATGTGCACATGACCACTCAACATACAGCTGCTATTCATATGCCCCAGTTATAAAACGCTACACACAAGGCGAGCATCGAGTAGATTTTGAATCATTCATTACAAGATAAAAATTTCTGGTCCTCAAATTCGGAGACGACAGTTATAATTTCGTTTCCCATGCAAGAAACCCCTGTTATACTTTCCAGCTAGTTCCTACCGTTTTTTTCATCAAAGAGCAGCGAGCTTGCAGTCATTGTCAAACAAAACCGTTCAGTCTCTCGGCAACAAAAAGAAAAGAAAATGATGTGCTTGCGTCAACTCCCAGAATAGCTGCCAGGCAGTTCTGGAGAAGTCCAACCAGTGTCTTCCCTGCTGAGGCGGGGGAGCCCAACCAGTGTCTTCCCTGCTGAGGTGGGGGAGTCCAACCAGTGTCTTCCCTGCTGAGACGGGGGAGTCCAACCAGTGTCTTCCCTGCTGAGATGGGGGAGTCCAACCAGTGTCTTCCCTGCTGAGGCGGGGGAGCCCAACCAGTGTCTTCCCTGCTGAGGCGGGGGAGCCCAACCAGTGTCTTCCCTGCTGAGACGGGGGAGACCTTTTGGGGGGCCCAACCAGTGTCTTCCCTGCTGAGGCGGGGAGCCCAACCAGTGTCTTCCCTGCTGAGGCGGGGAGTCCAACCAGTGTCTTCCCTGCTGAGGCGGGGGAGCCCAACCAGTGTCTTCCCTGCTGAGGCGGGGGAGCCCAACCAGTGCTGAGGCGGGGGCCCAACCAGTGTCTTCCCTGCTGAGGCGGGGAGCCCAACCAGTGTCTTCCCTGCTGAGGCGGGGAGCCCAGTGTTTTGGGGCGGGGAGCCCAACCAGTGTCTTCCCTGCTGAGGCGGGGAGTCCAACCAGTGTCTTCCCTGCTGAGGAACACACAGAGGCACTAAATCCACCCAGAGAAGTGCGCCGCCCCGTCAGCTCGGGACATCAGACCACCGAGGAGATATCCACTCGGTGTCGACGCTCGTGACCGACACTAACATCGTCCCCCCCCACACACACACATACACATGCGTACAGGGTGTGGACTGCACAGACACTGGCATAGGCGTCCCTTCTCCACACCCTGAGCTAGGAATATTGGTTGCCGGTTTTTACGACGCGTCAACTAACATGGCCACTCAGCGTTGTCAATCTCTCGCACCGGCTGACCGCGGGAAAAACACAGCGAAGGGTTGGACTCAAACTCAAAACCTTGTGGCTGGACAACGATCATCCCACCCCTGGACTACTCAATCCTACGTTATGGCTGAGAATGTCGCGAACACCGTGTACGTTTTTCCCTGTGGACGTTTTGCCCTGTGGACGTCTTGCCCTGTGGACTCTTTGCCCTGTGGACGTCTTGCCCTGTAGACATTACGCGCAGTAGACCTTCCGACGGCCGCTGTGACGTACCCGGGCGCGGGCGTCCACCTCGGCCCTGTTGCGCAGCAGGATACGGATGATGTCGGCCTGGTTGGCGCGCGCCGCCAGGTGCAGCGGCGTCTCGCCGCGCACGGTCGCGTGGTTGGGCTTGGCGTCGTGTTGCAGCAGGTAGATGACGATGTTCATGCAGCCCATGAAGGAGGCGACGTGCAGCGGCGTCAGGCCCGACTGCGGCACAGGACAGCCGTCACAGGCGCGGCTCGCCGGGGCAGGCTGATGCACATACAGACGCCACAAGTGTAGCGCGGTACTGGGCACGGGCACCGTCACCTACCAACCTGGCGCGGTGGAGATACATACACAAACACACACGCACACAAACCCGAGTACTTCCGCCCAAGTCGCGCTCGGAACACGATAGTTCGAATTATAATGCACAACAGGCACAATCGGCATACATTGGCAGGCTGATGGTGCACAAAACCGGTATCCAAACCGGGGTTATTTCATTTACCATGCACGATAGATACAGCGGTTCAGCTGCGATACCATCGAGTGATTATTTGGGTTTAAGGGCGCGCCGACTACGAGGTTATGTAGCGCCCATGAGTACCACCCACATACCACAGCTAAATTGACAGCTAAATGGACACAGCTAGATGACACAGCTAAATGGACGCAGATCTGTGCTGCAACTCGACCACCTTCCAGGTGGCCCGGCTGACCTCCCCGACGACCCGACTGACCTCTGTGGTGGCCTCTATGTTGGCGCCGTACTTCAGCAGCAGCTCCACCACCTCGATTCGGTTCTTCTTGCAGGCGATGTGCATCGGCGTGAAGCCGTTGAGTGCGCGTGAGTTGGGGTCGGCGTGTCGGTCCAGCAACAGCTTTGCCACCTTCACGTGTCCACAATGGGCTGTCGAGCGGTGGTCCAGTCACATGTCACGGAAGGTCACGGGAGGTGACTGGCGACACGGAAGTGCACGATGATCCGTAGAGTGGGCTGACACCGCACACACGGTCCACACACGCACAGCACACACAAACTCCCCTTCTCTTCCTACAACAATACAACACACACACACACAAAAACTCTCTTCCCTTCCTACAATACCACACACACAAACTCCCCTTCCCTTCCTACAATACCACACACACAAACTTCTCTTCCATTCATACAATACCACACACACAAACTCCCCTCCCCTTCCTACAATACCACACACACAAACTCCCCTCCCCTTCCTACAATACCACACACAACACACACACACACCCTCCTTCCCTTCGTACAACACCACACACTAACTTCCCTTCCCTTCGGAGAACACTACACACTAACCCCCTTACTTTCCTACAACACGAGCACACACAAACTGCCTTTCTCTTCGTACAACACCACACATACAAACTCTCCTTTCCATCAGCCAGCACACGCACGAACTCTTCCGGACGCCTCTACGGCCATGGGTGCACGGACATTGGTATCAATCTGGAGAGGGAATGGACGCGGACAGAAACGCAATGAATCACTTATTTATATTTCGGTGCATACATGCACCTGTAACACAGGGCAAGAATATAGTGGCACAGACATAGGCGCAAGTGAAGGGTCAGGTGGGGAGCAACTACGGCCAAGTGGAGAGGAACTAGGACCAGGAGATGAACTAGCGCTCAGTGGAGAGACACTACAACTAGGTGGGGTGACATTACGACCAGATGGAGAGACATTAGCACCAGGTTGGCAGACATTAGAACCAGGTGGGGGACACTAGTACCAGGTGGAGAGACCCTACGACCAGATGGGGAGATATTAGGACCAGGAGGATGGAAACTAGGGACAGATGTACAGGGCCAGCATCAGGCAGGGCATCACATCTGTTCAGAGATGTCGAACGAGTTCTGCACATTACAACATTTCAGCGACCCTCGACGTTCTCTTATGGAGCAGCGCCTCACTAGGTAAACATAAGAACACCCTTTGACAGTACTACCAGTCCTTGAGAAACCTTGGTTGAATGACACCGGAGACCAGCCCCTGCCCACCGACCCCCGCTTACCACCAATTCCTGCCCCCGTCGGCCTCTATTTACCGCCTCCGCATGCCCACTAGGTCCTGCTTACCCCCTCTACATGCCCCCACCTGCCTATATTTACCAACTCTGCCCGCCCCCACAGCCTCTATTTCCCACCCCTTCCTGCCCATACGGCCTCTATTTACCACCTGTTCCTGCCCCCACGGCCTCTATTTGTCACCTCTGCCTGCCCTCACGGCCACTATTTCCCGCCTCTTCCTGCCCCCACGGCCTCTATTTGTCACTTCTGCCTGTCCCCACATCCTCTATTTGCCACCTTCGCCTGCCTCCACGGTCTCTCCTTACGACTTGTTCCTGCCACATTCGGCCGCTATTTACCGCCTCCTCCTGCCCGCTATCCCCTGCCTACCACCTCCCCTGCCCACTATCTCCTGCCCCCCGTCTTCCTACGCCGCCCGCCGGCCCCACTGCCCACTATCCCCCGTCTCCCCGCCTCCCACGCCGCCCGCCGGCCCCACTGCCCACTACCCCCTCCCCCCCGCCCGTCCTCCCCCGTCTCCCCGCCGGCCCCCCGCCCCCGTCTGCCCACTACCCACTCCCCCCCGTCTCCCGGCGTCGCCCGCCGGCCGCTCTGCCCACCGGCCACGTGCAGGGCGGTGAGATAGTCCACCGTGACGTCGTCCACCGGCGCCTTGTGGTAGAAGAGGATGCGGGCCGCGTCCACGTGGTCGCCCTGGGCCGACATGTGCAGCGGCGTGAGCCCGTTCTGCCGGACACGCAACACGTCACGTCACGTCACGTCACGTCATGCAACACAACAACACGTCACGTCACGTCACGCCACGTCACGCAACACAACACGTCACGTCACACGACACAACAACACGTCACGTCACGTCACGTCACATCATGTCACGTCACGTCACGTCACGTCACGCAACACAACAACAACACGTCACGCCACACGACACAATACAACAACAACAGCAGCAAATCCCCAGGCAGAGAGCAGGTCGGTGTCACGTTCTGCCGAAGCTACTCTTCACCGCTTGGGAGACGTGGCAAACAGACCGACGAATTAGCCGACGTGTGGTGTGATGTTTTTCAGTCATCAAGAAGCCGCTCAATTCATTAACTCTGGGCGTGAAAGGCCTTCCCATGGCGGGTGCAAATAGCACACAGCCGGACAGAACGGACAAGTCGGCGATCAACGTTCCTTTGGCTCCTTCACCGCTGGGTTGGATGGCAGAAATTCATGGAAATGCCAAGTGCTGTGGCCTGATTTCGTTCCATCTTTTTCGTTTGAAACCACCTCAAGCAGTAACCCTATATTTGGATTTAACAACGCGTGTCACATTAACTGCATCCATCATGCAGCAATGTCCTGAAGTTGTGGAAGTTGACGTCACTTTTTCGTTTTGACATGATTAAGTACAAATTTTGTTATTTTTAGTCCAGATTATGAGTGCGCTTTGAGTCTTTAGAAGCGCTCATGACCTCTGGCAGCAGCACTGTCCACTGGCTAAGGCAGCAGGTACACTACTGACCTAATCACCACCATCGAACCAAGAAAGGTCATAGAAGATCACTCATTAATAGGCACCACCCGCATATATTTCCACTTGTTTACGTCGGTTGGCATTTTGACATCCCCATCTCCACTCCACAAAAAGTCAATCTCACGACACTGTCATGCGGCGACCATCCCCTCCTGCACACACACACACAAACAACAAAAAGAGGGAAAAGAAGCTAATATGAGAGACAATTGCTCAATTAGTCAGCATGGCAGCACACCACAGCCGCCGCCTTCAGTCCAGGTGGCAGTGGTGTGCCACACCAGCCATACACACCACCACCACCGCCTTCAGTCCAGATGGCAGTGGTGTGCCACACCAGCCACACACACCGACCATACACACCACCACCACCACCGCCTTCAGTCCAGATGGCAGTGGTGTGCCACACCAGCCACACACACCAACCATACACACCACCACCGCTGCCTTCAGTCCAAGTGGCGGCCGGCTCACCTTGGTCTTTGCCGAGATGAAGGCGCCCTTCACGAGCATCAGGTCGACGACGTTCTCGTGTCCGGAGCGGGCGGCGCAGTGCAGCGGCGTGAGGCCGTCGCGCGTCTTGGACTCCTGGTTGGCGCCGCGCTCGCACAGCAGGCTCACCATGCTCGCCTTGCCCCACTTGGCGGCCACGTGCAGCGGCGTGATGTGGTGCTGCGGCGGGCCACGGCACGTCACGGCACGGCACGTCACGTCACGGCACGGCACGGCACGGCACGGCACGGCACGGCACGGCACGGCACGGCACGGCACGGCACGGCACGGCACGGCACGGCACGGCACGGCACGGCACGGCACGGCACGGCACGGCACGTCAGCAGCGGCGGGAATAGCCGAGTGGGTAAGTTGTCGGGCTATGGGTACCAAAGGTCCCAGGTTCGGCACTAGCGCCGCTCAGGAGGGGCGGGGATGGCCAAGGGGTTAAGGTGTCGGGCTCTGGGTATCAAAGGTCCCGGGTTCGACACTAGCGCCGCTCAGGAGGGGCAGGGATGGTCGAGTGGTTAACGTGTCGGGTTACGGGTATCAAAGGTCCCGGTTCGACACAAGCGCCACTCAGGAGAAGCGTGGATGGCCAAGTGGTTAACGTGTCAGGTTATGGGTACCAAAGGTACTCATAGACAAAAAAGAAGAAAAAAAAGTCCTGGGTTCGACACTAGCGCCGTTCAGGACATTTCCCAATCCCGCGGCCCACCGGCGAAACAGTGTGGGCGGCGCCATTAGCCGTGAATGTGCATAAAGTGCGTCGTGAAACACCCAATAAACAAACAGACGCGGCACGTCACCACCGCACGCCAACAGCGGCCGGGACACAGCCAGCCCTGCCCATTTAGTCGGTGAGGAGCCGCCCACCGCCAACCACCACCCGGAGTACACCCCCTCCCCCTCTACACGCCCCAAGTCCGCGCCTGATCACCTGCCACACCTGCCATCCAGATCAATCCTCACCGCTAATCACAGCCGAGTTGATGGCACGCGATCATGGACTTGAAAAGAGTACGTTGCGCACAGCCAACACGGAAAGGATAGCCGTGTTTTCTTTTGGCTTCACACACAACTTCGGTTTGCAACGTCGGATTGATGACATTGGCAAAAGGAGGAGAGCATCAAAGACCATGAATGCCCATCAAACAACGACGACCAAACGTCAAAAGTTCAAACAGCGGACATCACACATCGTGAAAAGCAGCTCCGGTTTTCTTCGACACCTATCCAGTGCATTCTTGCTGGAGTGACAACCAGGTCGGCAGGTCGGCAGGTCGGCAGGTCGGCACGGACAGCTGGCCGGCCGGCGAGCAGCCGCTCACCTTGGCCATGTAGTTGATGTCGGCGCCCTTGTCGAGGTGCCGCTCACCTTGGCCATGTAGTTGATGTCGGCGCCCTTGTCGAGTAGCAGAGCGGCGATGTTTTGATTGCCGTAGTGGGCGGCGATGTGGAGCGGAGTGAAGCCGGACTTGCTGGTCACGTCCGACTTGTGGTCGTTCTGAGAACGTGCGAACACCAGGTGACCGTTATGGGCATCTATTGACATGAAGTGACCATTATGGGTATACATTAACATGAAGTGACCATTCTGGGCATCTATTAGCATGAAGCGACCATTCTGGGCATATATCAACATGAAGTGACCATTCTGCTTGCAGGCTAACATACAGTGACCATTCCACGCGCATGTTAACATACAGTGGCCATTCGACGCGCATATTAACCCACAGTGACAATTCTGCACCTAACAACACAAAGTGACTTCTCTGCGCGCAGATTAGCACAAACCCATCAGCTTGCGTGCGGATAGACACATAACTGATTAACACATAAACAGAACTGAAGCGAGCATAAACAGATACATAAATGACTACGCTATCCGCATGCAAACGTAGAGATGAAAACGCACATTGTCCGTTCCACTGGGGGTTTGAGGACGGGTCTTCAACCCCTTTTCCACCATACTCAAAGGCGATACGCCCCCAAAAAAGCGAACCCGCTTCCACTGGGAGCGGATTGGCCAGTTATGGGCAGTTACTGATCATCTGTTTTTTTTTTAGCAGTGTGGCCCGGTACCACAGGCAACATGTTGGTGCCGAATAAATTTATTCCGATTCTCGCAGTGTTTGCCAGTATTTGCTGCGTGGCCTTGATACCTGCCTCTCGAGCACTACTTTGGCGGGAAAGCTTCTTTGGCTAAACCACGAATATCCCAACAACAACAACAGCATGTTTTTGTCAGGCAGGTGATGGCGTAAATTACATTTGATTTATAGCATAATCAGATACAGAATGACACCACAACAAACAGACATGACTGCTCGAGTCACACCGCCACACACATAACTGCTCGACCCACACCTCTACAAACAGGTCTGCTCGACCCACACCGCTACACACAGGACTGCTCGACCCACACCGCTACACACAGGACTGCTCGACTCACACCGCTACACACAGGTCTGCTCGACCCACACCGCTACACACAGGACTGCTCGACCCACACCGCTACAAACAGGTCTGCTCGACCCACACCGCCACACACAGGAGTGCTCGACCGACACCACCACATACATAACTGCTCGACTCGCACCGCTACACACAGGACTGCTCGACCCACACCGCCACACACAGGAGTGCTCGACCGACACCACCACATACATAACTGCTCGACTCGCACCGCTACACACAGGTCTGCTCGACCCACACCTGCTACACACAGGTGTGCTCGACTCACACCACTACACGCACACACAGGACTGCTCGACCCACACCTACACACACAGGACTGCTCGACTCACACTGCTACACACAGGACTGCTCGACCCACACCGCTACTCACACCGCTACACACAGGACTGCTCGACCCACACTGCTACACACAGAGCTGCTCGACCACACCACCACATACAAATGCTCGACCCACGCTACACACAGGAGTGCTCGACCCACACCGCTACAAGCAGGACCGCTCCAGCCGTACCTGCAGCAGGAGGACGGCCGACTTGCAGTCGTCCTTTTTGGCGGCGATGTGTAGCGCGGGCAGGCGCACCTTGCCGCGCGTGTCGTTCTCCAGCAGCACGGCCACCACCCTGTCGTGGCCCTGCTGCAGCGCCACGGCCAGCGGTGTGAAGCCGTCCTGTCGGCACGGGGCTCAGGTCAGCACATCACTCAGGTCACTCTCAGGTCAGCCGTCAGCCGCCACATCACCTCAGGTCAGCCGTCAGCCGCCACATCACCTCAGGTCAGCCGTCAGCCGCCACATCACCTCAGGTCAGCCGTCAGCCGCCACATCACCTCAGGTCAGCCATCAGCCGCCACATCACCTCAGGTCAGCCGCCAGCCGCCACATCACCTCAGGTCAGCCGTCAGCCGCCACATCACCTCAGGTCAGCCGTCAGCCGCCACATCACCTCAGGTCAGCCGTCAGCCGCCACATCACCTCAGGTCAGCCGTCAGCCGCCACATCACCTCAGGTCAGCCGTCAGCCGCCACATCACCTCAGGTCAGCCGTCAACCGCCACATCACCTCAGGTCAGCCGTCAGCCGCCACATCACCTCAGGTCAGCCGTCAGCCGCCACATCACCTCAGGTCAGCCGTCAGCCGCCACATCACCTCAGGTCAGCCGTCAGCCGCCACATCACCTCAGGTCAGCCGTCAGCCGCCACATCACCTCAGGTCAGCCGTCAGCCGCCACATCACCTCAGGTCAGCCGTCAGCCGCCATCACCTCAGGTCAGCCGTCAGCCGCCACATCACCTCAGGTCAGCCATCAGCCGCCACATCACCTCAGGTCAGCCGTCAGCCGCCACATCATCTCAGGTCAGCCGCCACACTATCTGCGGTCGGCCGTCACGGTCATAGCCAGCTCTCGGATTCCGTCAGCTACGGTCCAGACTCAGGCTCGTGACCGCCCGGCCCCGGGTCAGCCCAGGACTGTCACCGTGCGACCCGGGGTCACCCCAAATCGGTCACCGTCCGGCCCGGGAGTCAGGCCAAGGTCACCAGACAGACGAGAACGTCAGCTGCCGCCGCCATACCCACCGCCACAAGTGTTCGGACACCACCAGGTCAGCCGTCAGCCGCCGCACCATCCTGCTGAAATCCCGGCCGACGGAGCCGACAGACACGACCCCCGTCGGACCCGAGCTGAAGACTACGGCCGGCGGCTACAGTCGGCGCGCCCCGGCCCACACAGGCCGTAACCAGCACAGAAACCGGCCTGGCTTTGCAGACAGGTGACGCTGCATCAGGATCAATGCATGGCACTCCTTCCGGTGGTGACACTCCCGCCACCGCACACCTCGTGCGAGAAGCTATTTGCGGACTTCGAGAGTGCAGGAAGTGATCGGACGTAGGGGCGCGGATCCCTAGCTGGAGATCTGAGACTGGCCAGGCTTCGTCAGTGTTACCACCGAGGCCACAGTGCTTGGCGGCGGCCCTGTTTAGCACGTCCCACCCCTTCCGCGGGCGCGGATCCCTAGCTGGAGATCTGAGACTGGCCAGGCTTCGTCAGTGTTACCACCGAGACCACAGTGCTTGGTGGCGGCCCTGCTTAGCACGTCCCACCCCTTCCGCGTCCGTTTCGGTTGAACAAATCACCATCCAGCATAGCACAAATATATGATTGTGTCGGAGCGCATCCGCCACAATCATATATTAAGCAGGTGCTCGCCCACAAAATAAATATTTTGACTGCTAAAGCGCAGTCATTACAACAGATGGAACGATTAACGATACTGGAATAATTAATGAAGTGCTTTATTACTGCCATGCTTGCTGTAATAAACCAGATCCCTCCAAACTGACTGGATTTTGGCTGTCGCTCTGGCTCTCAGCGGATTTGCATTGAACACCGATTGACCTTCACGGAGTTGAACTGGGATCGATCGAGTAATTTGAATCCACGTCACGGTCTGGTCACCGCACAGCGACCGCACGCTGACGCCAGTGTTCTCCTGTCGGGGCGATTGCGTGCGCCCCCCACCCCCACGTTCCCGCCGCCCCCGCCAATCGCCACCCAATTAGGGCGCGAACGAGCCGCAGCGCTCCGCGTCTGGCGCCGTCACCATCGACCTGGCGGCCCCCAGGGAGTCCGACCTGCTCCTCCCGGAGGCCGGCCTGATCCACCGACCAGCACCAGCCCCGGGCGCCGACGTGATCCAGGCACCGGCAACGGAACATTGGAGCGACTTGATCCACGGATCAACACCAACCCGGGGCCGACCTGATCCAGGGATCAACACCGGCATCGAGGAACCCATGTGATCAACGCCGGGACTGGGGATAGACCTGATCCATGGGTCAGCACCGGCACCAGACATCAACCTGATCCAGGAATCATCACCAGCTCCGGACACCAACCTGGTCCAGGGATCAATACCAGCCCGGAGCACCGACCTGATCCACGGATCAACACCAATCCAGGGAACGGCCTGATCCAGGCATCAACACCGGCACCAGGAGACCGATATGATCAGCATCAGGACTGGGGACAGACCTGATCCAGGGATCAGCATCAGCTCCGGACACCAACCTGATCCACGAATCTACACCAGCTCCAGGGGCAAGCCTGATTCAGGGATCAACACCAGCTCCGGGGATAAGCCTTGTTCAGGGATCATTTGTGTTCGACACAGGTCAAGTTGATCTGATCTACTTCCTGACTTCTTATCATACTCTTTGACCTCTTATCATACTTGTTGAATTATTATCATACTCGCTGACTCTTTCCGTGCCGCTGGTATGAGTTGTTCATGTTTTTTATGTGCGCCTGTGACGGCCCCTTTCCCGTGACATCTGTTTTAAAACTCGACCAGAGGCTGCAATAGCCCCGACCACTTTGTGGATAGCCTGAATAAACGTCTTTTTCTTTGTTGGCAATCACAGTGATAATGGCAATGTCAAATTCACGAGCGTGGAGCGCATCTCACCGGCAGTGAGAAGATGCGACTGGCGGTGCGTACGTGCGGCAATTGGCAATAGCATGCACGTGGCCATATTCGTGGGTGGAAGCTCGTGCACCTTTGCTGTTGCCCGTGAAACACCCAATGAAAATATTGTTGTTGCCATGCAACGCCAACGTTGACTCCCCTCCTGAGTGTCGCCCAGTACTCGCATTCACTGACTGAATATGGAGAGGACACCGAACTCCCGCCCAAGGAAGATACAAATTCTGCTCAACATAGCAAAGTAAGACGGGTACTCACGGGACACGCAGATATATTTATTTCTGCCGATGCAACACTCATCATTTTGCAGTTCATCATTTTACAGTTCAGAACTCAGACCCGTATTTCTTGGTGGTCATTCACTGTAGAGATATTACAAGCTACATTAATCTTCACGATCCAGGAATGACTCAGTTAGAGAAAAAAACAAAGCTATATTGTAACACTTCGGCCATCGGCCATTTATCAAACAGCTCGTTGCGATTGACGGACGGGTGGAAGATTCAATTTGCTGCAGGCACAAAAATCGAGAAAATCCATCCACCACCCCACTTTCAGAAAAATAAAAGCGAAGAAAGAAGATCACACGCACCCACAAGCACCAAAAAAGAAGAAAAAGCAAAACAAGCCTAACGTACATATGCATAGACAGGGACGGCAGGTGGAAGCAGTCGTGAGATGGACGCGTCCACCTGGCGGCAGAGGGGAGGCAGTTGTAACATCCACACACCTACATACGGTAACCGGACAAATGTACGTAAAGCAAATGTACGTATGCAATTGTACGTAAGCGCAGATGTACGTATGGCTAATGTACGTAAGCGCAAATGTACGTTTGGCAAATGTACGTATGCGCAAAAGTACGTATGCGCAAATGTACGTAAGGGCAAATGTACGTATGCGCAAATGTACGTAAGGGCAAATGTAAGTATGCACAAAAGTATGTATGCGCAAATGTACGTAAGCACAAATGTACGTAAGGGTAAATGTACGTATGCGCAAAAGTACGTATGCGCAAATGTACGTAAGCGCAAATGTACGTATGCGCAAATGTACCTAAGAGCATATGTACGTATGGCATATGCACCTACCCAAATGTGCTTAGACGCAAAGGCACGTAAGTCTAAATGTGCGTACATTGGTTCGTACGTACATTTCCTCTTACATTCCTTTACGTTTAGGTACTGTTGCGCTGACATACATTTGCGTTTACGTACTTTTGCGCTTACGTACTTTTGCGCATACGTACATTTGCGCTTACGTACATTTCCGCATATGTACATTTGCGCATACGTACATTTGCGCGCACGTACTTTTGCACATACGTACATTTGCGTTTACGTACTTTTGCACTTACGTACATTTGCGCTTACGTACTTTTGCGCATGCGTACATTTGCGCAAACGTACATTTGCCATATGTACATTTGCGCTTACGTACATTAGCCGTACGTACATCTGCGCTTACGTACAATTTCCATGCGTACATTTGCGCTTACGTACATTTGCTTACGTACATTTGTTTACGTACATCTGCCATACGTACATTTGTCCTTACGTATATTTGTCCTAGAATCCTACATACAACTTCTTGACCTTTCTCTAACGACAGCTCTCTCAGACCCTACATACGCGATAACTTGTCAGCCACGCGCAAACCAAATTAAACCAAATTGTACGCTTATCAAAACTTCAAAACTAAACAAAATCAGAATCGCATGGTACGGCCGATCAGCACTGAAACTAATCTGGCAAGGCCAACCCTCAGCACCCGCACTTGCCCTTCAGGCGAAAACGGCCTGAAAGGACAATGTAGAATAAAAAATGCAGTGTGTAAGGTGACGTGCACCACTTGTCCGTCCGCTCTCTATGCTGGGGGAACGATACGCCCGGCACGGCCCAGACAGATTCCGCCAGCACTTGGGGGATGCACGTCTCCGGCGTCCCTTCGCTCCCCGAGGCGGGCACATGACGGGGCATCACTTCAATATGAAACAACCGGAAACCGATGGAAATTTCAATATAGGCTAAATGACCTTGTAGTCGGCGCGCCCTCAAGCCCAAATAATCAATTAATATAGGCATCCTAAGTATAGCAAAAGACGGCGCGGACTTAAAAGTGTTAGCATCTCTCTTATTCGTTTAAACCGGGTATGAATTCCCATCAGTCGTCACGGCATGTAGTATATGGTATTAGTCTCACTGATGCTTTTATCCTTAGAGAAAGGCCAAGGAGTTGTACATAGATGTGTGCATGTTACAACTTCGCACCCTCCCCGCCAGGTGACGCGTCAGTCTCCCGACTGCTTCCACCTACCGTCCATGTCCATGCATATGTACGTCAGGCTTGATTTTATTCTTCTTTTTTGTGTTTGTGAATGCGTGCGGCCATTTTCTTCACTTCGATTTTTTTCTCACAGTGGAGGCGGTCAATAGATATTCTCGATCTATTGACCGCGATCTATTGACCGCCTATTGACCGCTTTTTTGTGCCTGCAGCAATTTTAATTTTCGACCCCTTCGCCGACCGCAACGAGTGTATGAATAGTTTGACAATGGCCGATGGCCGAAACGCACAACATTGCCTTACAATTTGTCTAACTTTGAGCCATTCCTGGATCGTGAGTATCAATACAACCTTTAATATATCCACAATGACTAATCATTTTCATCACCTGGCATTCAGTGTACGACGTTGCGTGAAAGCAACGCGGTTGAATGACACGTTGGCGACGCCGACGATTATATGAAGCCTTCACCTGCGGCCGCACCTATCCCCGACCGGGAAGCCCAACTCCATCTGCGGGATCTGCGACCGCAGAGCTCGGACAGCAGAGCCTCGGACAGCAGAGCCTCGGACAGCAGAGCCCGGCCTGGCCTGGGCAGAGCCCGGTCTTGCCGCCGGCGCCCGCGGGCGGGCCCGTACAGCCTCTGGCAGCGACACAGCGCCGGCCGATATCGATTGGCCACGCCCGGCGCCGCCGCTTCCGCCCCAGTACGGCCTCGGACAGAGGTCGCCGGCCGGTCGGTACGGTCTCTGGGCGTCTGGAGCGACGGGACGGCAGGAGCCGGGCAAGAGCCGGGCAGGAGAGGGGAGGGACGTGACGTGACCCACTCTCCCCGAGGGCTAGTGGGTCACGTCACGTCCTGGTGAGAGGCACGTACAGGCGTGCCAGCAGGTGGTCGAAGCCCAAAGGTGATCCTCACTGCGGTGTGGGCAGGACGACCAGCCCCCCCCCCCCACACACACACAGTTCGATCACCATCTTTTTCGACATGGGCTACCGCCACCGCGACACGGACGTGTCCCCTGCAATGTAGATTAATGGTTGGCAGGAGTGAACTGGCAACCGTCGAACTGGCAAACGTCCAACTTAGTTGACCTCTGCAGCTGTGACGGTCGGTCACAACTGCCAAGGCGGACGGGGCGCGCGCTGCTGCTGTTCCGTCTCCTGCTGGCCGCCGGCCGACCTCCTGCTCGGTCCCCTGTCGCCCGGCCGTCTCCTGTTCTGCTGGCCGCCGGCCGACCTCCTGCTCGGTCCCCTGTCGCCCGGCCCGCGCCTCCTGTTCGCTGGCCGCCGGCCACCTCCTGCTCGCCCGGCCGTCTCCTGCTCTGCTGGCCGCCGGCCGACCTCCTGTTCGGTCCCCTGTCGCCCGGCCGTCTCTGTCGCTGGCCGCCGGCCGACCTCCTGTTCGGTCCCCTGTCGCCCGGCCGTCTCCTGTTCTGCTGGCCGCCGGCCGACCTCCTGCTCGGTCCCCTGTCGCCCGGCCGTCTCCTGTTCTGCTGGCCGCCGGCCGACCTCCTGCTCGGTCCCCTGTCGCCCCGGACGAGGGTGCGGCGATCCGCGCCGAGCCCGGCCGGCTGCGCCACCAGACGATCGACCGCCGACCGCGGCTCGCCGGCACATCACAGGACCTCATCTCCGCCCGGGACCACCGACCGGATCTCAGGCGGCTCCCCACAACAGCCCCCCATCCAGCCCGACAGCAGCTCACAGGAGCCTCATCTCAGCGCCGTCCCGGCAGCCGACACTCACAGGAGCCTCATCTCAGCGCCGCCCCGGGAGCCGACAACAGCTCACAGGAGCCTCATCTCAGCGGGAGCCGACAGCAGCTCACAGGAGCCTCATCTCAGCGCCGTCCCGGCAGCCGACAACAGCTCACAGGAGCCTCATCTCAGCGCCGCCCCGGGAGCCGACGCAGCTCACAGGAGCTTCATCTCAGCTCCGCCACGGGAGCCGAGAGCTCACAGGAGCCTCATCTCAGCGCCGTCCCGGCAGCTGACAGCGCTGCCGGCCGACCACCGGCAACGGCGGGGCAGGGTCGGATGGGCCCACTTTCATAATGCATGAGGTTAAAAATTAACGGCACGTGGAACAACGTGGGAGTTCCAGCGGAGGAAGCCAATGTAAATAGCTTTCTCCATCTCACGCTCTTCTACCCATCCCACCAACTTACCACTACTCTACCCGGTTCGAAATACCCACTACAATGCCCCTACCGAAATACCCATTACAGAGCTGCCATCCTCTGGATGACAGCTTTGGATCCAGAACTGTCATCCAGCTCTGGGTCGGGGGAGGGAGAGTGGCCATTGGTAGCTGCAGGCTCTGTCTACTGTAGCCGGATAAGGGATATCTCAGGAAAGTTTGAATTTAACAAAATGGTGCAATTAGAGGTCATCAATTCAAAATTAAAGTTAACCACAGCCGGACAAGGTTAAGCCAGTCTTTCTTCACCAACAGGGTAATTGAACACTGGAACCAGCTGCTAGAAACCATTGTCAGTAGCAGCACATTGAACATCTTTAAAAACAGCATAGACAATCATGATAAGAAAAAATGGCTTGCTTTTCAGTATTCCAGGGAGGGCTGATCGACGATTTGGTGGGCAGCTAGTTGAGTGTCCAGAGTGGAACCAAGAAGGGTCCTTGTGGCTCATAGTTGCACTGATCTTTTATGTCTTCATGTCTTCATGTAGTCAGAGCCTCTCCAGACGCCAGACCACCATCGGCAGCCCACATCTTCTACCACTACCGCAGCTTCACTCCGCGGAGCTTGCGGCCGCAAAGAATGCGGTCTCCGGAAGCATATGGAGTGTATCGGACGTACACCTCTCCGATACAGAGGGAAGGCCGATTCTCGCCAGCGTTCCGATAGATCCCAGTTTCGGATGTCTCGGGTCTTCGAGTCGGATTCGCGAGTGTCCAGGTCGGGCTGGGAGTCTAGACAACGCTTCACAGCCGTGTACAGTGTCTCGGCCGGCCGTGGAAGCCCCGCTGGAGCGGAGATTCGGCTCACGTCTGAGCCGCCGTCGGCCCCCTGGCGTTCGACCCGATCGACCCATCAACAGAGGAAATTGGAGCGGAAACAGAACCCGATCCCATTTCGCCTAGTCATCTTCACTCGGCCGCAAAATTAACTCGGCCAGGACAGGACAGGACAGGACAGGACAGGACAGGACAGGACATGGCGTGGCGCCACAAGATAGGGCAGGGCAGGAGGGCAGGACAGGACAGGACAGGACAGGACAGGACAGGACAGGACAGGACAGGACAGGACAGGATAGGACAGAGCATGAGAGCATGAGGGCAGAACAGGACAGGATAGGGCAGAGCATGAGAGCATGAGGCAGAACAGGACAGCGCGGCGCAGCGCGGCGCAACACAGCGCATGGCATAGCAGAACAGGACAGAACAGGACAGAACAGGACAGGGCAGGGCAGGGCAGGGCAGGGCAGGGCAGGGCAGGGCAGGGCAGGACAGGGCAGGGCAGGGCAGGGCAGGGCAGGACAGGACAGGACAGGGCAGACAGGAAGAAGGACAGGACAGGACAGGACAGGACAGGACAGGGCAGGGCAGAGCAGGGCTGGGGAAGACAGGACAGGGCAAGGCAGCAACGAACAAAACAGGACAGGGCGGCACATCGCCCCGGGGCGTAACCTGACGCGTCCGTACCGCCGTCTGCAGGTTCTACTGATCGACCGTCACACCGCACGGCCCACGTCACGTCACTCGTCGCGTCACACACGTCACGACGGCGCGATAACGGCCATTTTTTGTGACGGGCTGGACGCTCTTGGTGGACGAATAACGCAAATGTAAGCGCAGACTTCAAAGCGGCTTTACAGTTACAGCCAATTACAAAGCGCCGGCACTGCCGTGCCGTTACTCTTGAATGGGTGCTATTACGAGTAAGGGCGAACCCAGGCTTGGTTAGTTCCGTGTGTATGGTACATACACACGGAGAGGGCAGATGTGCGGGAGGGCGAGGTGTGGGCAATGAAGGAGGAAAAACGCTGCTTTCGTCTTCATGACTAGGAGGTGGGGGATATCGCTACTTGTGTTGGGTTAGACAGGGGGTGCGCGCAATGGGTGGGGGCGGAGGCTGGGCTCTCGAGTAATTGAGTCGAAAATCCTAATCGTCACAAGAAAAGAAGAGCTTGCCGACCGCTCAACCAGTGGTCGAAATTCGATGAACGCTTTCACTAAAAACACATCACAATGACCCAATAATGATAATAACAATAAAGAAAAATAACAAAATGTACGGGTGCCACTTTTTCATGGGGGGACATATCCCGTTGCCCCCCCCGACCCGTCACCCCATGTATCCGCTTCTAGTTGTCATTCATTGCCAGTTTGCACATTCACACCATTACCAACCGTCTTGACTTCGTCGCAACTGTTCACGTCTTCGTCAGATACCCTCCACTATAAAGAAAACTGGCGGAGACCCACAGACGGAGACCAGAGGGAAGAGGCACAGCCGCCAGCTGCCTGACCACCACAAACCGGAGCACGGCAGCGGGTCTGACACCGGGGGGAGGAGTGTGCTACCACACCGCCTCCAGTCGATCTCGCCGACAGTCGGCGGCCATTTGACCTCATCGACAGCCGACGGCCATTTGACCTCACCAACAGCCGGCGGCCATTTGACATCACCAACAGTTGTCGGTCAATTGACCTCACCAACAGCCGATGGACATTTGACCTCACCAACAGCCGATGGCCATTTGACCTCACCAACAGCCGACGGCCATTTTACCTCACCGACCACCGGCGGACATTCGACCTCACCAACAGCCCGCGGGAGGTCATCTCACCAGCAGCCACATCTTGGCTTCCATGACACTGACCGGAGCCGGTCCAAACCTGGCTGACGTCACGGCTTCCGGCCGCCGACCGCCAATCAGGCGCGCGCCAGTGGCCAGCAGGCGTGACGTCACAAACCCGACAGGTGAAGGAAGAGGTCACAGTGCAGGCAAGATCGAACTCCCGCCTTCGTGTTGCTCACCTCTATGCAGATGCTCTGGTTGGTTCATCTGTTGACTGTGCGACTCTGCATAGCTCACCTCTGCGACTCTGCTCGGCTCACCTCTGCGACCCTGCCCCTCAGCTGTGCTCACCTCGCAGCTGTCTCACCTTCAGCTGTGCTCACCTCTGCGACCCTGCTCACCTGTGCAGCTGTGCTCACCTCTGCAGCTGTGCTCACCTCTGCTCACCTCTGCGACCCTGCTCACCTGTGCAGCTGTGCTCACCTCTGCAGCTGTGCTCACCTCTTCAGCTGTGCTCACCTCTGCGACCTTGCTCACCTGTGCAGCTGTGCTCACCTCTGCAGCTGTGTTCACCTCTGCGGCCCCTTTCACCTTTGCGGCTTTTCTCACCTCTGCTGCTCCTCTCACCTCTGGGACACTGCTCACCTCTGCGACGCTGCTCACCTCCGCGGCCGTTGCTCACCTCGGTGGCGATGCTCTGGTTGGCGCCGTTGGCCAGCAGGTAGCGCACCACGCCGTCGTGGTTCTCCTGGGCGGCCATGTAGAGCGGCGTGAAGCCGTTCTGACTCTGGCCGTTGACGTTGGCGCCGGCCTGCACCAGCAGGCGCACGATCTCCTCCTGGCCGGCTGTGGACACACAGTGGGTAACGCTCCAGTCTACAGCAGGCGCACGATCTCCTCCTGGCCGGCTGTGGACACACAGTGGTAACGCTCCAGTCTACAGCACTCCTCCTGGCCGGCTGTGGCACAGTGGGTAACGCTCCAGTCTACAGCAGGCGCACGATCTCCTCCTGGCCGGCTGTGGACACACAGTGGGTAACGCTCCAGTCTACAGCAGGCACACGATCTCCTCCTGGCCGGCTGTGGACACACAGTGGGCAACGCTCCAGTCTACAGCGGGCGTACGATCTCCTCCTGGCCGGCTGTGGACACACAGTGGGTAACGCTCCAGTCTACAGCAGGCGCACGATCTCCTCCTGGCCGGCTGTGGACACACAGTGGGTAACGCTCCAGTCTACAGCAGGCGCACGATCTCCTCCTGGCCGGCTGTGGACACACAGTGGGTAACGCTCCAGTCTACAGCAGGCGCACGATCTCCTCCTGGCCGGCTGTGGACACACAGTGGGTAACGCTCCAGTCTACAGCAGGCGCACGATCTCCTCCTGGCCGGCTGTGGACACACAGTGGGTAACGCTCCAGTCTACAGCAGGCACACGATCTCCTCCTGGCCGGCTGTGGACACACAGTGGGTAACGCTCCAGTCTACAGCAGGCGCACGATCTCCTCCTGGCCGGCTGTGGACACACAGTGGGTAACGCTCCAGTCTACAGCAGGCGCACGATCTCCTCCTGGCCGGCTGTGGACACACAGTGGGTAACGCTCCAGTCTACAGCAGGCGCACGATCTCCTCCTGGCCGGCTGTGGACACACAGTGGGTAACGCTCCAGTCTACAGCAGGCGTACGATCTCCTCCTGGCCGGCTGTGGACACACAGTGGGTAACGCTCCAGTCTACAGCAGGCGCACGATCTCCTCCTGGCCGGCTGTGGACACACAGTGGGTAACGCTCCAGTCTACAGCAGGCACGATCTCCTGGCCGGCTGTGGACACGAGTGGGTAACGCCCAGTCTGCAGCAGGATTGAGGGTACGCTCCAGTCACAGCAGGCTGTGGACACGGAGTGGGTAACGCTCCAGTCTACAGCAGGCTGTGGACACGGGGCGGCGGTGGGTAACGCCCCAGTCTACAGCAGCCGCACCATCTCAGACTGCGGACACGGGGCACCTTGACGCGCACTCCACTAATTTATGTCGGCAAAATCGAAACGTGCATACATATTTTGTTTTCTTTTTTAAACAGATTGTCCTCGTATACAACGCAGTTTCCAAAGATATTGGGAGAGCACAATGCCGAGGAGCATTTGTCAGCCCTCCAGCTCGAATCGGGAGAGGCCAGCAATTGTCTGCATTCTACATGCCAAAAATCCACGACGGCACTGTTTCTCGTAGCCTGTCGCCACTTTTGCTGCACAAGTGTTCTGCTCCAGACGGCAGCTCGGCTCCGGACAGTCACCACCAGACAGCTGGACAGGTGCTGTCCTGACACGACGCAGAGCCGAGGAATGGCGCGAGCAACGTGAGCAATGAGTAGGTGCAGTGATGATTACTGGGGCTTTAGGGTGCGTCAACCCCTGTGGGTTATATTGCACCCGTAGGTGCAGTGCTAAATTATCGTGAAATAGGGTGAAATACACCACTTTCTTAACGCTCAAACGACATCCTGCTCCCTGGAACCTACACCATCAGCTCGAAGTGCCTACACCATCAGCTGGAATTTGAGTATGAGGCATCAAGAGCATTATTAATGACCCTAATTCCATGGCAAATTTCGACATCCTACCGTGCTCGTTTCGACATCTCACACCCAACGAAGAGCATTATTATGACCGTGAGCAGGTGTGCCGACCGTGCAGCCGACTAACTAACTAGGCCACTGCAGCCGACTGACTACTGTCTGCCCAACTGCGCAGCACAGGACAGCCGCATTGTATGCCCGGCGAGCTGATGAACTCGCGTGGCGTTGCCACAGATCATGCGGCACGCCAGGCCTGACGTCACGGCACGTGACGCGCCGGCACCACCCACCGTCGCCGCCACAATCGCGACGGTGCCGCAGCTGCCACGTCAGCATCCAGCACAACTCTCCCGGCCCCAGTTCAGTCCCGGGTTCTCGTCGCTTCGGCAACACAGACTGCGCGAGGAGCAGACGCGAGGAGCACACCCATGCCCATACTGTGGTGTCGCTGCCTGACCAGTCATACCCATACTGTGGTGTCGCTGCATAACCAGTCATACCCATACTGTGGTGTCGCTGCCTGACCAGTCATACACAGACTGTGGTGTCGCTGCCTGACCAGTCATACACAGACTGTGGTGTCGCTGCATAACCAGTCATACCCATACTGTGGTGTCGCTGCCTGACCAGTCATACACAGACTGTGGTGTCGCTGCCTGACCAGTCATACCCAACGTGGTGTCGCTGCCACCACAACACAGACTGTGGTGTCGCTGCCTGACCAACACCAGTCATACACAGACTGTGGTGTCGCTGCCTGACCAGTCATACACAACTTTAATGGTGTGCTGCTAACCAGTCATACACAGACTGTGGTGTCGCTGCCACCAGTCAACACAGACTGTGGTGTCGCTGCGCCATGACCGGTCACAAACAGACTGTGAGATGTCCAAACGAGTGCAGTGGCATGTCGAAACTCTGCGTGTACTGCAATTGTGCTGCTTACGCATCTCTCTATTCTGCTTATAACAAAAGTTCGTGTATGCGAGGTGCCAATTTCACACCCTCCCGCACTGAATGGGGTCAAAATCGCCCAGCACCGCAAGAGCTAAACACACATGTATGCGCACGTCAAAACATTGCACGCACGATGTCAAAACATTTCGTGGCAGGCTAGCGATTCAACACCCATCAAGTGGTAGGTTCCACAAGTTTGGCAAGCAGGCACTGACCGAGGGAGGCCACGTGGAGGGCCGAGTTGCCCTTCTTGGTGACCGCGTCCACATTTGGTCCTCTGTTGAGTAGCTCACTGACGATGTGACTGTGACCCTCCTTGCTGGCCAGGTGCAGCGCGTTCAGTCCATTCTGCCGGAGGACAGGTCACGCCCGGTCAGGTCACCGCAAAGGTCACGAGGTCACGGTGCCTCTCGGCAGGTCAGGTCAGGTCAGGAACGATCCAGTCTGAAGAGGTCAGGTGAGATCAGGTACGATCCAGTATAATTTTAGGAAGGGCAGTTTTGAGTCCAGCTTGACACGGGCAGTCAGTTGAGATGACTCAGTTCGGAGAAAGCCAAGTCGTGTGGGTGTCTGGCCATCACGCACAACACCACTGCATTTCCGACGTCAAACTGGATCAGGCGAGGTAGACTGCATCAGACTGTGTCAAGAAGTGAGGTCAGGGTGGACCACCAGATTGAATTAGATGAGGTTAGGTTACGTCAGGTGAAGTCATATGAGATAAGGCTGGGTGACACTGGGTCAGGTGAAGTGAGACTGGGTCAGACAGGGTCAAGTGAGGTCAGACCAGGCCAGGCTACATCAAACTGGATCAGATAAGGTCAGGCTGGATCAGGCGGGGCCAGACTGGGTTAGGTGAGGTCAGGCTGCATCAGAATAGGCGAGGTGAAGTCAGGCTGGGTCAGAGGTCATGCCAGGTCGCATCAGCGCACATTCTCACGGCAGACTCATCCATCATATCACGTCCATGATGGCACATCGCACCACAAGTAACAGGCAGAAAAACAACGTATACATAGCACGCGTAAAAGCATAGGAACCTCGCACGACACGAAGGACACCAGGCGAAGCCGACGACAAAGAAACGCCACCGATCGTAGACCTCACAGTGGGCTGTGGGCTGCCCGCGGAGCACGGAACACCGCAGCAAATGTACACGGTGCTCTGCTTCACTGCTGGTATAAATGTGGTGACCAGGCGGTAGCCTAAGCCGACTCAGAATCGCGAAGGACGAGAATATCGTCAAGAACTGCTGAGATTCTGATGTCAGAGGTTCAAAGAAACATATACCGATATTCAATAACCAAACAGCATTCCTCTCCACATCCGAGATTACAAAGCACAAATCCAACCTTGTCTATTGTTTGTTTATTGGTTGGTTCACGACACACTTTATTTACATTCACGGCTAATGGCGCCGCCCACACTGTTTCGCCGGTGGGCCGCGGGATTGGGAAATGTCCTGAGTGGCGCAAGAGTCGAACCCGGGACCTTTGGTACCCATAGCCCAACACCTTAACCACTCGGCCATCCCCGCCCCAACCTTGTCTATTAGCCATGTCACGTTCAAAGACTCCCTTTGAATGCGTGATTTGTTGGCCACCGGAGACGGCATGAGCTGACCGCCAGCCCATCACTGGCACGGTCCGCGCCTCAGCTGTCAGACTGAGACGATTGTGAAGCATGTCCTCCACGAGCCCAGCCGCTCCCTCCCGAAGTCTGCAATCCATGGTGGTGGTGGTAGCCAACACCATATTTGCAGCACACGTGCGTTCCCAATGATCGCCTATGTCAGGCGGCTTCAGGCGGCGTTAGGCGGCGTTAGGCGACGTCAGGTGGCATCAGGCGACATCAGGCGGTGTCAGGCGACATCAGGCGGTGTCAGGTGGTGTCAGGTGACGTCAGGTGGCATCAGGCGACATCAGGCGGTGTCAGGCGACATCAAGCGGCATCAGGCGTTCCAGACTGCCTTCGGCAGGCGGCGTCAGGCGATACCAGGCGTTCCCGTCTACCTTCGCCGGGCGGTATCGGGCGGCGTTCCCAACTGCCCACGTCAGGCGGTATCACGCGTTCCCAACTGCCTTCGTCAGGCGGCATCACGCGTTCCCAACTGCCTTCGTCAGGCGGCGTCAGGCGATACCAGGCGTTCCCGTCCACCTTCGGCAGGCGGTATCGGGCGGCGTTCCCGACTGGCCACGTGAGGCGGCGGCTCGCATTCCCGCCGGGCCGGTCGGCCGACGAGGACCGCCACGAGGTGCCGGACGCCTCGTAAACCCTCCTGTCGCTGGCCCGGCGGCGAGCAGCCGCTCGACCCAGTGCCAAGTCGGCCCGATCCACGAGCCTGCTCAGACGGCCCCCCGCTCCCCAGCCGCTCGCCTCGCGGCACAAGACGCCGCTGACGTCAGTCGCCCCGGGCACGCCGTCGGCCGGCTGTCCCAACACCACGCGCCGGCCGTCCGCCATTGCCAACAAGCTGTCCGGCGCCGTCGGCAGGCTCCTCTGGAGCGTCAACTGGACCTTCAACTGGATCGTCAACTGGATCTTCAACCGGATCGTCAACCGCCCCTTCGGGGAATGCGTCGACTGATATCCCCAATTGATTCACCATCTCCGGACAGTGACAAATGACCGGCTTGTCCAAGACCCACCCACCGACCAGCGTCCCACCCACTCCCGACATTTACAAGCATATGACGATCCTCTCCACTATGAAGATGAGCACAACACGACAACTGGACCACGCCCCTTCCGGATATGTGTCGACTGATATCCCAAATTGATCCGCCATCTCCGGACAGTGACAAATGGCCGACATGACCAAGACCCACCCACCCGCTCCAGAGATGATGTCGACCCTACAGACAAAGCCTCGGGCATGAAATCAGAACGTGGCCAACTGATAGCACTGCACCATATCAGGAATCCAGTGGCTTATTCTCATTATTGACTAAGTAATCATGGGTGGTGTATAGCAACATATCAAAAGCCTGTGCGAATAGGACGGTCGGTGTCAATACGGCAGTCGGTGTTGGCAGCATAGTGGCAGTGTCAAAATAGCCATTGTCGATCTAAGCCCCATAGCTATGTGTGCCGCTTAGGAAGTAGATAAAGTGAAGAAGGAAAAACGGCGTCAAGGTGTCCGATATCGCTATGACAATGACAAGGAGTGCCGATGCAGCAACTAGCACTATCTGTATGCGATTGGAGGATAGCAATATGAATGACGTTATCACCAAAAAGGTCACAAATGTTGTGCTAACCCAACAAGTATTGGCATCGATATGCGAACTGGTGTCAATGTGTCAAATGGCGTCGACATATCAGCTGGTGTCAATGTCAGCGGCGCCCATATGACATCTGGTGTCGCTGTGACACCTGACACCGATAAGTGGTGTCGCCGTGACACCCGACACCGATAAGACAGCTGGTGTCGCCGTGACACCTGACACCGATAAGACAGCCGGTGTCGCTGTGACACCTGACGCCGATAAGGCAGCCGGTGCCGCTGTGACACCTTGCGCTGATAAGACAGCTGGTGCCACCGTTACATGACAGCCAGCGTTGCTGCCGGACCCCGCTGACGTCAGAGCTGCCATATGTGACGTCACGCGCTCGGCGTCAACGCTGTGCCGGCGCGCATCGATCGTCTGCAGCGCGGCGGAAAGTCGGCCAGGCGCCGCCGGCCGTGATGCGGAGATGCGGAGATGCGGAGATGCGGAGATGCGGAGATGCGGTGACGCGGAGATGTCGATGGCGGATGATTGGGTGGGTTGATGGGAGAAATGATGGGTCCGACCGGCAGCGTGACCACCAGCGGCGGCCGCGCCAAGTATCGACATCGGCGCACACACGAGGCCTCCGAGGGACCTCCGCCGAGAGGAGCGCGCTATCAGGCGGGGAGAGGGCCAGCACGGGACCCCACACGGCTGATGTGAGAAGGTGGCCGAACGTGCTCCAGCTCGCTGGATCCGGCTGAATCGACGGACTCGACGAAATTGCTGCGACGTGTTTGCGTTTCAGTTATGAAAGGTAATGGAGCCAGCCGATATCACCACACGGTGGCAGGCTGGCAAAATTAATTCACACACTCACACACACACACAGGTAATGGAATGACAAGCCGTTTTCTTCGTGTCCGGAGCCCTGAAACGTGGTGTGATTGGAAAATCCATGCTCGATTATTGTAATGTTTTCTTTTTTGGGAGCTTTTTGTAAGCTAAGCAGGACGAACTTTGGTTCCACTCAAGATGCACCATGTGTTCTTGAGACTATGTCTCATCAAATGGCAACATTCATTCGGCCGAGAACAGTTTCCACCATCTAAACAATGGCTGTTGCTGAGGACTTCAGTGCTGTAGCCTGGTCAGGACCGGAGAGTTATAGCCTGCTCAGGACTTCAAGACTCTAACGTCCTCAGGATTTGAGTGAAAACCATAATCGCTCAGTATTTGGGGGCTCCAGCCTGTTCAGGGTTTGAGGGCTCGGTTCTGCTCAGGGTTTGAGGGTTCGACCCTTGCCGGGTTAATACTGTTCAGGATTTCAGGCCCTGTTCAGGGCTTGGGCTTGCTCAGGGCTTGGGTCTCCTCAGGGCCTGGGCCCGTTCAAGACTTCGGGGCTGCAGCGCAGCGGCACGCCAGCAAGTGTGCTCTCCGCGCCAATATTCTGGCGCTGCTCCGCGGGCCCAGGGCTCCGCCGTCAGTAGCCAATCGGAGACGAGCTGCTCGGCGATCAACTCCCGGACGGTGATGACGTCGCGACGACGGAGATCGACTTCTCGACGAACGCCCGGAAACTTCCCGACGCTCTCTCGTCGTTCGGCCGACCGCTTCGCGTACACTCATCCCATACAATAGATGTGCAAATACACTGCAGCTGCCGCCACTGCCAGACAGCAACACCAGCCGCACCACCACCACCGCCAACACGGCGTCGTCTCTATCTGTTGCTGTTGTTATTGTACCGATATTATTGGCACCGTTATTATTAGCACCGTTAATATTGGCACCGTTGGCATTGGTTCCGTTATTCTTACCGCTATCATTGTTCCCTCGATCCAGTTATTACTGCTACCGTGATTATTATTCCTGCTATTATTGCTATCGTTACTATTGTAGTAATTTTTGTTGCCGTTATTATTATTACAGTTATTATATTTACCATTATGAGAGTTACCCTTAGTTCCGTTACCAATATCATTGTTATCGTTCGACATGTCTCCGCCAACCCTGTCTCGCGCACTGCACAAACGGTGGCCAAATTACGACACCGGTGATACACTCGGTGTTCACGTCACAGGGCCTCACCGATGATCTGGTGACGTCACGACCGGTGTGACGTAACGGTTGTCAGCCGAATTGTGCCGCCTTTAACTGGCCGGCTTGATACGTCACAAAGTGCAGTTTTTGCTAGAGGCGGATCCAGGGGGACAACGAGGCCAAGGTCCCCACCGCCAGGTGAGGGATTTCCCCTCACATTTTGCACTAAGGTGGTATTTTCTCAACATCCATGAACATTCCACGATATAAATATTGTCTTAAACAGATTCAGCGAATGTTAGCTGTTCAAATCTGATGATTTTTTTTCTCGAAATCGTAGATAACTTTTTGCATTGCCCCTCTCCTGAAGCAAGGCTTCTGGATCTGCCGCTGAGTTTTTTTTCCAACAGAACGAATCGGTTTCTGAGTGGTTCGCCAAGTACCGAGCGACCCAGTCCGCGCGTGGGAGGCAGCGTTCGACGCAAACACCACTTGCCGGGTCCGCCACCGGCACCGTGCCGGCCGTGCCGTGCCGTGCCGTGCCGTGCCGTGCCGTGCCGTGCCGTGCCGTGCCGTGCCGTGCCGTGCCGTGCCGTGCCGTGCCGTGCCGTGCCGTGCCGTGCCACGCACCACGTGCTGTTTGTTTTAGTGCGTCAGTGAATCAGGTGTCACTCAGCTGCCATTGGCGGCGGTCGGCGCCGTCTGGCGCACCAACAAACACCCGCGCTGCTCACAGCACGGCTACACGTGCGCTGAACATCGCCAATTATTACACCGTTGACATCGCTTAGCAAAACATTTCGTTTTCCTTTGGTTTTGCCAATTACCTTTTCCTCAGCACCAGCTGTTTTGAAAATTGTAATTTTGAACAGTTCAGCACATATTTCCAGGTAATTGACCTTGACGAGATCAGAAACCTTGACATTTGGAACTGTCACCAGCAGTAGCTTCAGGTTTTGGTTGAAACATCATCAACACTGAAGTGTGAAATTGCACTTGTTTCGTGGCCAGGGTCAGAAAAATATGGCGAAGACGGGCGATCGACGATACGATAATGACCTGCTTGATCTGACCTACAAGGTCAACTAAAGAGATAGATGTAAAAGTTTCGAGCAACACTGAAGTTCAAAGATGGAGTTGCATTGTGGCGTCTACCACATCCTACTATATTGCTGAGACCATACGTTCGTGGGAGTGGAGCTCAAAATGCCCTCCCTGCACTGCGAGAGGTAGAAAATGCTCCCTCCCGCACTGCGCTGCCTCCCGCACTGCGTGATAGAAAATGCCCCCAGCACTGTGAGAAGTAGAAAATGCACCCTTCCATACTGTGAGAGGCACAAAACCCCATCCAAGCCCCATCCCGTACCGTAAGACATCGAAAACGTTCCCGCGCTGCGAATTAACCGGTGCTCTGCTGCGGTCCCCAGCCGAAGGCTGTCCTGCTGCCGTCCCCAGCCGAAGGCCGCCCTGCTGCCGTCCCCAGCCGAAGGCCGCCCTGCTGCCGTCCCCAGCCGAAGGCCGCCCTGCTGCCGTCCCCAGCCGAAGGCCGCCCTGCTGCCGTCCCCAGCCGAAGGCCGCCCTGCTGCCGTCCCCAGCCGAAGGCTGCCCTGCTGCCGTCCCCAGCCGAAGGCCGTCCTGCTGCCGTCCCCAGCCGAAGGCCGCCCTGCGAAGGCCGCTGCCGTCCCCAGCCGAAGGCCGCCCTGGTGCCGTCCCCAGCCGAAGGCCGCCCTGCTGCCGTCCCCAGCCGAAGGCTGCCCTGCTGCCGTCCCCAGCCGAAGGCCGCCCTGCTGCTGTCCCCAGCCGAAGGCTACCCTGTTCGAGAGGCACACATCTTGCCCGGACTTTGCTATATCGGGAGTTACTTGATCGCTGCGTTTGTCATTTGGGCTTTAGGGCGCTTTGACCAGTCTCGGATCATTCGCGCCCATCCTTGCTCGCTTCAAACGATTCGCACAAGAGTCCATTCCGTTAGGTGACCCAAAAAACATGTCAGATAGGTATATTGCAGGTCATGAATAAGGTTACAGATAAGGACAAACGCAAAAAGATCATGCTCGCGGTGTTGTTATCAACTAAGCCTGGCAAAGACAATCGAATATATTTATTTATCTCTGAGTATACGCGGCAGGGTCAAAGCACGTAATCCGTGCCATGATTCACATCTTCGTTGAGGTCAATGTCGAGATCAAGGGTAAGATGGAGGTCGATATTCGAAATAGTGACAGTAATTCTTGCGATGCACACCTACGTATAATTTTCTAACCTGTAACAGAGAACGCATATTCTTGAAACCGCTTCGATTTCAAGTTCATATAATGAAGGAAAAGTCCTAAAACACTGGTTTTAGTGTATTGTTTCTCCATCATTTTGTTCCTTCAATTCTACAATTTCGACCAGTCAAATCATCAGTTAAATGAAGATTCCGAGATATCCATTTTTCACCGAATTTTAGCTATCACTCGTTAAAGGAAAGCTGGCTGACCTGACATGCAGTGTTTTTTTTTTCACGAGGAGTAAAGTGTTGCAGAGTTGGGCATCAATACCGTGGCTGACACCACTGCGATGTCATTCCGCTTCAAATGGAATGGGCTCTTCTTCCGACAATCTGCGCGGAACTGATGTACGTGTACTGCTACACTGAGACACTTGTACTGCTGCGCTGAGGCACTGAGGTACTGAGGTTAGTTAGTTATTTTGGCTTTAGGGCGCATCGACCATGTTGATCATATAGCAAGGTTCTGAGGTACTAAAGTACTATAGGGGTACTGAGAGTTCGTGTTAATATTTACAATCGTTCCTTAGCGCCGGCTAAGCTCCGATGTACGTCGGCAGATGCAGCTCCTGCTCACCCCTCCTCGAGCCGTGTCGGGTCACCTGCCGTTGTCACTGACCTGATTACAGGTGTTGATATCGGTGCCGTTCTTTATGTAGTCCAGCACCTTGTCGAGGTTGCCGCCGCGAGCTGCCCGCAGGAAGCTGGCACTCGCGTCCGACTGAAACAGAGGGTCAGGTCAGGTCAGGTCAGGTCAGGTCAGGGTCATGTGAGACATAGGACAACATAGTCCACAGGGATACGCGGACCATTTGGCGAAGTGTCAAATATGACCTAGCTCATGGGTGTCAAAGCTCATGGGATAACTAGGTCATCAGTCAAGAAAGCGTACTTGGACCCATGATGATTTTGGTAATATAGTGCAGTAACCTTAGTGAGCTCCGTTTCTTCGGCATTAGGTAACCACCATGTTCGCCATCACGATCCCCGTCACCACCGCCATCACTACTCCGTCACCATCACTGCCACGACCGCCATCACCACCACTACCGCCACCATTCGCGTCACCACCGCCATCACGATCCCCGCCACCACCAGCATTACCATGCTCCTCATCACCATCCCCGCCACCACCACCATTACCATGCTCCCCATCGCCATCCCCGTCACCACCACTACCGCCACCACTCACGTCACCACCGCCATCACCACCCCCGCCACCATCACCATGCAGCAGTTCTGAACAGCGGCTGAATAGCTCCGAGCCGCTGACGACCACCCTGTACGCCGGTCACGCACGCCATAACCAGCAACGATCCGCCAGCCCACGCCCAGGCCGTGCCGCGCCGCGCCAGCACAGTCGACAGCTCGCCCGTCGACCAGCCCGCGCGCGCCGCGGCCCCGCCACGACGTCCAGTGACCTGCAATTCGTGTCGGGTGGAGTGGAGCGCATGATCCCAAGACGTCAAAGCCAGCTGCGATGTTGAAACAAGTCAGCAAAGTCACACCTAAAAAGTGACGAACTGACAAAAAAACGCCAGTTGTTTACAAAACACTTGCATGGTATCAGTGTCAAAATGGAGCATTGCAAACATGGGATGCACTAATATAGTCGAATGCAGTCATACTTCACCTGCATCTATTTAGAAACTGAAATTTCCGATCGAAGTCAAAACGAAACGTGTTCGTTTTCACGCAAACTCTGGAATTCCAGGACACCGTGCGGGCGGACGGCATCTCCGGTACGGCGGTGGGTTCCACTACCGCTGCGGCGGTGGCTCCCGCTGCCGCTGCGGCGGCGGGTTCCACTACCGCTACGGCGGTGGATTCCACTACCACTGCGGCGGCGGCTGTCGCTGCCGCCACACCCCCATCAGCCAAATTGGCCCCGGTCCCTGGGGTGATCGACGCCACGGACAGTATCGGCAGCCGTCCATCACGTTCGACCACCTGTCAATCGGATCGTCACGCACCTCTCGCCGCCAGAAATCACAAGTCAATCTCCTGAAAGCCACGCGGTTACGTGAATAGCCGGGCCGAACGGCTGCAACATCATCGACTGTCGGCAGAATCCAGGTGGACTGACGGTGAAGCGAACGATTGACGGTGGAATTCAGGTGGACTGACGGTGGACTGAATGACTGACGGTGGATAGAACGACTGACGGTGAAATTCATACGGACTGACGGCGGAACGTCAGGCTGTCGGAACTGCGTCACCGTTTATAGCACGCGCGGATGCCGGACAGCGAACCTCAGTGCAACACAGAAATTCGCCAGCCGAGGCATTTCAGCCGGGGGGCGGGGATGGCCGAGTGGTTAAGATGTGGGGCTATGGGTACCAAAGGTCCCGGGTTCGACACTAGCGCCGCTCGGAACATTTCCCAATCCCGCGGCCCACCGGCGAAACAGTGTGGGCGGCGCCATCAGCCGTGAATGTGCAGAAAGTGCGTCGTGAACCACCCAATAAACAAACAAACATTCCAGCCGAACAACTCCCGGTCGCCACTCCAGCGAGGCCACCGGTCGGCCGTCGTGGCCGCCGGAGTTGAGCACAGAGCACGCGAGTGTTTGCTATCGGGAACTCGGGTCAGCCGGAGCGGCCCCGTCCCAGCTCCGCCCGCGGCACCGGCGACCCGTGACCTCGCCCGCGGCGCAAACAACCCCTGAGGCGCCGGACACGTGACACAAAACTCGCGACCTTTACCCCTGCGCGCGCACGTCGGTCGCGTCCGCTGCCGACACAAGGCTGGCTGCCATGTGGCCATAGCAAACATGACAGACGCGTGACAGACACATGACAGACACGTGACAGACACATGACAGACACGTGACTGCATGACCGATGTACTCGATGCGCCCCTAAACTCCAACAGACACGTGCATCGCCCTTGCATGGGATCGTGGCGGTCGCTTCTCACTTCTACTGCCCACCTCCTTCACCCCGTGGCCTGTGAATTTGGATAGCTGGTAGCTGTTTTGCACGGTTCGGTTCTGTCTGAACAGTAAGTCCAGTGTAGCTGAGGAACATTACGCATTGGCTGACAGCTGAGTGACAGCACAGTGACAGCTAAGCAGCAGTTCAGTGACAGCTCAGTGACAGCTAAGCAGCAGTTCAGTGACAGCTCAGTGACAGCTAAGCAACAGTTCAGTGACAGCCTAGTGACAGCTCAGCAGCGGTGCAACGGCACTTAACCAAGTTCATCGGCAATACAGTGCTATTTCAATGCCATTTTTGTGAATAGCACAGATATACAACAACGAGGTAAAACATTTCGCAGGCAGTTGAGTGATAGGCTGGCGGCAGTTGGGCGGTATATAGACGGCAGTTGGGCGGTATGTCGGCGCCAGTTGGGCGGTATATCGGCTGCAGTTGGGCGGTATATCGGCGGCAGTTGGGCGGTATGTCGGCGCCAGTTGGGCGGTATATCGGCTGCAGTTGGGCGGTATATCGGCGGCAGTTGAGCGGTACATCGGTTCCAGTTCAACACCTGACCCCCTGTGTCCATCTCCCCCCCCCCCCCCAGTGTGTGACAGTTGGTCGGCGGCGTGTATGTCGCGCCCGCGAGCCGGCGCTTGCCGTGCGCGGACACCGTCGCACCAATCGCCAGGTGCCTTGTGCACAGTGACTGTCCAGGCCCACCAGACCACCAGACCGCCACACCGCCACACCGTGTACAACTGGCGTCACAAACAGCTTGTCAGTCAGGCTGGGCGTCCTGGCACTTCAATAACCTGCATGGATTTACCGTTTCACACCACACCTAGATACCACTGGCGCCACAAATAGCCTGGCAACCAGGCTGATCAACTCCTGAGCCTTCCACTGGCGTCACAAATAGCCTGGCAACCAGGCTGATCAACTCCGGAGCCTGTACCTCCTGTACAGGTATACTGTTTCCCACCACACCTATACCTATGCAGGATACTCAGGTGCCAGGACGCCCAGCATGACTGCCAAGCTATTTGTGACGGCAATTACACAATTGCGCGGCCCGGCTCCGTGTTCGCCTCACGGTCCGTGTCCGTGTTCGCCTCCGTGTTCGCCTCACGGTCCGTGTCCGTGTTCGCCTCCGTGTTCGCCTCACGGTCCGTGTCCGTGTTCGTGTCCGTGTTCGCCTCACGGTCCGTGTCCGTGTTCGCGTCCGTGTTCGCCTCACGGTCCGTGTCCGTGTTCGCCTCCGTGTTCGCCTCCGTGTTCGCCTCCGTGTTGGCCTCACGGTCCGTGTCCGTGTTCGCCTCCGTGTTGGCCTCACGGCCGACACCGGCGCCGCCTCCGCTGACGAGTCGATAAACACCTCGCGTGTGGAGGCCGCCCCGGCGACCCGGGCGGGCGCCTGCGGGCCAGCGCCGGGTCTCGCGTGTGGAGGCCGCCCCGGCGACCCCGGGGCGGGCGCCTGCGGGCCGGCGCCGGGTCACGCCAGCCGTCGTCTGACGGCCGCGGCTCGCGTGTTTTCAAGTTCGCCCGCTTGGTCGATGTCGGCAAACGGCGGCCGGCCACGCCCAGCCACGGTCGGTGACGACCGCGTCGGGCATGCGGTCGCCATGGAGACGGGCCACGAGCCAGCCGACATCCCGGGACGGCCCCTAACAAACAGTTCGGATACAAACAAGGCTCTATTGCTCTATATTAATCCACTCTACTTGGTGTGGTGTGGTGTGGCGTTCACGGGGATGGATTTGGGGAGGGTTGGGGCTCACGGGGATGGACCTGGGGGTGTTCGCAGGGATTGACCTGGGGGTGTTCACGGGGATTGACCAGGGGGATGGGTGCCGAGAACCTGGAAATGGGTGTGATGTTTACGAGGATGGACCTGGGGATGTTCACGGGGATGGACCTGGGGGTGTTCGCGGGGATGGACCTGGAGGCGTTCGCGGGGATGGATCTGGGGGTGCTCACAGGGGATGGACCTGGGGGTGTTCACGGGGATGGACTTGGGGGTGTTCAGGGGGACGGACCAGGGGAGGGTGTGGTGCTCACGGAGATGGACCTGGAAAGGGGTGTGATGTTCACGGAGATTGGCCCGAGGGGGCACAGTGATCACGGGGATGGGCCTGGGGATGGGGTGTGGTGATCACGGGGATGGCCCGGGGTAAGAGGCGGTGTTCGGCGGTGTTTTGAGAGGCCATTGCTGACTGGTGATGATGCTAGCTGGCGCGAAATGCCTGGCGGGCGGCCGGCAGTTGGCCAATACACACACGGGCGCTTCTGGGAAACGGTGAGGTCATATCGGGGATGAGGTCACAGCAGTGCTGGTCCCAGTGGACGGACGCCAGGTTTCAGTCGGATTCCGGCCGCACCAACTTCTGGACGACGGCGGCCTCTCTGATTAGGCCGTGCTACGCCAGAGATGTGGACCACGCCGAACTGTGGAGCCGCGGGGAATTGTGGACTAACTGCTGTGAATTATGGAACACGGTGAATTGTGGACCACGGTGATTCTGGACTACGGTGAATTATGGACACCGTTTGATCGTGAACCACGGTGAATCATGGACAACCTTAGATCATGAACCACGGTGAATTATGGACAACCTTGGATCATGAACCACGGTGAATTATGGACAACCTTGGATCATGAACCACGGTTAATTATGGACCACGTTTGATTATGAACCACGGTTAATTATGGACTAATGTGGATTATGGGTCACGGTATTTTGTGAACTAGGTGAATTATGGACTTCGGCGAGAGCAGACAAGCGCGCCCATCAGGATACCCTTAGGTTGGGCTCCTACTTCCCTGTGGAAAACCTTTCGTCGTCCATGTACTCATCACGAAATGGTTCGTCACCAAGCATGCACGTGGCTGAGAGCGCCACCTCGCCATCCTCGCCAGCGGGACCCTCCAGTGTCGCGCGCGTCACTCCCCCAGGCGCAGGTGAGGTCGTGCCCGCCCCCGTCTCCGCCCCGACGCGCCAGACCACCGGAAGCGGCAGCGCGGCTGCTCGTGAGTTGCGGCTGACGTTGGCAGCCTCGAGCGACACGCCGTCAGCTCCGGCAGCGCCGAGAGAAATCCACCGCCGGCGATGATTGTCAGCAGCAGGAGACGCTGGCCGACACTGAGGGCGCGTGTGGCCGACTAAACCAGGAGGTGGGAAATGCTGCGGAAGTGGTTGGTTGGTGGCTGCGCTCACCGCCACCACCCCTGACACGGCCGTGCGTGTCCCAGGCTGTCTGCTTCAGACCGGTGGCGGTCGGCTGAGCGGTGGGCGGCAGCACACCCGACAGCGGCGCGGCTCCACGGGCTCGCTCAGCGTCGGGGAACGCTACGGCCCTCCAGACGGCAAGTGATTGTCTTCAGGAGGAAAGTGATTGTCTCCAGGAGGCAAGTGATTGTCTCCAGGAGGCAAGTGATTGTCTCCAGGAGGCAAGTGATTGTCTCCAAGAGGAAAGTGATTGTCTCCAGGGGAAAGTGACTGTCTCCAGGGGAAAGTGATTGTCTCCAGGAGGCAAGTGATCGTCTCCAGGGGAAAGTGATTGTCTCCACGAGGCAAGTGATTGTCTCCAGGAGACAAGTGATTGTCTCCAAGAGGAAAGTGATTGTCTCCAGGAGGAAAGTGATTGTCTCCAGGAGGCAAGTGATTGTCTCCAGGGGGAAAGTGATTGTCTCCAGGAGGCTAGTGATTCTCTCCAGGGGGAAAGTGATTTTCTATGTCGGCGGACAATGCCGTCGGCATCGTCAGGCAGCCGTCGGGTGGCCGTCGGCACCGTAGGATGGCCATCGACACCGTCGCGGGTGGTCGTCGGCACCGTGGAGCCTCGTCTGCGCCCGGCGGTAGCGAGAGCCGACCCGCCGGCCGCGACAGTGCTCCAGGCAAACACAAGTGCTCATGGCAAGCCGGCAGACGGCGGCGCCTTGTACCCGGAAAATAACGGCGTTCCGTGTAGTCCCGGGTGGCCGACAAATAGCGACGCCGATGGTAGCCAACACAGACAGACACAGTGCGTAACGAAGACAGATGGCACCTTCGCCGGCGGCCGGCGGCCGGTCAATACAACCGCTGGCGGTGAGAACCTGACCTACTACGGCAGGGGTAGAACAAAAAACTACCGAAGAAAAACTACGGCGAGCCCGATCTATTACGGTACGATATGCAGTCAGATTGGTTATTTGGGCTTGGGGGCGCATCGACTGCGATGTGCATACAGCGCCCAATGCAGTATGCAGTATGCCAAAAAAGATGTGCGCCGATCGTGACAAATCACCCACGGTGCCCGTAAAATACTAACGGCGAAGACACTGAGAGCTTGCACCGATGAACGATTTGCGCCAGGTACGACGACGGCCGACGCTGGGTACTCCCGTCCCTACAGCTCCCACGACGCTCCAGAAGCCCGCTCATACATTATCCAGAGTTGATAGGGACATCACCATCACCCCGCCAACTCCAATGGTTCCTCCAGGGATGCCTGAACCAGCGGTGTGTATTGCCAGGCGACGGAATCCTCCGCGTGGCAACACGCTAGACTTGGATCTTAAATATCTTGCTGGTTTGTGTTTTAAATTTGCCACGAAGTATTCCATCAGCACGTGACAGTTTCACACGCATTTGAATGCGCGATCCAAAATTGTGACATTTCCATGTACGAAGCAACGAGGGACGAAGCGATAGTGAGGTGACACCCACCAGAAGTTGAGACCACATTTGTGGCAGACATGAGGACAAATCTCTCCAGAATCAATACATCCCCGTCTGGCGCCCGCAAGAGTCGCCTGGACTGGCCGGGAATGCGAGCCCCCTCCCCCCAGCGCCACCGTACCCCGGGAGCGACAAACGCCAGCCCTGCCCTCCCCCCCCCCCCGACCACCCAGACACCAACGAGCGACCTTGGCCCGACGGTAGTCCACTTGGCGCCTGCAGAAGGCGGGCTGCAGCTGAGAGGCGGGGGGCTGGGGAGCGGGAGGGGGCTGCAGCTGACAGTCTGCGACGAACTGTTCGACAGATGGGGCTACAAAGCCAGTGGCGAAAATTGTGCCGCTCCCTCGGTGTCGCCAATTGTGCCGTTCCCTCGGCGGCGCCAATTGCGCTGTTCCTCAGTGGCGCCAATTGTGCCGTTCGTTTCAGTGGCGCCAATTGCGCCGTTCCCAGTGGCGCCATTCCTAGTGGCGCCAATTGCGCCGTTCCCCAGGCCAATGCCCGTCAGATTCTCGTTCCTCAGTGGCGCCAATTGCGCCGTTCCCTCAGTGGCGCCAATTGCGCCGTTCCCTCAGTGGCGCCAATTGTGGTATTCCCTCAGTGGCGCCAATTGTGCCATTCCCTCAGTGGCGCCAATTGCGCCGTTCCCTCAGTGGCGCCAATTGTGCTGTTCCCTCAGTGGCGCCAATTGTGCCGTTCCCTCAGTGGCGCCAATTGTGCCGTTCCCTCAGTGGCGCCAATTGTGCCGTTCCCTCAGTGGCGCCAATTGCGCTGTTCCCTCAGTGGCGCCAATTGTGCCGTTCCCTCAGTGGCGCCAATTGTGGTATTCCCTCAGTGGCGACAATTGTGCCGTTCCCTCAGTGGCGCCAATTGTGCCGTTCCCTCAGTGGCGTCCAATTGTGCCGTTCCTCAGTGGCGCCAATTGTGCCGTTCCCTCAGTGGCGCCAATTGTGCTGTTCCCTCAGTGGCGCCAACTGTGCTGTTCCCTCAGTGGCGCCAATTGTGCTGTTCCCTCAGTGGCGCCAAATGTGCTGTTCCCTCAGTGGCGCCAATGCTGTTTTCTTTCGCTGTGACCCTAAGCAGCTTCTCAGGGAAGCTGGCCTGGACGAATGTAACAGAGGACAGGCCTTGTTTAATTACTCTCAGGCCCAGCTCCCACTTCAGCCTTCATCTTTCACTTCGACAGTCCATATCCATTAATCTCTAGCTAAGGCTAAATTGAATGTGTGTCGGTGTGTGTTACGGCGCCGAGCCGTGCCGAGCTGGTGGTGTGGAGCCTAAGCCAATCCTACTGGATACTGGGTACCGGGTACTGGCTGTTGAGTACTGGATACTGGATACCGGGTACTGGCTGCTGACTACTGGGTACCACGAACTGTCTGTTGAGTACTGGATACTGGGCACCGGGTACTGGCTACTAGGTACTGGATACCTGGTGCTGACTGCTGACTACTGGGTACTGAATACCGGGTACTGAATACCGGGTACTGGCTGCTAACTATTGGATACTGGGCACCGGGTACTGGCTGCTAACTACTGGATACTGGGCACCGGGCACTGGCTGGTGAATACTGGATACCGGGTACTGGTTGCTGACTACCGGGTACCGCGTAACTGGCAGCTGCCAGCTCGCCGGCTGACACAAGATCAGAGACCGTACCACCCAAGCTGCCAGCTCGCCGGCTGACACAAGATCAGAGACCGTACCACCCCAGCCGCCAGCTCGCCGGCCGACAATGCGGAGGCACCACTGCGGCTGCGACTTCAGAGCTGTGATTTACCACCGGGATCCTACGGCAGGAGGTCCGGTGGCCCCGCGTGACCAGCTGGGGGGGGGGGGGAGCCATACATCGGCAGGGCGCGCGGACCGCCAGCGAGCCAGCCGGCGCCGCCCATACACAAAATCAATGACAACAGCTGATTATGCTCGAGTCAGCTGATTGTCGACGGCGACGGTATCGACAGCCGGCTCAATAATGCACCCGCGACAATGGCTCCGCCGACAATGGCTGTGCCGAGGGGAGGCGGCCGGGGGGCGCTGGCCTCCCCTCGCAATCAGTGCATCAGGCAGAGGCGCCCACAGCACCGCTGCAGTGGCGACCACTGACGACAGCGGACCACTCCAGAGGACAGTTTTAGAGGACAGGGGACGACTCCAGGGGACAGTTTCAGAGGACAGGGGACGACTACAGAGGACATGGGACTACTAGAGGACAGGGGACGACACCAGAGGACAGGGGACGAGTCCAGAGGACAGGGGTCGACTCCAGAGGACAGGAGACGATTCGAGGTCAGTGGACGACTCCAGAGGACAGTTTCAGAGGACAGGGGACCACTCCAGAGGACAGGGGACGACTCCAGAGGACAGGGGACGACTCCAGAGGACAGGAGACGACTCCAGAGGACAGGGACGACTCCAGGGGACAGCTCCAGAGGACAGGGGACGACTACAGGGTACATGGGACTACTAGAGGACAGGGGACGACTCTAGAGGACAGCTCCAGAGGACAGGAGACGACTCCAGAGGGTAGGGGACGACTCCAGAGGACAGGAGACGATTCGAGGTCAGTGGACGACTCCAGAGGACAGGGGACGATCACAGAGGACAGGGACGACCACAGGGGACGACTACAAAGGACATGGGATGACTCCAGAGGACAGGGGACTACACCAGAGGACAGGAGTCGACCACAGATGACAGAGAACAACTCCAGAGGATAGGCAATGACTGCACAGAGCGAGCATGACCCTAGAGAACCGGAGTGACCAGATGAAAACCAAATTCGGCAACACGGGTGCAACCCGGCCGAAAGCGGCCGGAAGCAGGCGCGCACCCGACGCTAACAGACCAAGGTCAGCCCGACAGCTTGCGCCCACGTTGTGCCACCGAGCCGCATCTTCGCGCCGCCATTCATTGCGCGCTAAGACAGCCTGTTGCCGGGCTTGTTTTTCCGATTCATTCCACCCTCGCCCGAAGATTACCTTAATAACACGGCACAAACAAACGATGTCGGTGAATTGTGGACGTTTCCGCTGGCATTATGCAGATTGTACAGCGGAGTCGGCTCGGCTGCGGCCGTCCGCGTCACTCTCCGGGCCCCGCCGACCCCGCTCGGCTGGCGGGCGGGCGTCCGTGTTTCCGGCGTCAACACACACGGCGGCCCCTCATCACCAAGTCAAACCAGGCCGGCAGCGGCAGCAGCGGCCCGACGCGCACTCCCCGGCGGCTGGTGCTGCGGCCCGGCCGGATCGCGGCGGGACTGGGGGGCGTGATACCGCCCTGATCGGACCACGGCGGGACTGTGAGGAGATGGGGTGATACCGCCCCGACCGGACCACAGCGGGACTGGGGGTGTGATACCGCACCGACCGGACCACGGCGGGACTGTGAGGAGATGGGGTGATACCGCCCACACCGGACCACAGCGGGACTGGGGGTGTGATACCGCACCGACCGGACCACGGCGGGACTGTGAGGAGATGGGGTGATACCGCCCCGACCGGACCACAGCGGGACTGGGGGTGTGATACCGCACCGACCGGACCACGGCGGGACTGAGGGGGGTGATACCGCACCGACCGGACCACGGCGGGACCGTGAGGGGGGGGTGATACCGCACCGACCGGATCGCGGCGGGACTGTGAGGAGATGGGGTGATACAGCCCCGACCGGACAACGGCGGGACTGGGGGTGGAGGGAGTAATACCGTCTCGACCGGACCGCGGCGGGAGTGGGAGCGATGGGGGTGATACCGCGCCCCGACCAGACCTCAGCGAAAGCGGGACACCTATGCTGGTCCGGGCCACCCCGGACCGGTGGGATGGCTGTGGCCGGCTGGGCAAAACAGCGGGACAGGAGCCAGCAGTTCGGACACTCCGGCAGCAGTGTAGGCGGGCACTCACGGCGCCATGCTGCAGCAGCCAACTCACAGACAGTCAAATGACTGACTCTGCCGTCTGGACTACAGACCCTGCCGTCTGGACTACAGACCCTGCCGTCCGGCCTACAGCCGGCCTACAGCGCCTACAGCCGTCTGCCTGCAGACCCTGCCATACAGCCTCCAGCCGTCTGCAGTCCTGCCTACAGACCCTGCCGTTCAACCTAAGCTGCCCAGCTTACAGGCCCTGCCGCCCAGCCTACAGATCCTGCCGTCCGGCCTACAGATCCTGCCCCCAGCCTACAGACCCTGCCGTCCGGCCTACAGATCCTTCCGTCCGGCCTACAGACCCTGCCGTCCGGCCTACAGCCGTCTGCCTACAGACCTTGCCGTCCAGCTTACATACCTGCCGTCCAGCCTACAGACCCTGCCATCCGGCCTACAGACTCAAACCTACAGACCCTGCCGTCCAGCCTACAGTTGCCCAGCCTAGACCCTGCCATCCAGCCTACAGTTGCCCAGTCTAGACCCTGCCGTCCAGCCTACAGTTGCCCAGTCTAGACCCTGCCGTCCAGCCTACAGATGCCCAGTCTAGACCCTGCCGTCCAGCCTATACAACCTGTCCGCACCACTGGCAACAGAGCTGGCCCGGCTGGGATGTCAGAGACGCCAGGGACGTCGGAGCGGAAGGCAGCAGTCACCAGTCCGACTCGCTCACCTGGGTACATCCGACGTACCCGAGTACATGAGTACAACTGACGTACCCGAGTCCATGAGTACATCTGACGTACCGGAGTACATGAGTACATCGACGTACCAGTACATGAGTACATCCGACGTCCGAGTATATACATCTGATAAGGAGTGATTATAGTACGTGCCCGAGTCCATGAGTACATCTGATCAATGCTCCGCGGCGCTGCCCGGTCCCTGACAATGTCACCAACCCAGCCGAAACAAATCATCACGGCGATGGCGACGGCGATGCAGAACGGAACCACCGAGTGGACGGGTCCCTGGTCGGTCCCAGCCACAGTCAGGTCCTCACTACTGGGAGAGGAGAGAGGGTCGGTCCCAGCCGCACTGTCAGGTCCCCACTACTGGGAGAGGAGAGAAGGTCCGTCCCAGCCACACTGTGAGGTCCTCACTACTGGGAGAGGACAGGCGAGGGTCGGTCCCAGCTGTGAGGTCCTCACTACAGGGAGAGGACAGGCGAGGGTCGGTCCCAGCCACACTATGAGGTCCCCACTACTGGGAGAGGACAGGCGAGGGTCAGTCCCAGCCACGCTGTGAGGTCCCCACTACTGGGAGAGGACAGGCGAGGGTCAGTCCCAGCCACGCTGTGAGGTCCCCACTACTGGGAGAGGACAGGCGAGGGTCGGTCCCAGCCACACTGTGAGGTCCTCACTACTGGGAGAGGACAGGCGAGGGTCGGTCCCAGCCACACTATGAGGTCCTCACTGCTGGGAGAGCAGCGAGGGTCGGCCACGACAGGCGCCCCCCCCCCCGTGCCGCCGGAGCACACAGCTGTCAGTCAGAATCACGACAACGACCGGGTGCGGGGATGCCATGGCGACTGTCGACTCCCCAGGCGCGTCCTCCGAGCCCCCCCCCCCCCCTCCCCATGGGAGAGAGGGCTGGGTGGGCAGATGCGGGGCCGACAGGGTATCCCGGCGAGCTGGTGGGCCGGCCAGATCCCGGCATGAGGGCCGTCAAGCGTGGACCTAGGAGCGGAAAATACTGCGGGGCAGAGGATACACCACGGAAACCTAACCTGACCTAACCTAGGAGCAGAAAATACCACAGACACGGAGCGGATCGACGGCGTGGACGGATGGCCAGTGATGAGCCAGCCGATGGTAGGCCACAGAACGCTACACTGTACGTGGCGCGGGACGCGGGCCTCAATTGAGGCTTAGTTGGGCACAGCTGAGTCCGCCTCAGAAGTGTCTCCGACGTGCTGTGGCCCACTATACCGCACCAGCACGTGTCAGTGGCATGTTCAACTGCACAGACGCATCCACTCATCACAGGATAGTATGCATACCTAGCAGGCGTAGTGTGCGTCTACTAGTATCGTTGTATGCAGCATGTCATAGTGTACCACAGCCTAGCATAGTAGTGTAGCGTAGCATATCGTAACATGGCGTAGCATGCATAGTTGTATACATACAGCACTACATTGCATTGTATGCATGCATCATTGCATTACATGCATGCAGCATTGCATTACATTGCATAGTATATATACAGCACTGTATTGCATTCAATGCATACAGCCTATATACTGTACTAACATAACCATGTCTGACTGGTGACGCGCAACATCTGTCACATTCCTGTAGTTAACGTCGGGCGGCGATATCCTATAGTCATCATGTCAGTTCAGTCCGGTGACCTGCCCCCCCCCCCCCCCTCCGGTGACCCGAGCCGGCCGGGGTCATCGCTACACGTCGACACGCCGGTCGGGGGCCACACGCCCGCCACAGGTGCCGCGCTACACGCACACCCACACCTGGCTCATGTGACCCGCGATGGGCTGCACCCCCCCCCCCCCCCTCCTCGCCGGCCGTGTACAGTGCCGACGGGCCTTCAGCGCCGTCAGTGCCGTCAGCACCGTCAGCACCATCAGCACCGTCAGCACCGTCAGCACCGTCAGCATCGTCAGCACCGTCAGTATCGTCAGCACCGTCAGTGTCGTCAGCACCGTCAGCACCATCAGCACCGTCAGCACCGTCAGCATCGTCAGCATCGTCAGCACCGTCAGCACCATCAGCACCGTCGGTGTCGTCAGCACCGTCAGCACCATTAGCACCGTCAGCGCCGTCAGCACCGTCAGTATCGTCAGCGTCGTCAGCTCGGTCAGCATCGTCAGCACCGTTAGCGTCGTCAGCATCGTCAGCACCGTCAGCACCGTCAGCACCGTCAGCACCATCAACCGGCGCATCCACAGGCTGCTGTGTCAACATGATGCAACACAATCAATCAGCATAACAAACAAACGGGCTTTTTGTGACTCATCCGACTGCCACGTCATAGAGCGTCGCCGCCCTGTCACGCCGGATGATCGCGTGAGGACTCGGTAATCCAGCCGGTGGCTGGATTCGAGCCCACGACCTTGCGACGAAGAGTCGCAGGATTAAAATAATAGTTTTTCGTTAGGTGTGAGATGCCGACATCCTACTCTACTGTGTCGTTTAAAATGCTTTCGATGCCTCAGACTCAAATTCGAGCTGATGGTGTAGGTTCCAAGGAGCAGAATGTCGATACTTCTAGGAGAAGGATGTCGATTGAGCGTTCATAAAGTGGTACATTCCATCCTATTTCACAAATAATTTATAACTGAAGAGTCGAAAGCCCCTTAACTGAGCTACCGCCACCTGAACAATAAAAAACGCTCTAAATATTTACAAATGAATGGAGTGCGCGCGTCTCTGTGTCCAATGGACTGAAGTCTAGCTACCGGGCTAACATGGTAAGTGGCATGATAACATGAACATGATAAGCGGCACACAGTACCAAACGATTAATTACCCGACTAAGAGGGGCCAGCGAAACCCATCTGAACTGAGACTGAGACGACTGAGAGGCAGCGCCACAGGGAGTGTTCTCAATAAGCGCCGTGACATAGCGAGCGACACTGGCACCGTCACCCCCACAATCTGTCACTGCAGGGCGTGACACGACGGTGACTGTGTGACGTACCCGCGACTGCTCGCCATCCGTCCGCACCTCCCGCCGGCCTTCCTTCTCGGCCATTGTGTCGCCGGCGACAGGTGTGCGATGCCCCACTTGTTCCCGTGGTCTGGCCCCGTGTCCCCCAGATACGCAGACAGCCCGCATATGGCGGCGGGTCACCGCCGATCGAAGCTCGCCCGCCCGCCGCCGTCTGCTCGGCGTCACCCCCGCCCCCTCCCCGTCGCTGTCGACGGAGCTGCCTGCACATGCGCTGTGCCTCGCCAGCCACACCCCGTCCGACCGACGGGCACCTTGACTTTGACCCGGCTCGTCGGACGACAGCAGCGTCACCGCCACACCTTCACAGACCGACGTTTGGCTAAAAACGACACCTAACGGTATATCACATTCGGATCTGAAATGCACATGCTTCGCTGTCTATATGCAAATATATATATATATATATATATATATATATATATATATATATATATATATATATATATATATATATAAATATATATATATATATATATATATATATATATAAACATATATAAATATATATATATATATAAACATATATATAAACATATATATACATGTGTGTATGCATGGTATGTAGGCTACTGCTGGCGTCACCTTCATGGCCTGGAAACGTCCATCGCCCGGACGTCAGCACCATTCTGGAAACGGCGACACCAAGGCCAAGCGGGCGACACCGAGGCGGGCACATCCTGCCGCTGGATTCCTGACACATCCAGTCAATACATAGGACTTCCACCTTCGTCATGGAACTGCTCTTGATTCACCCGATCGCGCCCCATTTGTTGAGTAAAAAACATCTGAGGACGTGTCTTGCACCAAGAAAAAAAAGCGCGGAGCAACGGTCCGAACGAGGGACGGGGACGGCCGAGTGGTTGAGGTGTTGAGCTCTGGGTGCCAAAGGTCCCGGGTTCGACACTAGCGCCGCTCGGGACATTTCCCAATCCCGCGGCCCACCGGCTAAACAGTGTGGGCGGCGCCATTAGCCATGATCGTGCGTAAAGTGCGTCGAGAACCACCCAATAAACCAGGTCCGAACGAACTTCGAATCGCCAGCCGTGCGCTGGAATCCCCACCCCCGCCAGATTGGCCCAATTCCCGCCAGATCGGCCCAACTCGCGCCAGATCTGTGTCGGGTCAACACAGACACCAGCCGGCGCGCAAATATTCGGCGGTGCGCTTCTGCCGGCCCGCCAAGCGATATCCCGGCCGCCGCATCTCCCGTCAATTGGCACTGCAGCGGCGCACGCACGAGACGTTGCCGGCGGCGGCGCGACACCACGGCGACCGCAGCGTCTGTGACGTCTGTGCGCGACCACTGGGCGACGGAGCCCTCTACTGAGCTCACGCAGGGCGCGCCGCACCTCGGAGCGGCTCTGCGTGCTGGTGTCAACTTCACTTGTCATCTTCATGCTGCGCAATCCCGTGCGAGCTGATGCAAGAGCACTAGCTCGCACGGTGGTGTCAACTTCATTTGTGTACTGCTGCCTTGTCGGGATTACGATGTCGAAAAGGGCGATTTGTCCCGGCGAAGAATAACAATGCTTTTCTTTGGCAGCCGTGCCTATCAGGACGTGCCATCAGGACACTTGGCCCGGCTGGAAGATGGATGTGACGACCATCACACTACATGAGAAGAACAGCGAAAATAACAACACAAACAGCCGATGAGCTAACAGTGAGCCCTTGATCAGCCTGGTTCGACAAGCCGATGGTTGGTTGGTTATTTTGGCTTAGGGGCGCATCGACTGCGATGGTCATACTGGACAAGCCGATGGCAGAGAACCCTCGCCCAAGGAGAGTCGTGACGGCGACGGCCGCCGATCCACACCGTGAGCCAGGCGCCGGACCGGCCAGGGCGCAGCATGTTGGCGCGGCCCCACTGTGTGTCACCGCCAGCCGCCCACCCCACCCCAGCCGGCCGGCCGGCCGGTCGGGCCCCGCCCGTCTGTTTGTTTTGACTGCGGCGCTGGCGACTGGCGCCTCGCCACCACCACCGCCGCCGCACTCACCAGACTCTTGTGCTCGGTGACCATGGCCGCGGCCGGCGCCGGCGCCGGGGCCGGGTCGGGTCGGGTCGGGTCGGGTCGCGCTGGACCTGTCAGCCGGCTCGCACCGCACTGTCACCGCCGGCCGGCGCCGAGCCGCACTGCTGTCCGCCGTCGGCCGCCGCCGGCCTCGAAGTGAGAAGCGCCGCGCCGCCGCCGCCCCGGGCGCGGCCCCGGGCGGCCGTGCGCGCGCGACGGCCGGGTCGATCCGACGCGTCACCTGACGGCCACGGGCGCAGCCGCGTCCCGCCATGGCGGCGCGTCTCATGCCGCCGCTGCCGCATCTCGCCGAGTACAACGTTGGCGTGCATCGTGCCGATATTGTCACACCTCGCCAGCACAGTGTTGGCAGCCCTGCACTCTCGCCACCACAACATTGGCAGGCCTCGTGCCAACATTGTCACACCTCGCCAGCACAGTGTTGGCACGTCTGGTGCAACCACTGTCACATCTCGCCACCACAACATTGGCAGGCCTCGTGCCAACATTGTCACACCTCGCCAGCACAGTGTTGGCACGTCTGGTGCAGCCACTGTCACATCTCGCCACCACAACATTGGCAGGCCTCGTGCCAACATTGTCACACCTCGCCAGCACAGTGTTGGCACGTCTGGTGCAGCCACTGTCACATCTCGCCACCACAACATTGGCAGGCCTCGTGCCAACATTGTCACACCTCGCCAGCACAGTGTTGGCGCGTCTCGTGCAACCACTGTCACATCCCGCCACCGTTGTTGGCACATCTCATGCCACCATTGTAACATCTCGCCGGTGCAATGTTGGCACGTCTCATGCCACCATTGTCACGCCTCGCTAGCACAATGCTGGCATGTTTCACATTACAGTTCCCAGTTAGGGCCATTTGCAATCTACAGCTGCGAACATTTATTAAGGCCATCATCAATACAAATTTGCTAAGCTCGCGTGTTTTTCCTCGCCTCTCGGGGCAAAAACAGCCTCTCGTAAGGAGAATGTTTTAAAAAATGATAAAAAAGACAACCAAGACGTTAACGGTGTCGTGTTCTTAAGTGAAAGGTGAGCAAGGTCGGACTTAGACTGAGAGGAGAGGTTATTGGAATTTAGGGGCGCGTCGACTGCGTTGGTCATGCAGCGCCCGGGCTTGGGCTGATGACACCACATGTCTCGCGTTGCCCGAAGCGGTTTGTCATGCGACGTCAAGTGCCCCGGAGAACGGCGTGGGATGGGGTGCACGTGACCGCGTGCTAGCGCACTGATAATGCGTAATTTATGTCCTCAGTCAAAGTTCGACTGACCTGAGTCTTCTCATCGAGAACAGCATGACCTCTGGAACAGAATCTCCCGTTTCACTCTATTTTGAGCTCGGTGCCACTGCTTGATAATAAACCGATCCAAACGCAAAATATTCCAGAAAATCCTAACCTAGACCCAAAATGCAGACAAAACTTCACAGGACTAAGCGCACATACAAGTTGCACTCAACTATTTGGCAAAATGGCCTGGGCCTATCAGCTTTTAATCCATATACATATATATGTATATATATATATATATATATATATATATATATATATATATATATATATATATATATATATATATATATATATATATATATGTATGCCATATATCTTTATTTCTTTCTTTATTTATTTATTTATTTACTTAGGACTCAAGGCGTCGACACATACACTCCCCAAATCAAGAACTCCGAGTACGAATCCAAGCCAGGGCTAAGCGCCAAGTCGGCGTTTCCGTCGCGTTGCAGCTGCGGGCGCGCACCCCGCCCACGCTCCGGCTCTCAGGTGTCTGCTCACAACCTTATCCAGCCGACACCGCCGGACAATTTCCCCGCCACGTGAACTCAATGCATGCCGTAGCGCTTGCATGAAACGGAGCACCGTCCAATGCATGCTGAAACACCGAGCCGGCCTCGTGTGTCCCCGAGGTCGCCGGACACACGAGCGGCTCGTCGAAGCGGCGGAAAACGACCGAGGAGCCGGCGCCACGAGGCGCGCCCATCCACCTGCCGAGCTGGTAAACGTAGCTGGTAAGCTGGCAAAGCTGGTAAACCGCGCTGGTAAACGTCGGTTGATTATTGGCTTCACGACACATCGACCGTTGAGTCATGCAGCGTCGCCAATCTCTCACGCCGATTGGCCGCGGGCGAAGAGTAGCGACAGGGGAGACTCGAACCCACAGCCTTTTGATCGTGAGACGGGCTACTGACTCTTAGACCAGTCATCCCCCGCGCTGGTAAACGTCAAGTTCAACCATGTACGGGGCGACACCGCCGCTGGGGAAGAAGCGACAGCACCGGGACGCTGAATACCACCAATAACACTGCTCCCGGCAGGCCTGAGGAGAGTAAGCATGACTCCAGCGTTCACCCACGCTCCTGTCGTTAACTACGATCAGATCAGCTCGCAGTTATGCGGAGGCTAACTGAGTTCACGGTCAATTTTAAGCTAAACGCGCCACCGCATGGCAACTGAAAACGCAGCACCGGGTGCTATGCATGCATAGTAGAGCAGCAAATACACATGTTCAACGGATGTGAAAGCTCGTCGATAGAAATCGCAAACGAGCTGCATACCGGAGAAGGTCGGGTCGGGCTGAAGGTCACCTCTGACGGACACCTTGCCGTGTCGGTGTGTGTCAGTGTCAGTGTTTCTGACACGAGTGACACGCCGTGGGTGACGACGACGACACCACATACCCTAGGAGTGATTTGGTTGGTTGATTATTTGGGCTTACGGGCGCATCGACTGCGTTGGTCATACAGCTCCCTAGGAGTGAACTGAGAGATGGATGCAGTTAGCACGCTGCAATTAGAACGTCAATTTGTCACACGTCGCCCTGTTTATTCACGCGCCAGCCATAAAGGGAGCACTGTGCCATTCCACCAACCATCCGACGAACCCACTTGCGGTGCATTGAATCAAACGGAGCACGTGATACGAATGTGAGCCGGTGATGGCGACTGCTGGAGCAGGTGTGATCCGAAGTGTTCACTGGAGCAGGAGCGGCTGGAGCTCAGAAACCACAGTCACTACCCACGCACCCACAACAAGAGCAACCACAAACGCCACCGCAATCAGCAACAAAAAACACACCTGCGCCAAATCCTCGCGACACTAGCCAATATCCTAACACCCCCAATAACCCAATCTCTCCCCAAGTCTGCCCATGACGTGTTGTAAAAAAAAAATCATAAAAATATAAAATAATAACAAACAAAAAATACTGGGAAAAAGACAAAAACAAACAGACAAACAAACAAACAAACAAACAAAAAAGGGGATAAAAAACATTGTATATCATACATGATACTTGCAATGTTCACTGAACGGCGATGACCCGACCATACCCCCTATACAACCCCTATGGCACCGTCCGGACCACCAGCTCCACTCATCTCTACCTTGCCTAAACAGCCGATATCACCACACGGTGGCAGGCTGGTCAAACTCACCTACACACACACACGGAGCAATGGAGCAGGCGAAGTCGCACGTGTTCGCAGGAGCAGGAACAGCCCACCAACATCGAGATGTCCCGCCGATACAGGGACAGATGTGCGAACGTGATGCACACAGATGCTACTCACGCAGGAAGTTGTGCGACGTCCAAAAGAAGAGAAGAAAAACGGACCAGTTCCCGAACATCCACATAGAAGCAGGTCCTTAGACTTTGCTCTCCGTGTCACAATCATCATCCGAAATATCTCCAATTCTGCTTCCCCTTGCCTACCACCCCTCCCCGACGTATGCCAGTTTCGTTCAGTAAGCATCCCCAGGCAGACAGAGTTTGTCTCGGTCCCGTCCACGCCCACCCTGCTGTCGGGTCAATAAAGCCGTCCTCATGACCCGTAGTCAACACTGCTGACCCCGTGACCCGCGAGTCAACAAAGATGACTAACGGCCGAGGCGCCGACACAGCGGGCCCCATGACCAGACTGACACCCCCCCCCCCCTCTCCCCGGCTCCGGCGGCGGAGGGAAGGTCGCCGGTGGCCGCTATTGATTGTCGCGGCGTGCCGCCGACAACGCCCCGTCGCGAACCACAGACACCCTGAGGCGATCGAACCACAGACACCCTGAGGCGATCGAACCACAGACACCCTGAGGCGACCGAACCACAGACACCCTGAGGCGACCGATCCACAGACACCCTGAGGCGACCGATCCACAGACACCCTGAGGCGATCGAACCACAGACACCCTGAGGCGATTGAACCACAGACACCCTGAGGCGATCGAACCACAGACACCCTGAGGCGATTGAACCACAGACACCCTGAGGCGATCGAACCACAGATACCCTGAGGCGGTCGATCCACAGACACCCTGTGGTAATCGATCCACACATCCTGTGGTGATCGATCCAGACACCCTGCCGCGATCCAACCCTGAGGTGATCGATCCACAGACACCCTGCGGCGATCTAACTCTGTGGTGATCGATCCAGAGACTCCCTGGCAACTGCACCTCGCACGCAATCGGCGACAGCTGGAATTTCACAAGGAATTCATTATGATTACTGAAGTGCATAAATAGAATTGCGGGTAGCATCTGCTTCTCTCAAACATGACATACGTTGTGATGTTTTGATGCAGATAAGGACATTCGGATATTTTAGCAACTCAGCTGTGTGACATGTGTCATAAATGACAGCCACAGCGCGTCCTCGACATCTCGCATAGAGACGTTTCGGGCCGGAAATGCCGAATGTCCCACCAGCCTGCATGACACGACCACGGAACCTTCCCAACGATCTCGGCGGAACGACGGCGAACACGCGACGTGACGTCACGTCACGTTGGGTGCAACTCCGGGCCGGTCGTCGTTAAAGGCCGCGTCGTGACGTACGATCAAAGGCGGCGACTGTTGGCCAGCCTGCAGCTCAGAGCAGATGTTCTGGACATCATGTTCGCGCTGAGCGCGTGTGGCGCCGGTGCTGCTGCTGCTGGTGCTGCTGCTGCTGTTGTGGGGACCGCCGACGCTGTCGCCTGGCGCAGCAGGGGTAACAGTTCTGATCATCGCACACGTCACGTCTGAGTAAAACAAATTCCGCCCAAGAACAACGAATCGCATCGGTTTGTGTTGTTTAAAGAGCGCGGTATGTGACGCCGCCCCCCCCCCCATCAATTACACAGAGCGATAACTGTGCATGCGATATTCCGTTTGGTGGGGGTGAGGGTGGGTGGGGGGTCGGGGTAGCATGCCACACGAAGCCCAGTGCGGGTGATGGAAGTCGTGACCAGTGTTGGTGGCAGGCACCGCCCACTCACCCGCCCACCTCTAGCCAGGCACCGCCCACAACCGTGCGCACCTCTAGACAGGCACCGCCCACTCACCCGTCCACAGCCGTGCGCACCTCTAGACAGGCACCGCCCACTCACCCGCCCACAACCGTGCGCACCTCTAGCCAAGCACCGCCCATTCACCCGCCCACAGTCATGCGCACCTCTAGCCAGCTTGGCATTTCGAGGCCACCGATCAATACGGAGGTTGCCGACGCGCCGGCCCGTGCCCAGAGCGGCGGCCAGAGGCGCCGGCCCGTGCCCAGAGCCGCGGCCAGAGCCGCTGTTCCGTGCCCAGAGCCGCGGCCAGAGGCGCCGGCCCGTGCCCAGAGCCGTGGCCAGAGCCGCCGGCTCGTGCCCAGAGCCACGGCCAGAGCCGCTGCCCAGAGCCGCCGCCAGAGCGCGCCGGCCCGTACCCAGAGCCCGGCCAGAGGCGCCGGCTCCGTACCCAGAGCCGCGGCCAGAGCCGCCGGCCCGTGCCCAGAGCCGTAGCCAGAGCCGCCGAGCCCGTGCCCAGAGACGCGGCCAGAGGCGCCGGCCCGTGCCCAGAGCCGTGGTCAGAGGCGCCGGCCAGAGCCGCTGTTCCGTGCCCAGAGCCGCCGACCCGTGCCCAGAGCCGCGGCCAGAGCCGCCCCAGCCAGAGCCGCCAGAGCCGCCGGCCGTGGCCAGAGCCGCCAGTCCGTTGCCAGGCCCGTCGATACGGAGCCATAGTCAGAGTGACACCCAGAGCTTCGCGATGAACGCGAGAATTCTTCTTGCCGAACGCTCAGCCGGAAACGGATACATTTGAAGTAACGTCGGCAGACAATTTGGAAAAATGCAGGTTCCATTCGGATTTGGCACAAGACGCGTCACCACAGACCGTGAAAGCACCGACACGTTGGTAATGCCGTCGGTCGTGAGATCCTAACCCACAGTATTGCGATTAAGAGTCCGACGCTCTACCAACTGAGCTACCGCGGCCCCGGAACCAACAAATCAAGAAGCCAAAGCCCACCTGGGAGCCTCTCAAAGCCCACCACGCTTCCCGCACCCGCGAACGACTGTGTCGCCCCCCCCCCAGTTCGGCGCTGAGCATCGTCGGTCGTGGCATTGCAGCACACTAGTACAACCACTGGACACATTACAATACATTGCGACTGGTAATCTAAATATATATATAAAATTTAGATTTGTGTCGATGTCAAACAAAAATAGCGTACATTTAGAACTGGATTTCGAAATAAAAGCGCATTACAAACGCAGAAAACCTCATTAAAACATTTCGCACTGACAGAGGTCGATTCACTTCACCAATTGATGCATGTCAAATCGGAAGAAAGCAGTCTCGCTCAATTCCATTACCAAGAGCATCTCGTTAATTTTTCCATTCGATGAGAAAATGATCGAGTGCTTCAAAACGTGGAAACCATGCCTAATGGAAAACAAGTCAGTTGATAGATCGGTGCGACGAAGACGCAGCCTACGCTTTTCCAAATTGCCGTTCTCGTTCCATGATTCGATGGTTCGACTCCGCACAATTCCACGCTCCAAGCGATGGTTAACCTTGGCATGCGTTTCAGCAAAACTTTAAAACGTATCTCCTTTCACAGTATCTTTTCTAATATCCCAGCATTCGACCAGAAGTGGTGATACACAAAAATTTTGCGACGCAATTGCATGTAAAGGTATTACCAAAGAAGCGCACACGTGCATCGGCTAAATTAGAATCTCGAAACAAAGATGAAGGTACAGTCGTAACTCCATACAAATTCGCTTCAGCGACCATCTATCATTTGCCATCGCGCCGATCCGTCTGACAGGCCTCTGACGGTCACATTTCCTCGGAGCTCACATTATACCTGCACTGGCAAACTGCGCCGCAAGCGCCGGCTGCGCTGCGGCACAGTCTACCCTGCCTTCTTCGGATATCAGTGGACGGCGGGTCGGCTCCAATTTCCGGAGCTCAGCGCCCACGTAAAATGCTCATCAGCGGCGAAGAACGCGCCCGTGCCCACCTCAGGGAGTCAGCTTAGTGTCCAGATTCACTCAGCCGGATTGTCGCGGCTCCGGGATCCGCACCGCACGCACAAGCTGATGACAATGACCCCCCCCCCGGACCACCTCCAAGGTGCATGACAGAGATCGGCTGCGGTAACGAGTGTCTCGAGTGTTTTGAGTGATGTTAGTGTTCCGAGTTCCCGAGTATCCTAGCATTCCGTGTGCCCCGCTCCCCGAGTATTCTGCATGCTTCCAGTGTTCTGAATATTCCGAGTGTTTCAAATATTCTGAGTGTCCCCAGTGTTGAGTGCCCCAGTATTTTTAGTGTTCCGAGTGTCAGAGTGCCCAAGCCCGGGTGTCCGAGTTTCCGGGTGTCACCAGTGTGTGCCGAGTGTTCCGAGATCCTTGAGTGTCCAGAGTGCCCCGCGTGTTCGAGTGTCTAGGCTTCGCCAGTGTGCGGTACTCAGTGTCTATGCATGTCTTCGTGTCTCAGTGTACGGGCTTCTTAGTGCACATCTATATCCAGGCACAGCCCACTCGCCCGCCCACTGCCGTGCGTACCTCTAACCAGGCACCGCCCACTCCCCCCCACCGCCCCTCGCCCGCCCACAGCCGTGCGCACCTCTAACCAGGCACCGCCCACTCGCCCGCCCACAGCCGTGCGTACCTCTAACCAGGCACCGCCCACTCGCCCGCCCACAGCCGTGCGTACCTCTAACCAGGCACCGCCCACTCGCCCGCCCACAGCCGTGCGTACCTCTAACCAGGCACCGCCCACTCGCCCGCCCACAGCCGTGCGCACCTCTAACCAGGCACCGCCCACTGGCCCGCCCACAGCCGTGCCCAGCAATTGGTTCGCAGTGGCAGGATGAGCCGTCTCAGCGCTCTCACCCCCTGCCCCACTCCCGGGTCGGTGGAGCACCGCTCTCCACTTGGGCGTTCTTCGCCTGACACAGCCACTGACACAACCGCTGACACCGACACAGTCACGGGGTCACTAACGCTAATAGCCACTGACACACAACTACTGACACCGACAGAGCCATTGACACTGACATGGCCACTGACACAGCCACTAACACTGACATAACTACTGACACTGCTACAGATACTTACACTGACACAGCTGCTAACACTGCACAGCCAAACACAGCCACTGACACAGCCACTAACACTGACAGAACTACTGACACTACTACAGATACTTACACTGACACAGCTGCTAACACTGCACAGCCAAGCGCAGCCACTGATACACCCACTAACACTGACACAGCTACTGATATTGACACAGCTACTGACACTGACACGGTCACTGACATATCTCCTGACGGGACGGTCTGCCCGAGTCTCCCGTGGAAGGACTTATCTTCACATAAACTTTAAATCTGCATCCATCTTCGTCAGATGTACATAAACATTTTCAAATTTTGCCAGTAAAGATGTAACCATGATATGGCATGGTACATAATGCACCTTGCATGCGACTGTACAACATAAGTATATGTCTACGTACAGCCCAGCTCCACTTCAAAACATATCCCAACGGCAAATGAAAGCCAGTCATGTCAGCTGTGTTTTGCTGGTATGCACCCATTTCTTACGTGCACCGACACAAACCTATGGCAGATGTCAACAAAGGGTAAATATCTCACTTTAAATGAAAATAATTGTCCTTCCATGCGCTGCTTTATACAAAAATTCCTGAAGTTGGACACACCCGGGCAACACCTGGATGCACCCTCCAGGGAGCACCGCCGCAGCGGGGGTGACGGGTTAGCTGCATCCTCTTTGTGCTCCCCTTCCCACTCCCACAGCCGCGTTTTAAGTAAGAAGCACAGCACCTTTGGTGTTGTATTGGTGTTGTGTAAGAAGCACAAATAATTTAACTAAAAACCTCATGTCCGTCATCCCCGCATGATATTTTGTATGGAAGGGATCCATCGTACCCACCAGACCGATACTACCACAGATATTAGTGCAGGGTGGCATGAATAGCACTGCACTTGGCGGCACTGAGTGTCGCACCAAGTGTAGCATCGAGTGTGGCACCAAGGGTAGCAAGGAGTGTCGCACCAAGTGTAGCACCGAGTGTAGCACCAAGGGTAGCAAGGAGTGTCACACCAAGTGTAGACCGAGTTAGCACCAAAGGGTAGCAAGGAGTGTCACACCAAGCGTAGCACCGAGTGTAGCACCGAGTGTCGCACCAAGTATCGCATCAAGTGTCGCACGAAGTAGCATGCCGAATGTCGCACCAAGTACCGCACCGAGTGTCGCACAGTGCATCGCATCGTTACATCAGCAGCATAAGGACGCTGGTGTCTGGGCTCCGAACGACAAAACGCACAATCAGCTGCCGGACATGAGCGAGAGAGGAGTCTCATTCACAGCCCCAAACTCCACCACTCCCGCTGACTGTGCATAGCCCCGGTCTCCTCCACCCCCACTGTCGACACACAGGCCCGCTCTCCCCACTCCCAGCCAGCACACAGGCCCGTTCTCCCCACTCCCAGCCAGCACACAGCCCCGCTCTCCCCACTCCCAGCCAGCACACAGGCCGTTCTCCTCCACTCCCAGCCAGCACACAGCCCCGCTCTCCCCACTCCCGCTGACGGCACACAGCCCCAGTCTCGCCCACTCCCAGCCAACACACAGGGCCGTTCTCCTCCACCCCCACTGCCGGCACACAGCCCCGCTCTCCCCACTCCCACCAACGGCACACAGCCCCGCTCTCCCCACCCCCAGCCAGCACACAGGCCCGATCTCCCCACTCCCAGCCAGCACACAGACCCGCTCTCTTCCCCTTCCACTCCCAGCCGGCCAGACGTCATCAGTCAGCAGCGGCACACCTTCCGACGGCGAGCGATTAATCTCCGTCTGGACAGCTCCCCAGACCAACCCATCGCCGCGGCGAGCTCGCTGCGTCGGCTCCGCCGTTCTTGGGAGTCCATTTCACGTGGAGACAGACCGGCATCAATTCTGGCTTTGACCTTCAGCAGCAACGACCGGCCTATCATTGTCTACACTTAAGGGGGACACGCACACCACTTCGACTAAGTGGAGGGGTTTAAGCCTCGATAATGTCGGGGAATTGACTCAGTTGGTGTTGATAATGCATTACTTGAGCGATTTATTACACAGGCAAGGTTACAGGCTGCGGTCTTTGTTTGCGTGCAGCGATGTCCATTGGCGGCGCAAAAGTTGGGTGATCACGTACGAGATCGCCGAGCCTTCGGAGGTGGGGAAGGGAAGGGAAGTGGCGACATGCAACGGTGGCACACAAAGGGCTCCGCTTGTTCAAGAATACGCGTTCAACGGGGGAAAACGATAAACTGTCTGCGTCTTGACCGGATCCCCTGGGTGGATTTCCACGTGGAGTTTAATCACATCAACAGGAACCAATTTCAGGTCTGAACTGTAATGTTTAAAATTAAGGAGTGGGCAGAGATCCAAAGCGCCGGCAGCCACCAGCCACAGGCTCGCAGGCTGGGTGAGCCCGCCGCTCTGCCTTCAATCCCTCTGCCCCCGTCTGTCAGCCCCCTCTGTCTCTCTGCTCCCTCCGTCTCCCTCTTTCTGTCTCTCTGCCCCTAGCTCTCTACCTCCCGCATTTCTGCATACTGTCTATTTCCCTCCTGTCTCTCCGCCCTCTGTATCTCTACCTCTCGTATCTCTTCCTCCTGTCTCCTGTCTCCTGTCTCTCTGCCTCCTGTCACCCTGTCTGCGACAGAGTTAGGTCGCTACGTTGCATGACCAGAGGCGGTCGGGAAGCCCCCCACCCCACCCCCGCCCCGTCATCAGAACCTGCACGGACGGCGGGTTGTAATTGTCACCACCCGGCACAATTTGCGGCGGGTGCAACGAAAATGCGTCCGACGCCCGCGACCGCGACAGGATCCAATTGGCCTGACCGCAAATTCCGAATGGGTCCGAACAGTACGACTCGACACCACACACAGCCGAACCTCAACACCGCCAGCACTGTCGGCCGCAGCCCGTGGTATAACTGGCGTCACGAATGGCTTGGCAGTAGGGTAGGACGTCCTGGCATCTAAATATCCCATATAGGATCACTGTTTCCCACTGCACCAAGGTACCATTGACGTCACAAATCGCTTGGCAGTTTTGCTGAGCGTCCTGGTACCTGGACGTCTTGCATAAGTAGAATGTTTCCGAGCGCACCAATGCCTAAGCAGTGTATTCAGGTGCCAGGACGCCCGCCGTAACTGCCAAGCTATTTGTGATCTCAATAGTACACACAATGGCGTCCACGTCGTTTCCCTCAACGTCGCCGTCATTCGAGCCAGTGCCGCGGAATTGAGCACGCTTCCGTTCCGCCCTGGGACGGGTCGTCTACGGTCGGCTGTCCCTCCGAAATGTTGCATATTCGTCCATATTGCAAACTGCGAGGCTGCTCGGACGGCTAATGGCGGGACGACGCGAGCATCTCTTCGTCCGGAGAACATGGCCGCCACGCCCCCTCCCAATCCACGGCGTGCATTGACCCAAGCACCGACGACCAACACTTGACGTCTGGTTGTCTGTTTGCTCTGCTTTGCTGTGGTGTGCATTCCGCACATTCCCGCGACAAGCTTATAACGGTTCCAGCCGGACAGACGACTATATAAACACGTGCGCCCGAGGCCACGCCGAGGTGGCGCCGGCCGTCTGCGGCGGTCTCTAGAGACAACCTCTGGAGACACCCTCTGGAGACAACCCCTGGAGACAACCCCTGGAGACCTCTGGAAAACTCTGGAGACACCCTCTGGAGACCTCTGGAGACAACCTCTGGAGACAACCTCTGGAGACAACCTCTGGAGACAACCTCTAGACACCTCTGGAGACAACCTCTGGAGACAACCTCTGGAGACCTCTGGAAACCTCTGGAGACCTAACCTCTGGAGATACCCTCTGGAGACAACCTCTGGAGACCTCTGGAAACCTCTGAAGACAACCTCTGGAGACAACCTCTGGAGACACCCTCTGGAGACCTCTGGAAACCTCTGGAGACAACCTCTGGAGACAACCTCTGGAGACAACCTCTGGAGACAACCTCTGGAGACAACCTCTGGAGACAACTTCTGGAGACAACCTCTGGAGACCTCTGAAGACAACATCTGGAGACAACCTCTGGAGCATACGGTACCAGCACAGGGTGTTCAAACTCGCTCCCAATTAGATGTCACGATGAACGTTTATGAATCTCCTCTGAAGAAGTTGTGACAGACAATGACGCTAGAACCGAATTCAGCTCATTCCTTGTCTCGAAGCAGGTCCCATTACGACTTTGATGACTATAATCCTCAGGATTTGGAAGCTATCTCAACTTGAAATTGCATCTACATCCCTGCCTCGGCGCCTAAAATCACGAATTTGGAAGCACTGCACCGGCATGTATGATAACGCGAGCACCGGGTTGCCGGTGCCAACCGGACGCGAAGGGGACGCGTTCCGGCTCCGCCACCGGGACCCACCCTCAGTACGTGTGGTCCCTCCACGTGTCACCAGCTCGCAGTACGTGTGGTCCCTCCACGTGTCACACGCGGCGCCCCGACTCCCGGGACCCGCCCTCAGTACGTGTGGTCCCTCCACATGTCACACGCGGCGCCCCGACTCCCGGGACCCGCCCTTAGTACGTGTTGTCCCTCCACGTGCCACACGCGGCGCCCCGACTCCCAGGACCTGCCCTCAGTACGTGTAGTCCCTCCACGTGTCATCAGCTCGCGGTACGTGTGGTCCCTCCACGTGTCACCAGCTCGCAGTACGTGTGGTCCCTCCACGTGTCACCAGCCCGCAGTACGTGTGGTCCCTCCACGTGTCACCACGCGGTACGGTGGTCCCTCCCCGTGTTGACCTGCCCTCAGTACGTGTAGTCCCTCCACGTGTCACCAGCTCGCAGTACGTGTGGTCCATCCACGTGTCACCAGCTCGCAGTACGTGTAGTCCCTCCACGTGTCACCAGCTCGCAGTACGTGTGGTCCCTCCACGTGCCACACGCGACACCCCGACTGACGGTACCGAGCCGGGCTCCTCAGCAGTGGCGACATCTGGACGACGGCGCTACTTGTACATCGCGTCGCAGTCACTCACCTGAAACACAGGGAGGCGACCAGTCAGGAGAGAGGTCACGGGTCACATGCGAACCGAGGCAGCGGTCGGGACACGTATGGATACAGCATGAACACACGGACACACGAACACAATAACATACAGACGCACGGGCGCACGAGCACACAGACACACGGGCGCACCGACACACGGACACACGGATACATGGACACAGGGGGATACACGGACACATGGACACGGGGGCACAGGAGGATCCACGGACATGGATACACGGACACAGAGGCATATGCACACTGGGACACAGGGGATGCATAGACACACGTGCACATGGGCACAGGGGGATACACAGAACATGGATATACGGACACATATGCATATGCACACTGGGACACAGGGGATGCATAGACACACGTACACATAGGAACAGTGGGATACACAGAACATGGATACACGGACACAGGGACATATGGACACTGGGACACAGGGGATACATAGACACACGTACACGTAGGAACAGTGGGATACTCGGAACATGGATACACGGACACAGTGACATATGGACACTGGGACACAGGGACACATGCATACATAGACACAGTGACATATGGACACTGGGACACAGGGAAACAGACACAACACAGATACCACAGACGGGCACAACAACACGGGGACACAGGCACGGGCACACACACACACGGATACACAGGCACGGGCAGACGTGCAGTCTTTACATCACGGTGCGCGACGGATCATAACGGCTATGAAGAATGAGAGACCATTTGTTGTCATAAGTTTTCCACTCGCACAGCCTGACGTTTCGGATGATTACTCAGGCAGCGTATTACCACCAGGAAATGTTTGCTGAGTGCTGATGGTGTGTTGGTGTGATGGTGTACCGGGAGGTGACCTCGGGGCCGAGTATGTCATCAAATAAGAAACCAGGCAAACAGTGGTCAGGCACTTGCAGGCAACAACCTTGGGTTCTTTTTCGACGCATTCAACCGCTAGGTTATATAGCGTCGCCAACCTCTCACGCCGATTGGTCGCGGGTGGACTCGGTAAATTCCGTCGATTGTGAGATTCGAACCCACGATCTTGCGATCAACAGTCCGACGCTCTACCAACTGAGTTACCGTGGCCCCCTGCAGGCGTCAACCGAACGCCAACCATCGCATTCAAGTGTCAAACCACACACCGACCCCTGTCGCAGCCATGCTGTTCGGATCACCAGGTAACGAAAATCCAGCCACCACAAGACCAGCCGAAATCCCACAAAAACCAAGGTGTTGCCAATCCACCAAGACCAGCCGAATAGGTGTTGCAATCTCGCCACCACAAGACCAGCACAGGTGTTGCCAATCTCGCCACCACAAGACCAGCCGAATAGGTGTTGCCAATCTCGCCACCACAAGACCAGCCGATAGGTGTTGCCAATCTCGCCACCACAAGACCAGCCGAATAGGTGTTGCCAATCCCGCCACCACAAGACCAGCCGAATAGGTGTTGCCAATCCGCCACCACACGACCAGCCGAATAGGTGTTGCCAATCTCGCCACCACAAGACCAGCCGAATAGGTGTTGCCAATCCCGCCACCACAAGACTAGCCAACTGTGTCAAGGTGTTGTCAAGGCGGTACGGCAAGTTCCTGTATCTGTAGTTTCTTTAGTTTCTGCGTGTTATAATTGAAATACCGCTTCAGTTCTTTAAACTCAATTTTGAAACAATAGTGTACTCATAAATAAGTGCATACTTTTTCAGTTAATTTGTGGAACACCTATATACATGCCTATTATAATGATAGCGATTGTGATACCATGGTATCTGCAGATAGCATTGCTTAGCATACTACATCACAGATCATCTCTGCACCTGGAATTATGTTACGAGATCCTCATGTATCACAATCCGTAATGCTGAGCATAATCATGCTACTTATACACCAAATACTTTTACAAATAAGTCACGGAAACTTCATGGGCACATCAACAAACACAAATCCGTAACAGCCACTGCACGTGGAGGGCATGTATTGTGAAATATATAAATAGATGTCGATACTTCCTTGAAAGGGAGTCTCTTCGGTGCTCAGAAAGTGGCACACCCCACCCTATTTCACGAATAATGTACAGCTGTGCCGCCGGTCACGCACCGTTCGCCTCCGTCTGGGGCTGCGCGTCACGTCCTGGCGCCAGAACTGTCGGCGAGCGGGCGGCTCCTCGGACGGCTCGCGTCTCCAGCAGCAGAGAAGATCCGCCCAGCGCATCTCAGGCCACAGGTCAGGTCACAGGTCACAGGCCGCCGGCCGCAGGTCATCCGTCAGAGATAGATCACATGATCACAGATAGATACGTCGATCTATCTATCTGATCTATCTATCTGACTCATAGATACGTCACATGTCAGTGGTCAAGGATCACGGGTCACGGATAAATCACAGGGCATTCGTCATGGATGGGTCACAGGCTACGGTGCACGGATAGGTGACAGGTCAGGGTCACATATAACTCACAGGTCAGAGGTCACGGCCGCCATAGTCAGACCGGCCCGTCCCAGGGGCCGCCCCAGGTGAAGCACAACCGGCCCGCTCCGCCGACACCTCGACCACGCCCCCAGCGGCGCCGCCACGGGCCACGCCCCATCGCCACACCGGCGTGCGCCCCACGCAACACGGCGTCCTCTCTCACGGCTCACACTATTGAGATCCGACCACTGAGACCACGCGCTTGTCGACGGGCTGATGTCACGTGACTGCGCCACGTGACATCCGCGAGTCCACCCGAGTCCAGCGCGCCGACCGCCGCGTGTCCAGCGTTCTGGCCGGCCCTCACCCGGCCAGTTCACCCGACACTCACACGGCCTTCACACGCGCACAGCGCCGCGGGACGCTGCCAGGTGACGACGCGGCCACCACGCGGCAGCGACTGCCGCTGCCGCTGCCGCTGCCGGGGCCGGTGTCGGTGTCGGGAGCCGGGAGCCGGGAGCCGGGAGCCGGGGGTCGGGCCGACCCCTCCCGGCGGAGAGGTAAGGCGACACGCCGGCCGGCCGATCCGGTGACGTCGGGACGTGACCTGGCCGTGGCCCGGGGGCGCGGCGCGTGACCCGGCATCGTGTGACGTCAGACAGCGACGGCGCCGCAACAGGCCACTGGCCGCCGGCCGGCCGCCGCTGCAAATGTAGCCTGTGGACACTGTAGCCTGTAGCCTGTAGTAGCATGTGGCCTTTAATATTCGGTTGCATGTAGCCTGTTGTATGTAGTGTGCTATATGTAGCCTACGTTAGTCTGATGTTGGTGTTTAAGGACGGATCGACTACATTGGTCGTGTAGCTATTAGTCTGATGTACGTGACCTGTAGTAGTATGTGGCCACTGCTACATGTAGCATGTAGTAGCATGTAGTAGTCTGAAGCCTTGTCCTGGGTTTTGTGGTTCAGAACATTAACCCTCAGGAAAATTACAATCATATTTTCTCGGATGAAGGATTGAATAGAGTTGACTGATAATGACTTACCAGTTGGATAATGCGTTGTAAAATAGCTTAAGGTTCTTATATTCTCTAGCCTGGCCGAAATGGCGAGAGCACCACCTCGTGTGTCTGATATGAGCGCACCCCCCCCCCCCCTCCGGGCTGCTGAGTCGCACGCGGGGAGGGAGACGGGCGGTGGGGGATGTTTCGGCGAGCCGTGACGTTTCCGGGCGCGGCTGTGCCGCCGGCGTGCCGTGGCACACCAGGCGTGAGACGGTCGGAGCCTGAATATTCTGAATATTCACAGGTAGTCCAGGCTGAATATTCACAGGGTCGGCCGCCGCCCCGGCCCACTGCGACACCGCCTGCCGCCGGGGTCACGTGACCCACCGACACAAGAGTGTCACCGGGCGGCGCGTGACCTTCCGACACGACCGACACGGATCACGTGACCTTCCGTCACCACATTGTCATCGGGGTCACGTGACCTTCCGTCATCACCTTGTCACCGGGGTCACGTGACCTTCCGTCACCACCTTGTCACCGGGGTCACGTGACCTTCCGTCACCACCTTGTCACCGGGCGGCGCGTGACCTTCCGTCACCACCTTGTCACCGTGGTCACGTGACCCACCGTCACCACCTTGTCACCGGGGTCACGTGACCTTCCGTCACCACGGTGCTACACGGCGTCACGTGACCTACCACGATACTGTTGACTGAATCACGTAACACTTCAATGGTGAGTGGCCGGTGTCAACATTACGGCGGCGCCGGCCAGGCAGAGCGAAGGCACAGCCCCGTGTTACACACCGCACTACAACACTCGCCTTCCCGTGAACCACCTCCAAATGCTGGTATACCTTCTCCAGCGTATACCCAGCCCTCCAGACCGCGTCTCCCAGCTCCCCACACCCAGACCGCGTCTCCCAGCTCTCCAGACCGCGTCTCCCAGCTCTTCAGACCACGTCTCTCCGCCCTCCAGACGTCTCCCAACTCTCCAGACGTCTCCCAGTTCTCCAAACGTCTCCCAGCCCTCCAGACCGCGTCTCCCATCCTTCCAGACCGCGTCTCCCCGGTTCCCCGTTGGTACCGCGGGTCGCGCTGACGTCGACCCGCGCCGAACTGGACAACCCGAGCTTACGACAGCCGAGCTACGGCCGAGCTACGGCCGAGCTACGGCCGAGCTACGGCCGTGCCACGGCCACGAGCCGTAATTGAAGCAGAAGAAACGGCGACAGCGCGAAATGAGCGCCGCGCCGCGCCGCACAAACGAGCCGCCGGAATCGATAGCGGCCGGGAGAGCAAAAACTCTCTCGAGACATCGCATCGGCGGACCACGCGCAATTGGACGTGTGCCAGACAAAACCAAATGCCAAATGTGCTTAGAAGAGCGACGTGACGTGAATGGCACTGCAGTAAACATCAAATCTAATCAGACCCAGCGGGGAGTGGAGAGAAAACAGACGGGGACAGGGACAGGGACGGGGACAGGGAGAGGGACAGGGACAGGGACAGGAACAGGGACAGGGGCAGGGGTAGGGACAGGAGCAGGGGTGGGAGCGGTGTGCAGGGACAGAGACAGGATCAGGGGTGGGAGCGGGGGCAGGGACAGGGACAGGGACAGGGACAGGGACAGAGACGGGGACAGGGACAGAGACGGGGACAGGGACAGGGACAGGGACAGGGACAGGGACAGGGACAGGGACAGGGACAGGGACAGGGACAGGGACATAAACAAGAACAGGGGTGGGAGCAGGGGCAGGGACGCACTGTCAAGGTTAGAGACAGAAATAGGTCAGTCAGAGGCATACATAAGTTCAGAATAAAACGGATATGGGGAGGTAGAGACGCACATAAATAAGGCAGCAGAAAAGACGAAGTGCATGTACAAAAAAATGGAAAGAGCATAGCGACAGGAACAATGAGGAAGACAAATATAGCGGGGGAAGAAGTTAGTTAGCTTAAAAGAACGAGAAAGAGCAAAAGCGAGAGCTAGACCGAGACCGAGACCGAGACCGAGAGAGAGAGAGAGAGAGAAAGAGAGAAAGAGAGGAGAGAGAGACATCAACATCATTAGCGTGGCCAGCATCGTCAGCGTTGTCAACGTCCTCAAAATGGTTATGATCGTCAGCGTCGTCAACGTTGTCGGCATTGCCCGCATCATCAGCTTCATCAGCGTCATCAGCACGGTGACTCGAGTGATAAAACACAGCAGACGAGCGGGATCGGCACGACTCCACCAGCACCACTGCACCAACCCAGTCCTCTGCGCCGGAGGCACTAAACCTAGAGACAGTTGTCGCATCGTCACGCGGTTCCATCGGGGATAATATTCATCATTTGCCATCCGCGCTGAAAAAAGCGCTGGTTTAGTACGGCCGCACGCAATAAACTACCGCATGACCAACGCAGTCGATGCGCCCGTAAGCCCAAATAACCAACCGACCACGCAATAAACTAGCTCACCGCTTCCTGTCGCGCCAGGCGTACAGCCTGCTCGGTAGGTTATAATATTAATGACCTGAAACTTGCATACTTGGAGAAACTGTGCCGACAAATGAAGACGCAGCACCCGCCGGGACGGCTGACGCTGCTGTCGTGGTCTGGTGGGACGGCTGGCGCTGCTGCCGTGGTCTGGTGAGACGGCTGGTCTCGTGGGACGGCTGGCGCTGCTGCCATGGTCTGGTGGGACGGCTGACGCTGCTGCCATGGTCTGGTGGGACGGCTGACGCTGCTGCCGTGGCACGTTGGTCTGGTGGGACGGCTGACGCTGCTGCCGTGGCACGTTGGTCTGGTGGGACGGCTGACGCTGCTGCCGTGGCACGTTGGTCTGGTGGGACGGCTGGCGCTGCTGCCGTGGTCTGGTGGGACGGCTGGCGCTGCTGCCATGGCACGCTGGTCTGGTGGGACGGCTGGAGCTGCTGCCGTGTTCTGGTGGGACGGCTGGCGCTGCTGCCATGGCACGCTGGTCTGGTGGGACGGCTGGCGCTGCTGCCGTGGTCTGGTGGGACGGCTGGTCTGGTGGGACGGCTGGCTCTGCTGCCGTGGTCTGGTGGGACGGCTGGTGCTGCTGCCGTGGCACGCTGGTCTGGTGGGACGGCTGACGCTGCTGCCGTGGTCTGGTGGGACGGCTGGTCTGGTGGGACGGCTGGCGCTGCTGCCGTGGCACGCTGGTCTGGTGCGCCACACCGCCCACCCACGGCTCAGACGCGAGCGGGAAACGGCGAATCCAGAACATGGCGATCAGTAAAACCCGGCCGGAAGGGTCTGGCGTTGGTTCCTAGTTGTCGCAATGCAGCAGCTCGAGGTCAGGAAAGGAAGACGATTGTGAAGTATCGCCGGACAGTGATTCCCTGCGTGTATCTGCGTCGCGGGGACGAGTAGCCTAGGGGTAAGTTGCTCGTCTCACAATCTAGTTCGAGTCTCATTTGTCGCTACTCTTCGCCCGCGACCAATCGGCGTGGGAGATTGGCGACGCTGCATGACTCAACGGTTGATGTGTCGTAAAACCAATAACCAACCAACAGTATCTGCATCGCTTTAGGGCGCATCGACCATGGTGACCATATAGCGTATCCGCCTGGGAGTAATTGCCTGCCTGGTAATGATTCCCTGCCTAGCCTTTGCCTGTGCCAAGCGCTCGACGCTCGGCGAGTTCCCGCGCCTCGCGCCCGTGCCAAGCGGTCGACGCTCGGCCAATTTAGTGTCTCTGAACGACGGCCTCGACGACCAGTAGCTGCTCGTCGGTCGGTAACCCCCTCACCCCCGCCCACTGAGTGCCGTCGACTGCACCCAATCACCGACGGTCGCCGCGTCGACCGACTCCCCGGGGTGCGGCGATCCCCGCAAATCCCCGCAGACAGCACATACCCACCCGTAGCCCGTGATTAACCCCATAGCGGACTGACATAGTCTGCCGGAAAATACCATAGCTCGCGAACTTCCCCATAGCCTGCAGGCAGATCCCATAGCCCGCGGGCTGCCCCAAGGCCCGCGGGCCGATCCCATGGCCTGCTGGCAGCTCCAGTGACCTGCGGGTTGACACAGTCCGCGGTGCACCGTGAGTCGCTCGAGTCGTGAGTCGCACCGAAAGTCGTGAGTCAGCGTCACCGTAGATGTCAGCGTCACCGTCAGCGTCAGCGTCACCGTCAGCGTCACCGTCACCGTCACCGTCACCGTCACCGTCAGCGTCACCGTCACCGTCACCGTCACCGTCACCGTCACCGTCAGCGTCACCGTCACCGTCACCGTCACCGTCACCGTCAGCGTCAGCGTCACCAGTCACGTCACGTCACCGCGTCAGCGTCAGCGTCACGTCAGCGTCACCGTCACCGTCACGCGTCACGCGTCAGCGTCAGCGTCAGCCGTCACCGTCACCGTCACCGTCACCGTCACCGTCACCGTCACTGTCACAGTCACCGTCAGCGTCACTATCACCATCACCGTCACCGTCACTGTTAGCGTCCGCGTCCGCGTCCACGTCAGCGTCAGCGTCACCATCAGCGTCAGCGTCATCAGCGTCAGCGTCAGCGTCATCAACGTCGGAGTCGGAGTCGGAGTCGGAGTCGGAGTCGGAGTCGGAGTCCAAGCCGGCGAGGATCGGCGACATGGCCGGCGCCAAAAATCGATGGCGTCAACACCGGGCGACGCCAGCCGGCTAAGCACAACATCCGGCCGCTAGGCTGCAGCACTCCCTGTCGGCTGCCATCCGCGCCGGCAAACGGCACTTGTGGCAGCGCTCTGATGGTACCTGGGAGAGGGCTCCGACGGTACCTGGGAGAGGGCTCTGACGGTATCTGGGAGAGGGACTCTGACGGTACCTGGGAGAGGACGGTACCTGGGAGAGGGCTCCGACGGTACCTGGGAGAGGGCTCCGACGGTACCTGGGAGAGGGCTCTGACGGTACCTGGGAGAGGGCTCTGACGGTACCTGGGAGAGGGCTCCGACGGTACCTGGGAGAGGGCTCTGACGGTACCTGGGAGAGGGCTCCGACGGTACCTGGGAGAGGGCTCCGATGGTACCTGGGAGAGGGCCTCTGACGGTACCTGGGAGAGGGCTCTGACGGTACCTGGGAGAGGGCTCTGACGGTACCTGGGAGAGGGCTCTGACGGTACCTGGGAGAGGGCTCTGACGGTACCTGGGAGAGGGCTCCGACGGTACCTGGGAGAGGGCTCCGACGGTACCTGGGAGAGGGCTCTGACGGTACCTGGGAGAGGGCTCCGACGGTACCTGGGAGAGGGCTCTGACGGTACCTGGGAGAGGGCTCTGACGGTACCTGGGAGAGGGCCGTACCTGGGAGAGGGCTCCGACGGTATCTGGGAGAGGGCTCTGACGGTACCTGGGAGAGGGCTCTGACGGTACCTGGGAGAGGGCTCTGACGGTACCTGGGAGAGGGCTCTGACGGTACCTGGGAGAGGGCTCTGACGGTACCTGGGAGAGGGCTCTGACGGTACCTGGGAGAGGGCTCGACGGTACCTGGGCACGACCGAGGGCCACGACCTGGGAGAGGGCTCTGACGGTACCTGGGAGAGGGCTCCGACGGTACCTGGGAGAGGGCTCCGACGGTACCTGGGAGAGGGCTCCGACGGGTGGGTGGGACCTGAGCTCTGGTGGTACCAGAAAGTACTTTGACGGTACCTGGGGTGGCAGACCAAGACTGACCTCGGGTCCAGTTCGAGCTAAACCAGGCCTGCAACCCTCAGCTAGCAAACTTCCAGTTAGGAAGTGCCTGCCGGACTGACCTTTGACCTCAACCTGGACGCACAGACAGCGGATAAAAACGACCAACGTCACGGGAAAATCTGCAACCACGAAGTATGAAAATGGCTCTGTGAAATCCAGCATTGATCACACTGCAATACGGATCCAGCTTAGCTCTACGTCAGATAATCGACATTGGAAATTATCGTTCCTCCCCGCACACACACACACACACTCAATCATGCTCCACCATTGTCGTAATTGCTGCTTCAAATAGTGACGGGGCATTGCAGCGTGGCAGACAGACATCGCATCGCATGAATCATGATAGCGTGACGGCGCAACGTCATGATGCCATAACGGTATGTAGTTATGGTGAGTGTATTCAAGCGCAACAGTGTAGGCACATCGACACAGCAGCGTGGGGTGGTGGCTGGACCCTCTGACCTCAACTGGGCCGGCAGGTCAGGATGTAGTGACCTCGAGGGGGAGGACCTCTCACCTCAACTGGGCCGCCAGGCCGGGATGTACCGACTTCGGGACTACCTCAACTGGGCCGCCAGGCCGGATGTACGACCTCGGGGGGCGGACCTCTGCCTCAACTGGCAGGCCGGGATGTACCGACCTCGAGGGGCGGACCTCTGACCTCAACTGGACAGCCACGGCAGGATGTACCGACCTCGAGGGGGCGGACCTCTGACCTCAACTGGACAGCCGCGGCAGGATGTACCGACCTCGAGGTGGGGGAGGGAGACGAACCCCTGACCTGAGCTGTGACCACCGATCCCCGGCGATTGAACCCGGGATCTGAATAGGGACGTGCTCCCTTGGTGGCCGACCGCCGACCTGAGTGGGAGTGTCCCAACCCCAGAGAAAGGGGCGAATATCGGTAGTCCTTGAACCGGGGTGTCAGCGACCAGTTATCCCCGGGGACATACCCTCCCCACCCAACCACCACCACCACCACCACCACCAGTGGAAGTGCAAATAAGCCACGCCGCCAGCCAGCCAACGTCACAATTGGGCCAGGCCGGGCCGGGTCACGGGTCACGGGCGACCGGGTATTGTCACGGAAGTCGCAAGTCACGGAAGCGGCCGAGTATTGCGCCGGCCGGCACTGGGTCATGGAGAGCTACGGGCCACCAGGAAGGCACCGGGTCACGAGGATAGCGCTGGGTCACGTGGAGAGCGCCGGGTCACATGGAGAGCACCGGGTCATATGGAGAGCGCTGGGTTACAAGGAGAGCGCTGGGTCACATGGAGAGAGCTGGGTCACGTGGAGAGCGTCCGGTCACGAGGATAGCGCCGGGACATATGGAGAGCGCTGGGTCACAAGGAGAGCGCTGAGTCACACGGAGAGTACTGGGCCACAAGGAAGACACCGGGTCACAAGGAGAGCGTCGGGTCACTCGGAGAGAGCTGGGTCACGTGGCGAGCGTCGGGTCACGAGTATAGCGCTGGGTCACACGGAGAGCGCCGTGTCACACGGAGAGCGTGAGGTCACACAGCGATCAGCCCAGCTGGTCAGTGAAACTGCTGACTTCTACACACGGAAGCGGCCGCTGAGGTCATAATGTCAAGGTCATAAAGTTTTAAGACTCAATAAGAGACGCAGGGTCCCATCTGGGTCAAAGTTATAGATGATAAAGATACTATATGAGAAAAAGACGCTGAAACACCCTAATCAATGTTCCATCCAAAGTCCTAAAGAAACTATCCACCGGGTCAGAGGTCAGACCATACGGATGAGGCCGCCGGTCGTGCAGACCCAGGTGCTGAGACCGCCGATCGTGCACACCCCGGGTGCTGAGACCGCCGATCGTGCAGACCCCGGGTGCTGAGACCGCCGATCGTGCAGACCCCAGGTGCTGAGACCGCCGATCGTGCAGACCCCGGGTGCTGAGAGCGCCGATCGTGCAGACCCCAGGGGCTGAGGTCACGTATTCGGCAGAGGTCAGCCGGCGCTGTTCAACAGCAAATGGCCGCTGTGACCAGAGATGAAACCGAAAGTTGCTGCTGACGTCAGATGGTCAGAGACCCACGGAAATAGTCACCGAGATCACATATCACAGACCAAAACGCGTGTTGCTGTCAGGTATTCATCGAGAACTTTGCTGAGATCAGGGCAGATGTCAGGACAGACGTCAAGGCAGACGTCAGGATCCTCTAGAACAGACTCCACGCCAGACCACAGGACAGACTCCAGGTCAGACCCCAGGACAGACCCACCACAGACTCCAGGACAGACCCAGGACAGACGCCAGGAGACTTCAGAACAGACTTCAGAACAGACGTCAGAAGAGACACCAGTACAGGCGCCGGGAGTGGCAGGTCATCGACCCTGCTGTGCCGAGGCTCTGACCGGCGCCCCACAATGCGCACCACCGGAACATCGCCGTCGCGACGGACGCGGCAACCACCGTCTCCAACACGCGGGAGACGATGCGGCGGTCCCACGTCACGTCACGTCGCGTCACGTCTGGTGCCGACTCGGCTCGCGGCAATCATCAGAGCCCGATGTGTCTCACGTGGCCAGCCATGGCTGTGCGTCTGACGTGACGTCACAGTATGGCGTGACGTCACAGTCTGACGTGACGTCACATTCTGGCTCCACGTCACAGGCTGGCGTGATGCGACAGTCTGATGTGACGTCACAATCTGGCGTGACGTCACATTTTGACGTGATGTCACACTCGGACGTGACGCCACAGTCTGACGTGACGTCACAGTCCGACATGACGTCACAATCCGACGTGGCGCAAGCAGATGTCGCCGTCACAGACAGCATAACAGGCGACCTATCACTGAGTCGGACGATACATCGCGCTTCCCAGCTGGACTGACTACCAGGGGCGCCGGGTATCCGGTCATGCGTCACCCACCTCCGGGTATCCGACCACGGGTTACGGACCTCCGGGTATCCGACCACAGGTCACCGACCTCCGGGTACCCGACCACGGGTCACCCACCTCCGGGTATCCGACCACGGGTCACCGACCTCCGGGTATCCGACCACGGGTCACCGACCTCCGGATACCCGACCACGGGTCACCGACCTCCGGGATCCGACCACAGGTCACCGACCTCCGGGTATCCGACCACGGTCACCGACCTCCGGATACCCGACCACGGATCACCGACCTCCGGGTATCCGACCACGGGTCATCGACCTCCGGATACCCGACCACGGGTCACCGACCTCCGGATACTCGACCACGGGTCACCGACCTCCGGATACTCGACCACGGGCTACCAACTACCGGACATTCGACCACGGGCTACCGACCTCAAGATTTCCGACCACGGGTCACCGACTACCGGGTCACCGACCACAGGTCACCAACTACCGGGCATCCGATCACAGGTCACCAACTACTGGGTTTCCACCCACAGGTCACCAACCCCCGGGAGATCACGGGTCGCCGACCTGCGGCAGATCAGGCGTGTCACCGACCTTTTTGATGCGCAGGTCGCTGTCGTCGCCGGACGCGTGCGAGTCGACGCTGCGCTTGCGGCCGCAGGCCAGACAGTGGCAGTTCATGGTGCCGTGCGGGCAGCAGGCGCGTGCCTTCTTCATGGGCGGCACAGTGCGGCGGCGGCACACGGCGTCGGCGGGCAGCGGCGGCACGCGGCCGCCCGGCCAGCATCGATCCCCATTTGAAGCCGGCCGCAGCTCGGCCGGGACCGTGTGCCCGCAGGCGACGGCGCGGCGCGCGCCGCCGCCGGCCCGGGGCGTTGCCAGCCGCCAGACGGCTTATAGCCGCCATCGGACGGCCTATAGCCGCCGTCGGACGGTCGACAACCAGCCGCCAGCCGGCCTATAGCCGCCATCAGCCGGCCGACAACCAGCCGCCATCGGACGGCCGACAACCAGCCGCCAACCAGCCTATAGCCGCCGTCAGACGGCCGACAACCAGCCGCCAGCCGGCCTAGAGCCGCCGTCAGCCGGCCGACAACCAGCCGCCAGCCGGCCTATAGCCGCCGTCAGCCGGCTGACAACCAGCCGCCAGCCGGCCTATAGCCGCCATCAGCCGCCCGACAAGCAGCCGCCATCGGACGGCCGACAACCAGCCGCCAGCCGGCCTATAGCCGCCGTCAGCCGGCTGACAACCAGCCGCCAGCCGGCCTATAGCCGCCATCGGACGGCTGACAACCAGCCGCCAGCCGGCTGACAACCAGCCACCAGCTGGCCTATAGCCGCCATCGGACGGCTGACAACCAGCCGCCAGCCGGCTGACAACCAGCCACCAGCTTCCGCAGACAACCAGCCGCCAGCCGGCTGACAACCAGCTTAGCCGCCATCGGATGGCTGACAACCAGCCGCCAGCGGCCTATATTCGCCATCAGACGACCGACAACCAGCCGCCATCGGACGGCCGACAACCAGCTGTATCCAGGCAGCTGGAGGTGTTGGCATCAGCCAGCCGCGCGTCGGACCGATCCCGCCAGCAGTGTGCCGGAATTTATTGATCGTCGAGTGGAGAGTCTGACGGGTCGTCTCAATCCATCATGTTTGTTTCTTATTTGTGCTTTACGGCGCTTCGACCAGTCTTTGACGTCCATCAAAATCGCTTCCCGCCCATCGGGATCAGTGACGGTATTACAAGACGTCAGCATTATTATACATCGCAAATGACGAATCGGAAAAATGGCAGTTGTTGGCGAAACCTTCTCACGATAATTGTGGAAAAACTAAGTATTGACAAAAATTGTAGTTGATTGCAGACATATTCCACGGATATAAATTGCACGGAAACTTTGACAGGAAATAAAAACTCTGTTAGATTAAGTGAAAGCATACTTCCATGACGTGTTGGCTTCACGAAAATGTTTAATTACAGGACAGAGGCGGACCGAGGTGTTTTAAGGGGGAACTCCCCTGGAGGGATGCACTTCTTCGGCGCCTTCGGCTGAAAATCCCTTGAGCGTGGGTATGGGTGGGGGTGGAGGTACATTCGAGCCTACCCGGAGGAGTCCTACCCTTCCATGGGGTTGTGCATGCTCTCAGTTACCCTTGTATCTGCTCCTTTTCAAGGGACTGCATTCACTGGTATCGCCAAGCACGCGCCAAACCAGTGCGGCCAGTTTCCAAGTCTACCAAGAGGATTTCACCAGCATTCTTAACCCATGGCTACGAGGATGTTTACTCCACGCCCCCCGCCGCCCGTGTTGCCACTGAATCCCTGTCTACGCTAAACTCGTATGGAAAAGGAGCCAACCGACAATAAAAGACAAGACAAACGCAAAAACAAACAAGGCCAAAAAGGCGTATGGCCAGTAGCGTAGCCAAGGGGGCAAAGCGCGCAGCTGTCCTCCCCTCCCTGGAGGGTACGAGGGGGTCCTCCAGGTGGCCTATATTCTGACGCAGATTCCGAAGCAGATGCCGACACAGCCGCTGGTACCGCCACTGACTTAGCTTGTTTATTGGGTGGTTCACGACGCACTGTATGCACATTCACGGCTAATGGCGCCGCCCACACTGTTTCGCCGGTGGGCCGCGTGATTGGGGAATGTTCCGACCGGCGCTGGTGTCGAACCCGGGACCTTTTGTACCCAGAGCCCAACACCTTAACCATTCGGCCACCCCCGCCCCGCCGCTGACTCAGACTCAGCCTCAGCGGAACACCGGCACGGTCTCAGCACGTGTCTCTGGGTCAACAAAGCGGCGCGTTAACAAGCATTGGCCGGTGTGGAGACGGCGGCCTTGTGGTGCCAAACACGACAGACACGACCCCCCGCCGCGGCCGAGTGCTGATTTGGCACCAGGTGTCGCAGTCGGTCTGGCAACTCCGGCTGCGCTGCATCAGGCGGTCTGGCAACTCCAGAGCTGCGCTGCATCAGGCGGTCTGGCAACTCCAGAGCTGCGCTGCATCAGTCGGTCTGGCAACTCCAGAGCTGCGCTGCATCAGGCGGTCTGGCAACTCCGGCTGCGCTGCATCAGGCGGTCTGGCAACTCCAGCTGCGCTGCTGATCAGGCGGTCTGGCAACTCCAGAGCTGCGCTGTGACAGGCGGTCTGGCAACTCCTTAGCTGCGCTGCGTCAGTCGGTCGGTCTGGCAACTCCGGCTGCGCTGCATCAGGCGGTCTGGCAACTCCAGAGCTGCGCTGCATCAGTCGGTCTGGCAACTCCAGAGCTGCGCTGCATCAGGCGGTCTGGCAACTCCAGAGCTGCGCTGCATCAGTCGGTCTGGCAACTCCAGAGCTGCGCTGCATCAGGCGGTCTGGCAACTCCAGCTGCGCTGCATCAGGCGGTCAAAATTGGAGTTTTGCGGCAGCACGTACAGCTTGAGGTGATGTCTGAGCGCAGTCTTTGTGTGAAACTCAATCACATTGTATTACTGAGTGTATATTACTAAGGAATAATGACCAAACATCGTGCAAGCGCTTTCAGCTCACAAGGAGGACAATTGAACACAATATAGCATGAACAATTTTTCAGTGGTATATTTCAGCTTTGTACTTTCGCGACAACGTGGTCGTCATACTTGAAAGTATAACGCGCTTCAGCCGCTTCAAGCTGCCGACATCTAGCGTTGATCTATTTAGTATCATTTAGTTTCATTATTTAGTGTCATTTAGTATGAGTACCCAGCGGTGATCAGCAGGCTTAAACCGTGACTGAAGCCAAGCAACAATTCCGCTCGGCGAAATCTTGCCAACCCCGCTGCCTACCATTTCCAGCAAACTGAATGATCATAATCGCTTCAACTGCCGGCAACTCTGCCGTAGTTCGCAAATTCACAACCCAAGTCTGCCATCCGGTCCCGATATCGCACTAACAAATTGCACATACAAATATATCAAAATGCAAGATAAATGTGTCTGTTACTGACCTGGCAATTCCTTTGTAGGGACTCAATCGCAACTAACAAACTGACCACGACAGCACTGCACACGAGGCAATAACGTAGGCGTGGCAATGCAGCTTGCATTGAATTAAAAATATTGTAATTTGAATGTAAACTTGTAGCTGCAGCACCCATCGCTGTCATTGAATCGCCAAGCTTCTATAAACGTACATCACTTAGAACCTTGTGCGGTAACTTGTGCAATTTGGTGGCAACGTTTTTACGACCTGGAACAGCTATTTCGCTGTCCGTCTTCCACTTATGACACTTCATCGCGAAGAGGCCCCATAATAAAATCTTGCCAATCAAGCCTTCAAACAGTAACCACCAAACCCGGGTGTGTCCTATAACCGTGCCTGTTGCCACCGGGACACCCTCCTCGCCTGTGGCCACCGGGACACCCTCCCCGCCTGTGGCCACCGGGACACCCTCCCCGCCTGTGGCCACCGGGACACCCTCCCCGCCTGTGGCCACCGGGACACCCTCCAGGTCAGTCGGCGGTCCGACAGCATAGCTTGTCAGCTGGAGCAGCTGGTCAGCCGGAACAGCTGGTCAGCTGGAGCAGCTGGTCAGCCGGAACAGCTGGTCAGCCGGAGCAGCTGGTCAGCCGGCGCTCAGACAGCACAGCCGTCAGCCGACGGCCAGCTGGCAACCGCACTCTGACGCGTTCCCGGGCTGCACGCCCCGCCCCGCCCGCCACGCCCCACGCCGTCAGGCCCGATCAGTTGGCAACTCGGGCGGTGCGATGGGAAATGCACGTCTCGGGGGTACATGGGAGAGCAGTCACACGTCCCGTGGGCATCACATTCTGTTTAGACTGTCCCCATAGCGGATGCAGCAAGTATGCAGTAAGCCTAACCCATCTGACTGCACACGCCTGTATAGTGTCTACATGCACATTAACCCGCGCCGTCTTTCCGGTCAGATCCTCCCACCACGTCTCGGGGGGGGGGGGTCGGTTGAAGACACCCTCTAAAATCCAAACTAAGCGTCGCACGAAAACGAAAGAGGCGTCATCGGAAGGCCCTCGACGAGTGTGGTTCGGATCCACCCTCCAAAACAGTTTCCCCCAAAAGTGACGTCACCAGGGGGCTAGATTTTCACTTTTCACGGCTTGCATTATGTTTTTGATTTTGTGGAGTTCATTTTGGGGATATATAAAAAAGTATTTGGAATGAGAAAAGGAGAGCGAAATCGACCAGGGCTATAATTCCCCCCCATTTTTTTTTGAAATTTCAACATTTTTAGTTTTAAATCTTTCTTTAATTTTCCTTTTCCAATGGGTAGAGCAGACCGGGAAACGTTGTTGGAAGTCAACTTTCCCCAAGAAAAAATGCTTACTTTAGTCAGAATCCTATATTTGAACTGCAATTTGGCAAATATGCAAAAGTTATATGTAGTCAAAAACGAAAAACAAATACACTCGTACGTTTTGTTGCATCCGTAAAGATAAGAAAACGCTGAAAGTTTCATTAAAATATCTGTATCCGTTAAAGCGTGACGACTGGTTGAACTTTGGAGGTGACCTCACTTGACCTTGACTAACTCGTTGACCCTGGATTACCTGACCTAAATTTTTTTAATCAGAATGTCAAATTGATGTATGAAGAGGCATATATGAATATGCCAAATTTGGGCGCGCTACCGCGCGCAGTTCGTCCGCTATCCGCGAAAAACATGAGGGGACATGGTAGCTCTCTAATGCTACATCTCACATGGAACATGACAACATTCTAACGCTATGTGTCACAGGGGGACATGGCAACATTCTAACGCTACGTCTCACAGGGGGCATGGTAACATTCTAACGGTATGTCCCACAGGGGAACACAAGTGTTATAGAGAAGCTTCACTGTTTGATGAGCTTAGGGAAGGGCACAATGTTCATCGGTCACAGATCTATCCATCAGTTTAAAGCATATGACATCTCAGCGACAGCGGCAGCAGCAGCGACAGCAACAGCGACAGAAACAGCAGCAGCGACAGAAACAACAACAGCGACAGAAACAGCAACATCAACAGCGACAGCGACAGTGACAGCAACAGCGACACCATCCGCTCATACATGTACAACCAATGCAGAGCCGCACCAGACCAGAATACGCCAGACCAGGCCCGGCCAGACCAGGGCAGACCAGACCGCCACAAGATCTCACACCCGCCAAGCGCTGCATGCACGGTTTGCAGCAGCGCGAGCTTTGACGGCGCCCGCTCGCTCTCCTGGAACACGGCCGCTCTGCAGGAAAACACGGCGCCGGATTGTAGCGCTGTCTGTCTGCCGACAGTGCCGACCCTCTGGCCGGCGGTCGGCGGCCGGCTACAGGGCCAGCCCTGCACGGCCAGCTGTCCCCGGACGCCGCACGTACCCCGTCAGAAACGCCGCTCTTTGGCCACAGACCGCCGGTACTCGAGAGGAATGTATGCGAGTACTTCAGGGGAATGTGATGAGGGCAAAGCCAGCCGTCCGGACGCCGCACATCAGGGTTAAAATCGCGGTTTTTCGTTAGGTGTGAGATGTCGCAACGAGCAGAGTAGGATGTCGAAACTTGCCATGGAATTAGTGTCATTTAAAGTGCTTTTGATGCCTTGGACTCAAATTCGAGCTGATGGTGTAGACACTTCGAGCTGATGGTGTAGACACTTCGAGTTGATGGTGTAGCTTCCAAGGAGCAGAACGTCGATTCTTCTTAGAACATGTCGAATTAACGTTCAGAAAGTGGTATATTCCACCCTATTTCAGGAATAATTTGTCAATGCCGCACATACACCGTCAGAAACGCCGCTCTTTAAATACAGATCGCCAGTACTTGAGGGGAATATGTGCGAGTACTTCAGAGGGAACGTGATGATGAGAGCTGACAAAAAGCGAAACTACAAAATCAGGTTAAATTTTCAGTGAAAAAGCGAACCTTGAACACTGTAATAATTGTGGAAAAAAACTGTTTGGAAACGCTGACTGGTCGGAGATCCGATCGGGCTCGGCGGTTGGACCTGGTTGGAGATCAGACCGAGCTTGGCGGTTGGACGGGGTCGGAGATCCGACCGGGCTCGGCGGTTGGACCGGGTCGGATCCGGCTGGGCATAGTAGACCGCCCATGTGATCTTCTGCTCGTATATACCAGCCGAAATCCGAAAATTCACTATTGAGCCAGCAATTATTCAGTTGGTGACATGAAGAGGACATACTGGATGGACTGCCCCAAAGACCACCGCTTTATTCATCCGAGACTATTGCAGAGGAGCTAGACGAGCGTTGGAGAGGTCTCGGGCGAACATGGAAGACGCCTGGGCTCTTCCAAACAAACAGGAAAGCCCAGTTACGTTCCCACCTACACGAAGCAGCCCCGCTCGAACCTTGTCGCCGCTCGCCATGCGCCCAGCACGACACGAGCGACTGAGACCATGTGCCGTCCGCCCGACTACCTGATATTGTTCGTCGCACCACTGTTCACCATATCCACAGCGCTCGGCAGTCCGCCGCACCCACCGCTCTCCATCTCGTCGGCATGCATAAAGCAGCGCGGCCGGCGCTCCATCTCAGCTGCAGCTGCACAGTACGCCCAGCCGGATTCTCATCGCAGTCGGATCTTCATCACGGCAATGTTCCTCCGGCGGCGGATTTCTCGGCCATGCATGCCGCTGGGCATGTGCAGAGCCACGCCCAATGGCCGCTGGCTCCCCTCCCTCCGCCGCTTGAGGCGGACAAATGCACTCGGTTGATGATGGCAGCGAGGCGCCACTTATACTGACACTCGCGCGCCGCCCGACCCGCTGGCGTTCCCCTATATCGACACTCCCGCGCCGTTTGACCTCCCGGTGTGCCCTTATGCCGACACTACCACGCCACCTCACCTGCTGGTATCCCCCTATATCGACACTCCCGCGCTACCTGCCCTGCCGGTGTCACCATGCACGAACACTTCCGCGCCGTTTGACCTCCCGGCGTCCCCCTATACCGACATTCCCGCGCCACCTGACTTGCCGGCGTCCCCTATATGGACACTCCACGCGCCACCTGACCTACTGGTGTCCCCCTGTACCGACACTCCCGCGCCACCTGACCTGCCGACGTCCCCCTGTACCGACACTCACACGCCACCTGACCTGCCGGTGTCACCCTGCACGAACACTTCCGCGTCGTTTGACCTCCGCGCGTCCCCCTATACCGACATTCCCGCGCCACCTGACCTGCCGACGTCCCCTATATCGACACCCACGCGCCACATGACCTGCCGACGTCCCCTTATACCGACACTCCCGCGCCATCTGACCTGCTGATGTTGGTCCCCTGTACCAACGCTTCCACGCCCTTTGACCTGCCGGTGTCCCCACTTCCCGCTGACCTCCGGCGTCCCCCATACCCACCTGACCTGCCGATGTCCCCCTATACCGACACTTCCGCGCCACCTGACCTGCCGACGTCCCCTGTCCGACACTCCAGCGCCACCTGACCTGCCGACGTCCCGCAATATCAGCACTCCTGCGTCAGTTACCCGGTCGCCGATGCCGACACTCGCTGACGAAGGCCGAGTCATCTAAAGATGTCGACATGACAGCCGAGCTCACCCGTGAAATAGGTCGGCGCCGGGAGGGAAACTTCCACTGCTCTGACGCGTGCTCTCTCAACTGCAGCAGCTCGACTTCTTGAGCAGTTTTCAACTGCGCAAACGTCTGGAACAGCGACTGCTTCACGTGCAGGCTTTCCATCACAACGTACAAAAGCTGCTCTTCAGCACAACACATCTCAGGTTCGGCATCGAATAGCTCATTTAGGAATGAGACGAATTTTCTGAGCGGGAATCGCCCATCCCAGTTTGCTAGGGGTGTGGGTTTTCCGACACTGTAAATGATCAGTACATGAGCCTGAAGAAACGCTCTGGGGCGGCCAGCCGGAATGACACAAGGCGCTTTTATCAATGACTTAGCAGCAGTGGACAGGGTTGGATTTGTACTGCGCAATTATGGCTGTAAAGAGGAAATGTATTGAGTAATCAAACGCGGAGGATATTTTTTCCAAAACCCATGACATCAGAAGTTCAGTTTGCACTTCCCGATTAATCTTGTACACTGTGTCAAGACAGCTCATTGTCAAACAGCACTACGCAATCTCCAAATGAGAAAAATGGGAGCATAAATGTACGGGAGGAAAATGTTGTGAACGCCAAGCATCCAGGTTGGTTATTGGTTTTACGACACAGCGACCGTCAAGTCGTGTAGCGTCGTCAATCTCTCACACCGATTGGTCGCGGACGAAGAGTAGCGACAGGTGAGACTGGAACCCACAACCTTTCGACTGTAAGACGAGCAAGCCAAGCATCCAGAGACGGTTCATGTTTGCCAGCGGCTTGGCAGTGGGCGATGGGGAGCTGTCGTTGCTGGCACGACCGCGAGCAAACGTGTCGCACGCTACTGCAGGCTGACCGTGACCGACTTCATTAATTTCACACATGCAGCACTTCAAACAGGGGAAGCTCCAGACATTTATATGGCGGCGCTCGTCTTGATGAGGGCATTCGCGCTGAGGAGCGCCTCTGGGAACACCATTTGAGAAGCTTTTTTTCAGCCGATAGCCCCTTCAGAGTATGAAGACCCCTCGCATTATTTTCTTTCGGGACCTGTTCTTCATATTCCGGTGCTCTGCCTTCGGCGAAAATTCGTTGAGCGAGGTTGGGGGCGCACTTGAACGCACCAAAGTGGCGCCTTTTCACGTCGGGAGGGCGCCTTTTCCTCGATCGCACATCTGGCGGTGCCGATGGCGCACCACGGCGACCCGACCAGAGCCCGTACGCCGCCGACTGTTGGGCTGCGCAGTCACGCTGCCCGAGCGGCGGCGAGCCTCCTCGCCACGAACGGTGCTCAACGCGCCACCGGCAGAAATGCCGACCTGTCCGGCCGCGCCCGGCGTTCAACAGTCGGCTCGAGAGCATGACAATCGACGGCGCGCGAGCTGCCTTTCCAACCAAGGTGCCGCACGGTTCAAGCGTGTATCCACCCGGGCCGATGTGAAAAATGCATGAAGTGTGCCGGTGCACGCAGGAAAGGTGCAGACCTTGTGTGCTTACGGCGCTCATGTTGTGTGCTGAGGCATAAACCATGCACACGTGTGAAATTATATTTTCTAACCTTAGCATACCAATTCAAACGACTATCCGTCACTTATGGGAGTCGTGGCAACGTTCTAAAGCACGAGTTCCGGTTTTTCAACCGGATTCAACGTTTTCACTACTGTTCAAGGTTACTCTCTAGCTTTTGCTCTGCAATTCCATTACGAACAAAATACAGGCGCACAAACACCCTTTATTGTGATATTAGAATGTCACGGCCGACTCTACGGTCCTCGCTTGCATTCATCAGCTGTGTTTTTACTCACCCCAAGACTCCCCAGTGAGGGGAACTTCCTTTTCAAGTAGCTGCTCATGTCCGTGTATGTGCTTGCTTGCTATCCCCAGAAATGTCCGACGATGACGTCACAGCAGTGACGTCACGCGTGTCGTTTCGTGTTCGGCGGCGGTCGATGGCCGGCCGGCGGCGGTCTCGCGATCCGTTCCGTCCGACGCGCACCGAGTCCGTCGGCGACGTCGCAGCGTCTCGCGGCGGGCGATCCTCGCGCACGGCACTCCCCAGGGAACGGCGCCGGCGCCTACGCTGTACGCACGCTCGCCGCTCTCACCGACCGCCTGTTCGCCACCAACTGGTGGCCCGCCCCGACGGCCCGACCAGACCTGCCCGCTGGCCACCGCGTCGGCAGCGGCACCTGCACAGCCGCGGTGCCGGCACCCCACACCGCTCTCGCACGCCTCACGCACGCGGCGCTTCGACGACGCAAATCGACCTAGCGCGAAGCTTCGACGCCGTTGCGGCCGACGTGTCCACTCTGTCGGCGGCGTTTCGGTGTGCCGGACGCCGCGCCGAACCCGTCCCCGGACGCGCCCCTGCCGTCCGGCATGAAAAATCGACTATTTTTGGCGCACCGGCCGGCCGACGGTACCGACGGGCGAGAAAAACGACGGGGCGGCTCGCGTCGGCCGGCCGGCGCCTGCCCTTGCGGCCGTAAATATAGCCGCGCCGCGGCTGATTCACGGCTGAGGCGCCGCCGGCAGCCACACCAGCGCCATGACCCACCGAGGTCCCCTCTGGGTGGAACACTGCTGTCGGTGAACCCTCGCTTACTTTTGGGACCCCCTTCAAAACTAGGGTGCCCAGCGTACTAGTAAATTGAGCTTTTAACATAAAACCCACACCAGAATTTGATACCTAACAATTGTTAACATTCATTTCAAAATATGTTGAGAACGCGTCCCAAAATATGTTCAACAGGAGCCCGTGGCCCGTTAATAACTCGTATGCATTGTCAGCCATCCCTCTGATTGACAACTTGAGCCCACATCTCCCGTGCCATGGGAGGTTAACGGTTCGTGAAACAGCAGCCATTTCTTTGCGTCATTAAAACAGACCAACCTCAAGGCAACTGGTGCTTTCTTCTCGTCTCGATACGCCTATTCCCTAACCTTAGCCCAAGTTCCAGGTGTGGGTCGGGGAGTGGTGCCGACCAGTGGCGCGGCCAGCGTTTTTCTAAGGGCGAATCCGACCAAAAAAGAAGTGGCGGCCAGAGAAAGTTTCTGGGCGCTGGGAGCACACAGAAAATGTAGGCTTTGCGTGGTAAAACTCTCAAAGGTTTCACTTGATCTAATGTATTTTTGGGTGATAAGGGGGACGGCCCCCTGGCTGAGCCTCTGGCGTAGTCGCACGTCGCACCCAGTTCGGCTACTAACGAGATTGATGATGATGAATTGGGGTTTAGGGGCGCGTCGATTGCTATGGTCATTTTGCGCCCATAACTACTAACGAGATTGATAGCACAGTGCGTCGTTGACGGATGCTAAAGCGCACCCAATGGGTGGGACCCAATGGTTGGGACCAATGGGTGAGACCCAATGGGTGGGACCCAGTGGACCCGGGCCTCTCTCTCTCTCTGAGGCCCAGCAAAAAGAGGAATGATCCCGTTTTTGCGAACATTTCATGTGGAGGAATTGTTGAGTGCCACAGCAAAAATGATGGACAAAATCATGAGTTTCCCACTTCCCATGGGTCAGAAGGCTCCATCGCCCAGGTGGGCCCCTCCGTTGTGTGAACTCTGGGTGCACTACTGGACGGATATGGCGATATTGACGCGCCGTCACTGTCGCGACACGTGCGCCACGTGCGGCACGTGCGGCATCCGCCCACTCAGCTCGGCGAGTCGACACACACGACGTGGAAGGTCAGAGCCGCTGCCCGCCTGTAAACAGCGCCGGGCCGCCCAGACAGATCACGTGACATCATCAGCGGGCGGCGTCCGGCAGCAGCCGCCGGACACGTGACAGTATCAGCTCGCGTTCCGAGAACGTCAAATTGGCGGCGTTGTGCTCTGGAGACATCGATCGGCGGCTTCGACCGGGGCCCCGTCGGGAACGACGCGGCGGGCGGCACGTCGCCGGGGGCCGAGACGCGCGTCACTGCAGCCGCCGCAGTGCGCCGCCGCCGTCGGCACGCAGACGAGGCGGCGGCGGCTGGCGCGCCGCGGCCCTGCCGGCGGAGCCACGCCCCTCCGCAGCACCGCTGCTGCCATCTATCCGACGGACTGTGAACCCGGGCCGGCCGTCAGTGCTCGCAGCACGAGCATTGGGCATCATGATGGGACGGGCTGCACACCGGTCAGCGCCCACATGATAAAACGGCGGTCTAAATTTTACTGTTCGTGTTACTGGCAGAGGCGGAACCAAAATGGGCCGCCCCCACCCCCGTAGTACTCAAGAATACACTAGATGGAACGATAAATTTCGATATTTTCACCACGCAACACTAAATTTTCGGGGCGGGAATTACAGTTTCTGCTTCGCTTTAATCACGTATCATTGATCGTCCCCCTTAGGAAAATCCTGGCTGCGCCAGTGGCTACTGGCGGGTCACTGTGGATGGCTTGACAATGGTTGCGACAGAAAACATGGCGCGACACAGGCGTCAGTACCGAAACAATGCCTATAGGTATTATAATGTAGTATAGTATGTAGTATAGCAAGTACCATGTATATATATATATAGTATATATATATAAAAAAAAAAAAAAAAAACTTATACAATATTACACTATACTATACTATATTATACTAGCAGCAGTCTTACCGCGCTGCGTAAAAAAAATGAAGCGGCGACAGCAAACGATTTTATCAGTGGCGGATCCGTACATTTGCATGGGGGTTCGTGGGGGCGGTGCCATCTCTTCGGATGGCCGTCAGCACGAAAGCCTTTGAAGAAGCGCCTTTGGATGCAAATGCGTTGCGTAGGGAGGGATGCACCTGAGCGTATTCAAGCGGCACTTTTGCCCGGTCGGAGGAGCGTCACCTTTCCATGGGATGGGGACACATGCCCCCAGTGTCACCTGTATCCGCCCTGTCTCACATCAATTAACATGGGTGTCACTTTGTGGAATTGGTTGGGGGCTAAAGCTGCCTAGAAAGCCATGTGTATCTAGTGTACGCCCATTCGCCCAGTGCTTCAGCGTAATTTGGGGACAAGTCCATGATTCCGTGGGTCAAAGCAATGATTTAGGGGGCCAGTGGTCCCCTTTGGCGTTTACAAATTGACACCCCTGACCATTCATATCCATATGCGCTCCTACGCATCTGCATCCTCCACCAGGGGCGACCAAACCTCATCCGCTCGCCTTGTTCGCATCGCTCCCAATCGCAGTTGTTTTCCTTCAACAGTATTTTCTACATGTCCTGCATTCCATGATCCAAACGAAATGACCAGTCACTAAATGCAACAGCCAATTTCTCAAACACGATGAACGTAATGCAAATGCAAAGAGATAAACGATCCCAATATAGCGCACCAGGAAGGACGCTCAGAACAAGACGGCTGCTGCACACGCCGCACATCCAATTACGTCACCACTTACCAACCAATCAGACACGGCCTATCCACTTACCTCCTAAATAACAAGTTTAATTAAACTACCCTCGAGCCGGAAACCCGAGGCAGGCTTCGGTTCACCTTGTCACTTCAGCTGAGCCAGATTAATTCTGCTCACGCACGGGGATAAGTCGGACCGGCACCGTCAATCCAGTCAGACCCTGAAGGCGGTGATAAATTATTCGTGAAATACGGTGGAATATACCACTTTCTGAACGCTCAATCGACATCCTTCTCCAAGAAGTATCGACATCTTGCTCCTTGGAACCTATACCATCAGCTCGAAGTGCCAACACCATCAGCTCGAATTTGAGTCTGAGGCATCAAAAGGATTTTAAATGGCACTAATTCCATGGCAAATTTCGACATCTTATTGTGCTCGTTTCGACATATCACACCTAACGAAACACCATTATTTTAACCCTGTCTAAAGATACAACTGAACCGCAGATCCACTCGGCAAATCAGCGGCGACATCATACACTATCCACGTGCAGCAGTATGTTAATTCATCGGTTAATGCTGCACCGGCAGCAGCAACAACAATAACAGCAAAGGCATCACAGTAGATGGGAATCAGGTTTGGCGGCAACCAGTCAGCGGGGGAACAAAAATCCGTCAACTAACCATGCAGTGTATGTGGCAGGGCGTGATATAGGTTAGTAATAATGGCGTGAACAGTCGTGTTAGTAATAAAGGCGTAAAAGTTAGGGGAACCGCAGGCCGCATAGAAATATTAAATTGTCAGGACGTCTTCAACCACTCTTCTGCAACGCTACTAGTTCAATGGTCGCTCGTTTCGCACCAGGGCGCCCAACCAAAGCGAAAAATCACCAACTCTGTCACAGCGTTGTTCCAACAGTCAACAGGAGTTGAAAGAGGTGGCAAGTGGCTGTTGTGGCAGGACGTTCTCTGCATATCTCACCGCTTGTAACAACAAAAAGTGTATAACCAGAAGAAACCACCAAACTACGGTTCGTGGCACATCCACCCAGCTGTACTGAGTCGATGCCGGTACGCCCCCGCCATCTTTTGACGGAAAGCGCAGACACGTGCACAAGATACCACCGTGAGGGATGCTACCAGCTCGAGAAAGCATGATGTGACAGGTATGGAGGCATCTTTTCGGGGTGTGCAACAGTCTGACACGTTTTTCTCTTGTTTTTTTTTTCTCTGACACGTTTTTGTATGTGGATACTAGCTCCGGTGGCGTGTTGGTTTGGCAACAAAGACACATCGAAATGTGCATGAAAAGTAGGCTTACGACTTTCATATGGTAATTATGTAACGGACGATTTTCCAGCCTGTTATCAGCTGATTGAAGGTCGTATCCAGTACAAGGTCGTATCCAGTCGATTGCGACCTCTGACGGTTACCGTTACTCATTCGATGATGATGAATTGGGGCTTAGGGGCGCGTTGACTGCCAGGGTCACTTTGCACTCATTTTGCCGTTACTCACCCGAAACGAGATTTTCCGCCGGAGTTTTCCCGACATGACGAGGCAGTCACCGTCCGATACGACGGCGACCCGCCGTATCGGTCACGTGCAGCGTCGACCAATCACAGCGCAGCCGACAGTCAGCCAGCCAATCGCTGGCTTGCATGCGCGTGAGATGTAACTCCGCACTCTCCGCGTGAGATGTAACTCCGCACTCACATTCAAGTAACTCCGCACACTCCGTGGAGCCCGTCGGGCTCCACGGAACCACTTATTCGCACCGCCTATTCCACAGTAGGTGTCGAAGCGCGCAGGAGATGTTCGCGAGTTCTCACGTCAGGTGGCCAGATGTTGGGTCAAGTGTCGCGGACGCTCAGGTCAGCGGTGCAAGTCGCCAGCAGAACGTCCACCAATGGGCGGCCGAGCCGCCACCACACGCCAATCACGGCCGCGCCGCCGCCAGCTTCCCGCCCGTCTGCGCCAATCACCGGTCGCGCGCCGCTCTCGCGACCAATCACGTCTCGCCGCCGCCGCCGACAGCCAATCGCGTTCTCGCCGCCGCCGCCAGCAGCCAATCGCGCCGCGCGGCCGCAGGGTCGGCCGGGCACGTGGCGCACGCGCTCGCCCGACAGCCAGTGGCAGGTCGTGCAGGCGCGGTTCGTTTAAAAGGCGGCCGCCCCGGCCGCGGCCCCGCGCCGCCGGCTCTGTTTATCTGACCGGCGCCGGCTGTTTATTTGACCTGCACGCCGGCCGGCCGGTGACCGCCGACTATTTCCAGTCGACGTCGAGACAAAATAATCGTGTCGCTGGCAGATCAGTGCATGACGCGCGACTTCGGTGTCGTCCGCCAGCCCACTACGCTCCGTCAAGTCGTCATTGCCCACCCTCGCGAGGGAAGAGCTGCTGCCTGTATAGCAGCAGAGCTGTGTGCTTGCAATCAATCGAATTGCAACGAATGAACGACAACAATGTGCCATGTGAAAAACGACACGTTTGTCATACGTGTCGTTGGCACCGATCCCCATCAGCCCCACGCTGGGCTCACCACTCACCGATGCTGGCTACTGTACACGTGCCTAAAATCCACGAGTTTCACGTGCCATCCCTACGTGTGTGTAGCGAGGCATTTCGTAGCCAGCATGGACTGCTCGGGGTGCTTGTTGGCGCCCCGGCGCTGCTCCCGCACCGCCCGGAGGCACCGGACGGCAGCTTCGTGAGTGCTGTGTGCCGGCTGTGCGGCGGGGACCTGGCCACATCGCTGAGGGGGGGGGGAGACGTCGTCACACGGTGACCCCTCCGCGGGAGCCTGGCCACATTGCTGACCATCGCTGGTGTGGGAGTAGGGGGGGCGAGACTTGGTCTCATGGTGACTCCTCGGCGGGAGCCTTGCCACATTGCTGACCATCGCTGGTGTGGGAGTAGGGGGCGAGACTTGGTCTCATGGTGACTCCTCGGCGGGAGCCTGGCCACATTGGTCACCATCGCTGGTGTGGGGGAGGGTGAAGGGGTGAGACGTCGTCTCATGGTGACCCCTCGCCCCCAGCCTGGGCACCTTGCTGACCGATCCTGGTGTCGGCGGCTGGGGTCGAGAGCTCCGTCACCTGGAGTCGTGAACCCGCCAGCTGGAGTCGTGAGCCCGGCACCTGGAGTGGTGAGCCCGCCAGCTGGAGTCGTGAGCCCGCCAGCTGGAGTGTGAGCAGTGAGCGTCGGCTGATGGTGACCCCGCCCCCAGGCTCCTGTTGCGCACCGATCCAGGCGCACGGCGGCTGGAGTCGTGAGCCCGCCAGCTGGAGTCGTGAGCCCGCCAGCTGGAGTCGTGAGCCCGCCAGCTGGAGTCGTGAGCCCGCCAGCTGGAGTCGTGAGCCCGCCAGCTGGAGTCGTGAGCCCGCCAGCTGGAGTCGTGAGCCCGCCAGCTGGAGTCGTGAGACGCGTGCGCCAGCTGGAGTCGTGAGCCGCCAGCTGGAGTCGTGAGCCCCTGGAGTCGTGAGCCCGCCGGCTGGAGTCGTGAGGCCGCCGGCTGGAGTCGTGAGCCCGCCAGCTGGAGTCGTGAGCCGCCGCTGGAGTCGTGAGCCGCCAGCTGGAGTCGTAGCCGGCTGGAGCCGCCAGCTGGAGTCGTGAGCCCGCCGGCTGGAGTCGTGAGCTGCCGGCTGGAGTCGTGAGCCCGCCGGCTGGAGTCGTGGGGTGGAGCCCGCGGCGGACCGGCTGGAGTCGTGAGCCGCCAGCTGAGTCGCCCAGCTGGAGGCGTGAGCCCGCCAGCTGGAGTCGTAGGCTGCCGGCCTGGAGTCGTGAGCCCGCCGGCTGGAGTCGTGAGCCCGCCAGCTGGAGTCGTGAGCCCGCCAGCTGGAGTCGTGAGCCCGCCAGCTGGAGTCGTCAGCCCGCCAGCTGGAGTCGTGAGCCCGCCAGCTGGAGTCGTGAGCCCGCCAGCTGGAGTCGTGAGCCCGCCAGCTGGAGTCGTGAGCCCGCCAGCTGGAGTGTGAGGCTGCCAGCTGGTGGCCCAGCTGGAGTCGTGAGCCCGCCAGCTGGAGTCGTGAGCCCGCCAGCTGGAGTCGTGAGCCCGCCAGCTGGAGTCGTGAGGCTGCCGGCTGGAGTCGTGAGCCCGCCAGCTGGAGTCGTGAGCCCGCCAGCTGGAGTCGTGAGCCCGCCAGCTGGAGTCGTGAGCCCGGCCAGCCGGCCCGGGGAGTTCGTCAGCTGGTGTTGTGTATCTGTGTGTTTAATGCACCGTTGCTGTGCTGACTTGATGACGACTGTCGCTGTGGTAACTATCGCAGACGTGAGCCATTTGACAGCTGCGGATCGTGCCGTTGCGCGCGCATCCTGCCACCCATCCTGCCGCCGCGTCAGCTTGTGGCAGCGTCAGCTTGTGACCGCGTCAGCTTGTGGCCGAGTTAGCTTGTGACCTCGTCAGCTTGTTGTCGCATCAGCTTGTGGCCACGTCAGCTTGTGGACGCGTCAGCTTTTGACCGCGTCAGCTTGTGACTGCGTCAACTTGTGAGACACCCTGCTGATCGGGCAGACGCCCCGACCTCACCACGCACGTCAGGTTGATGCTCCTCGTGCACCTCAGCGTGCAGGAGGAGCCGCAGACCAAGGTGCACAGCACACCAACAATCGAACAGGGACTGATCCATGAATGTTCACCGGGACCACTTCTTCGGAGGGGCACCTCCGGCAGAACTATTTGTTGATCAGGGGAGGGGATGGATTGAAAAGGACCATGCTCTCTGGACAGTGCTTGTATGGCTGAAAAGTTATATCCATGGAGCGGAGGGGGGCGTGTACTCGAGCCTTCCTGACCGGAGACGCACCACCTTTTCATGGAGGGGGCACATGTCCCAGCCTCCCTCCCCTTGTATCCGTCCCTACAATCGAGCGGTTCGACCGTATGGTACCAATAGTCGCATTGCAGGCACCGATGACTTCACGGTACAGATCTGAGAAGCACCTCCATATGCATCAGCATCTGAGAATGAAGATGACGCAAACTGCACGAGCTTGCAGCCAATCTCAAGACTCTGGTCAATGTAACAGCAATGTCAAAGAAGGTGAGGAACCAGGTGACTTTGTACCCTGATTCTTTCCACCCTGCGCAACTCCAACCTCAGCATTCCAGTTCTGAGATGGGCTCCCGTCATCCCTCTTTATCTCGTAGGGACCCTCTTTATCTCGTAGGGACCCTGTTCATCCCTCCGGGAGCCTTTCAAACCCCTAAAACATCCAAGCTCTGTTCAGCCTTCAAGCGCCCCGTTTGCTGCGAAGGAGCACTCGAGGACAAACGACATGAAGCGGCGAACAAGAACACGACAAAATAACAATGGAAATAATAACAAAATAACAATAACGGCGAAGAGTTCACCGACATCTACCAAACCAGCAGCGAAACATTCATCCAACCGCTGCAGCATTGCCAGCCAAAGTCGTGCGGCCGGTGAAGGGCCGCACGACTTTGGGCCGGTGAAGTCAAGATCATGCCGCCGGTGAAGTCAGAGGTCACGTGGCGGGCGCCGCGGCAGGTCAGCGGAGCGGCACGGGCTGCGACGTGTCGCGTTACGTCAGCCGTCGGCTGGCAGGGGGCGCCGCGGCAGTCCTCCCACGGAGCCGCAGGCGGCCGGGCCCGACCGGGGGGCGTGCCCGAGGGCCGCTGCCGGAGCCGCTGACGTTTCCCAGACCAGCGGAAACGCACACACCGGCCGGGCTCGACACCCCGTCTCACGGCGATGGCGGGGCGGGGGAAGGGGGAGACAAACCGCAGCAGTCATTGAGGGTAGTGACGCCCCTCCAGACAGCTGGACCACAGCATCGGTGGCCACTGGGGGGGGGGAGGGCGTCCCTGCAGATAATTTGACCACAGCACCGGCAGCCATCGCGGAGCGGGGCGTCGCGCTCCTTCTGAGGGACACGGTCCACGCCTCTGGCTCTATATACAGATTCCATCCCGTCAGACTTCCGCCCACTACAGGTCAGCTGATGCAACTTCGTGAGGGGAGGGGGCGTGGTCATGTGAGAGCGAGAGGGCGCCACTGTACTCCGGCCACGTGAGGGGAGGGGGCGTGGTCATGTGAGAGCGAGAGGGCGCCACTGTACTCCGGCCACGTGAGGAGAGGGGGCGTGGTCATGTGAGAGCGAGAGGGCGCCACTGTACTCCGGCCACGTGAGGGGAGGGGGCGTGGTCATGTGAAAGGGAGGGCGCCACTGCGCTCACTCCCGACTACGTGAGAGGAAGAGGCGTGGTCATGAGAGGGCGCCGCCGCACTCCGAGCTCGTGATGAAAGGGGCGTGGCAGTTATAAACTATTCAAGAAATAGGATGGAATACACCACTGAATCGACCACTGAAGGAAAGGTGTCGACCTTTCCTAAAAAAATATCGACATGGTGCATCTTGGTGCGCGCTTGTGAAATCTTCATGTTTCGCCTTTAACAGAATCGTGTTTTAAGTATTATGCTTATGCTCAATATAGCGGATCCGGGACCGTGATAACCAGCGTCCCGTAGTGCAATTCCAGGTGATGGTTTAACCTATTATAATGTGCCATACTATACAATACCAGTTTATAGCATAGGCATTTGTATCGTTATCGTTGATATCGGTATCCCCCAATTAGGTACCTCCAAAAACACGCAAGCGGGGTGTACGAATATTGAAATATGTACACAATTGTCTAAAAACAGGGTTTTAGGATCAAAGTATTTTAAATTACGTTATTTTCGTGGAAATTTCGACATCGTGTTGTACTCGTTTCGACATCTCACACCTAACGAAAACTCGAGTTTTACACTGGGATGTGGTCATCTGAGAGCAAGAGGGCGCCACCATATACCCGTCCATACCGAGATCAGGTAAAACCCGAACAAACTCCAACGGGCCTCAGAACAGCCGCATAAAGGGGCCTCAGAAGAAATATAACGAGAGGGTGTATGAATGGAAATGATAAACGGATTTGAGAGCCGTTCCCTGGCATTATGGGACAACTGAGCCGTTCTCTGACCTTAAGGGACAAGTGAGCCGTTCCTTTACATTAATTGACAGGTGACCCCCCTGACACTAAGGGACAGATGCAACCTCTCCTCTGATATTAAGGGACAGGTAGGCTGTTCCCTGACATTACGGGACATGTGAGCCGTTCCCTGACATTAAGGGACAGGTGAGCAGTTCCCTGACATTAAGGGAAAGGTGAGCCGTTCCTTATCATTAAGGGACAGGTGAGCCGTTGTTCATTAACATTAGTGGACAGGTGAGCCCTTCCCTGACATTAAGGGACATGGAAGCCGTTCCCTGACATGATTAATTAAACACTATATTACTTCCTCAATACTTTCTAGTGCGAAAAGGGTTTCCTCAATGGATTTCTGTCCGTCAAATGGCATTACAAGTGAGGACAGGTTGGTTGGTTACTTGGGCTTAGGGGTGCATCGACTACTTCGGTCATACAGCGCCCACACGAGTGGGGACAGGGGTTCTATATTAAAGTTCACATAATAGCCAAGGGTTCCACATTAAATTTGCAATATTAGCATTAAAATAGTCTTTACGTCGGAACATATAACAGTGTTTTCATGACTCAAATCTCAACAAATGGCTCAGAACGATAACATAATCATTCCTGGCCATGTTACTGACTATTCGCTGTCTTGCAGTCTTGCGTACCACGACCTGAACTCGAAGCCATGAAATGATGTGTAAGCGACGATTTTGTACTTATGTTAATCCTCTCCCAATTTCTTGCACAAAAGGAATTCCTTCCACTTAAAAGACGATTAGCATTGACACCGTGGAACTACGCGCCATGCACATTTGCGGTAGCGGAGGCTCGGTTTGGCGGTTCGGAGTCGGCCGATTACATGATGGTTGTGCGGCCATAGCGCGACCCCTTCATGGCTCCATTTCACGGCTGGGTTACTACGAAGTCAGCACACAGTCAAACTTTGCCAGTTGGAGGAATCTAAAAAGCCCATCCCTCAGACGAGGAGATCTCAGCGTCATCTGGCAACTTTTCAGCTGCTTGTCGGACAGCGCGGATTCAGGTATTACTATAGGGATGGGCATTTCCTCAGGGATGTGCCTTCGACAGAAAAACAATATCCTTCAGCGGGATGGGGGCACACTCGAGCTACTGGAGCCTTTCACTCTAAAAGCGGCGACTTTTGCTGACAAATCCGTTGCGCTGGGGTGTGTGTGGGGGGGAGAGAATGCACTCGAGTCTTCCTGAAGTATGCCTTTCCCGACCGGAGGGGCGCCACCTCTCCATGGGGTGGCACACGCCCCCCCCCCGTTCCCTCCCTGTATCCGCCCCTGCTGTCAGACGAGGTGCCGCTCGCACCAGATGGACGCTCCAGTCGCCACATGAATGACTGACAACTACACATACTTCCCGTCATAGACGTCAGTCACGAAGCCACGGGACCCCACCCACACACTTTGGGAACATAAACCATTCAGCGCATGGGCGTCCCACTGAAGACAAGTTACTTGCTGGTCCCTCATTTCAGCCTAAGTTCTCGGACACCACTACGCCCCTCATTCCTGCCGCAGTTTGTGATTACAGAAGGCGTCGAGGCAGCAAAGCATCCTCGCACATGTCCAGAATTCATGGCGAACCCGGCCGGCACGTGAAGCATGCGTGCGTGCAGTTCATAACGTTTGGTGCTTGCAGTGTGCTTGCAGTAGTTTGGTGATAGCCAGGGCTCATGTCAGGGATCGGTCATATCAGAGGCGGATCCGTGGGGAAAGGTGGAGTGTGACCCTCGTCAAGGAAAGGCGGCGCCCCCGACTATAAAAATACGCCCCTCCAGGACGCTGGAGTGCACCCCTTTAATTTTCAGCCGAAGATGGCCCTCTTCCTCCTGAGTAGAAAAGGCATATATCTGGGAACATCTGACGTCCCTGTAGAACGATTGCACCCCTGCCGCCACCCTGAGAAAAAGTTCTCAAAATCACCGGCGCCCCTGCGGAGAAATGGCGCCGACCACATAAACCACCTTCCCACCCCATCGACATTGCTGGATCCGCCCCTGCTGCTTCCAGACGACTTGAATCATATTGGAAGCTGTGCGATCGTCAACAGATGATGTGTCCGCCGGTCCCGATGATCCATCAACTGTTTCCTTTGCCGGTGACATAAACCAACCGCCGCCGACCGCCGGTCAGCCGCATTCTGAGAATGAGGCTGACTCTGGCGCATTCTCAGAATGGGGCGCTGCGGAGCGCGAACGCAACTCCGCAGTGCGGCTCCGCGGACGATCGGTTCCGTCTGCCGTTCGCAGATGGCAGCACCGTACGGTGACAAGACCAGCCCAGTCCCGCGAGGCAAGCTCGTCGGCGGCATGGTGCGGGTCGTCAGGTCGCGTCGTCCAATCAAGCTGATCAGCTGACTTGCTGTCCACTGCGGACATGCGCACGCAATTCGACAGAGCCCTCAGCAGCGACGACTGGCGATTCTCAGGCGGCCGCCTCCGCTACTGGCTCGTTCCAAACGCGAGTGGAGCTGCCATTGTCAAGCCACCGCGTGTGCAAAAATCCTTGGAAAAAAACAGCATGGATCTTGGCCGGTGAATAGGCATTTTGACAACACATACGAAACTCCAATGTATTCGAAAGAATCATCTGTTCAAACTATGTTGAATATAAATGTAATATACATATATATATAATACATTTTTTTTTAATCATCTCCAATGTAACTGAAAATGCCTATATTTAATCTAAAGTGTTATAATAAAATAGTCATCACAGTTATATTGTGTTGTAAAGCGTTTGTATGGTGCATTACTCTTGCAGATAAAGAGGATCCGATATAACCGAGTCCCAGAGCTGCATCCACAAAGGTAGCTGGGACGAATCTCGACATCCACACCGCAGGCTATTTACAGAAAATACCAGCGTTACGGCTGAAATTTCCTACCTGCGGAGCAGCCAGTAATTCACTATTGGTGCGGGCCGATGTGGTGTATTGTGCATAGGGTATTATACGACTGGCCAGGTGACGTAAGCACTGCACCTCATCACCATCGGAGGAAATCATCGCCTGGGCAGCACCGTTACGCGTGCTGCTGTTGGCAGCGTCGACATTAGCGAGACGTCACAAGGGCGCCATAAATTGAACAAATGACGTCATCGATGGCAAATGTGACTCATAAGCGGTAATGATTACATCATAAACAGTAAAGGTGACGTCATGAACGATTCTCAGCAGATCAAACGGTTCCCTGCCAATTCCACAGTAGGTGTCGAAGCGCGAAGTGGCAGACTTGGATAATCGAAATCGAGCGCGCGGGATGAAATGAAGGCGCAAATGGACTAAGAGCCAGCAAACTGGAGAGTCCTAGAACCAATGGCAGCAGTATATCACTAATTAGGCATTATTTATTTTCTTTTATTCACTTATTTCACCTTGATTTACTTTTACTCACTTACTTCACCGGCACATTTTGTCGCAACAAATGAGTTTCCAAGTGCTTTTCATTACTTCAGGGATATCAGCCGGGCAACACAGATGGAGCCGCAGCGGGGTTCGGACTCAACCCGAGTTCCGTCCCGTCTCTCGGCGGCGGAGTCGCGCAAAACTGGAACTCCGCCGGCCACTCGGAGCGTCGCACGAGCGGTAGCACATTTCCCCGGGCGTCAGCATCTTTACCGGCGCAATTTCCCGTCTCCTGGCACGCGCCACGGGAATTAATCGCACGCACCACCTCCGTTTTAGCGATGGCCGACATAACCTGCTCGCGGTCGGCACTTTGCGCAGAATCTGCTGAATGGAAGTTTTAACTCTGCGATGTTTTACGATGACCAAGGTCCATGTACAACGGATTAGTGGGACGAAGATGATCCTCTGCAGGTATCCGTGCACCAAGCCGACACCAGTGAGCAAATGTGTGCAAAGCAAAGCCGACACCAGTGTGGATAATTTGGAAGCAAATGTGAATTCACCTCTTGAAGCCACGGGCGGACACAGGGGTCAGTGGGGGCATGTGACCTCCATGCAAAAATTGGCGTAAATGTGACCGGGAAAAGACCGGGAAAAGGGAAAAGTGAATATGCTCCAGGGAATCTGGAGCATATTCACTCCTCTCCCCTTCCCCAGGCCAACGAATTTTCAGCCGGATGCACCCCTCCAGGGGCTTTCGCAGTGGCGTCCCTCCGAGAAAATGATGTCCGTCCAGCTGAATGTCCACCGCATGTAAATCCCTGGATGCGCCCCTGCTTGAAGTGCTGAATAAATGAAATCAAATGAAGACAGACGACGGCGAACAGGTGAAACGGGACCATCACGACGGGCTCACCTTCCGGTTGATCTCCACGACAGTAGGGATGGCGCCGAGCTCCCCCATCGCCGCGCACCTGTGTCCGACACCGAACACTAGCTCACAACAGCCGCTCGCCTGACGAACGGTATCTTCATAGCGGAGGCGCCGATCGCCGACCAGCGCAACACGACGCGTGCCGCCGGCCAGCTGGTCTTATACGGGCCGGGGTCCGCCACCAGGGAGATGCTGGGCCGGCGCAGCGGCGTCCGAGCACACTCCGGCAGAGCGGTGGAGAGAGAGAGAGCTGCGGAGGCGGCGGCAGAACACCGCGGCCTCGACCGATGGAGGCTTAAAAGTCGATAGTGTCGAGATGCCGGCGGCAACTGGGGTCGACCGCCGCGGACCACAGCCGTCCGCGCAGTTAACTGTCTCGCCGTCTCGGACCGATCGCTGTCGAACCTCAGGCGTTCATGTCGAGGCGGCTCAAAACCGTGCGACTGTCGCAAAACGGCCACAACGCGTCTCACCTTCGGAACACAACGGCTGCCGGAAGACTTCTATGCGTTTGAAAATAGCTCAGTTCAGTATGAAACCATCAAAAAGGCGACCACCGCTAATATAGTTTTTTTTAACATCCCGCATGCCATTATTGTGTATCATGCTGGCTGGTCAGATACTCGCTGCAGATCTGAAGATAATTCCATACCAGCCGATCTTCCGGCGGGACACACCTTCCGTCGACCTTCTGGTGGGATACACCCTCCGCCGACCTTCTGGTGGGATAACCCAGCCGACCTTCCGGTGGGGCACACCCTCCCGCCGACGTTCTGGTGGGATACACCCAGCCGACCTTCTGGTGGGATACACCCTCCGCCGACCTTCTGGTGGGATAACCCAGCCGACCTTCCGGTGGGATACACCCTCCGCCGACCTTCTGGTGGGATACACCCTCCGCCGACCTTCTGGTGGGATACACCCTCCGCCGACCTTCTGGTGGGATACACCCTCCGCCAACCTTCTGATGGGACTGACACACAGCCGGCCATTGTTTTTTTTTTTACACCGAAAATGTCAAAAGCTTCCTGCTCTTCTCAACATCAAATTATGCATTCACCAAGTTTTGCCAACCAGCTTCACATTTGTAAGCAAAAAGAACACACCTTGCCATTTGTGCGTGTCCTGCCATACAAGAGCGCCCGTATAACGTTTTTATTGATGTACAAAACAGTTGATCCCACGTGTTTTTGTGTTGTTTTTACCACCGCAGCGAACATGCGGTCTACGACGCGAGACAGCGCCCATCTCCACATGCCCTGAGGCGTCCCACGTGACCCTGACTCTGACTGGTGGCATTTTGGCAGCTCGGTGGAGCTTCCGAGTTCTGTGGATGGCTCGGGACACTCCGGAGTTCCGCTCAACCTCTCCAATAAACATATATTTTGAGATGGTAACAGGAGCGGGGATGGCCGAGTGGTTAACGTGTTGAGTTCTGGGTACCAAAGGTCCCGGGTTCGACACTTGCAGCACTCAGGACATTTCCCAATCCCGCGGCCCACCGGCGAAACAGTGCGGGCGGCGCCACTAGCCGTGAATGTGCATAAAGTGCGTCGTGAACCACCCAATAAACAAACAAACCACTCGCGGCCCGCCGGACTCGACCACCCTCCCCCCCATTCTGACGACACCAGCATTCCGGCTACCTACGTGCCGAGCGGTAGCCGACACAGACTTCCACTGAGACAATCCACAATGGACCCGTGGCTATTGCAACCTCGCGTTGATCAGATAAAGCAGCAGGTAGCCGTGTCTGCGCAGACAGCATGTGCGAACTACGAACGGTGTAGTCTCGCCGGGCTGAATGGTTTAGTTTTGCCGGGCCGGATGGTTTAGTTTTGCCGGGCCGAATGGTTTGGTTTTGCCGGGCCGGATGGTTTAGTTTCGCCGGGCCGGATGGTTTAGTTTTGCCGGGCCGGATGGTTTAGTTTCGCCGGCTGGCGCACATACCTTCCATGGAGCACGCAGTCCTCGCTTGCCACTCACCTGAAACATGAGAGAGGATACGTCAGCTCAGGCACAGATTGGCGGGTAATGTCGCACACACATTGGCGGGTAATGTCACACACACTGGCGGGAAATACTGACACACATTTGCGGGTAATGTCACACACTGGCGGGTAATAATGCCATACACATTGGAGGGTAACGTCACACACACACACACACACTGGCGAGTAATGTCACACACTGGCGGGAAATACTGACACACACTGGCGGGTAATGTCACACACTGGCGGGAAATACTGACACACACTGGCGGGTAATGTCACACACACTCAGGCGCGCACCCAGGATTTTTCCATGGGGGGCCGAAAAGGGCACTTTGGCGGCTCCAAAAGGGCACTTGACCGGCTCCAAAAGGGCACTTGCGGCCAGGGGCACACTGGAAGGTTTGTTGACCGGGGGGAGGGGAGGGCGTTAATTTTCCATGCCGCATAGGACAGGAAAGGGAACAGGGGAATGTCATTTTTAAGCCAAAATGGCAGTTTTGGGCCCAAAGGGCACCTTTGGCACAGGCGGGGCACATAAGGCAGGTGATTTTTGGGCTAAATTTGGGACATTCCGGCCAAGAGGGCACTTTTCGGTCAAAAGGGCACTTTTGGCCAAAAGGGCACCTTGATCTCATGGGGGCCGGGCCCCCTGCCCCCCCCCCCCCTCCGGTGCGCCACTGCACACACTGGCGGGAAATACTGACACACACTGGCGGGTAATGTCACACACACTGGCGGGTAATAATGTCATACACAGGAACACGAGGGCCGATTCTAAATTTTCCTCGATTTGGAAAGAAATGAAAAGCAACACATTATGACAGGAGCGGACTCAGTGGAAACTGGGTGCACGTTCCACCTCCCCTGTCCATGGGAAAGTGGTACCCCTTGACAAGGAAAAGGAAAAGAAAAAGGCCTCTCTGAGGATAGTCGAGTACTCCTCTCCTCTACTCAACGATTTCGTTTCCCAGCCAAAGGTGACCCACTATCAGAGGAATAAAGACCCGGGTATTCAATATTCAGCATGCCCGACTGCACCCCTCCCAACGAATTTTCATCCGAAGGCGCTCCTCCGATAAAATTATACTGCTCTAGACGAATGCTACCCCCTCCCCCATCCCACCCACCTCGAGACAATCAAGACATTTCTCAGCAACTACACCGGGGATTACAGTAGCCTGGGGCTTTGCGTCAAGGCACGCCGACCTCTTCCTCATGGGTGGGCCACAGGCAAATGGCTGCCGATACCCAAGTGCCGCAGCCGGTTTAGAGTTGTTCATCGGCCTTCGCTGTGCCGGCGAGCATCCTGAGCGAAGCCTGCAAAACGAGGGGGCGCCGCCCACGCCCGGTCACGTTCAAACGCGCCGCCAAACCACCAGAATGTTCGCCGCAGTGGCGACAGGTGGCAGCACCGATCGGCCACCGATCCTCTGCTGGGATTCACTGCAAATCTAGCACAACGGCCGAGATGGTGACGGCGTTGGGATGGGTTCGTCGGGCGCTTCTCGGCGATTATACGCGATGGAGTGGTGGATTGCTGCCTTAAGCAGCGAACTTATTGTCATTTTGCGCGCACTCTCGGCAGTGTACAGCCTGTCCGCACTTGAGGAAAATCACAATAAGTCCACCACACGCTATGCCCTAAGCCATTATCGTCGAAAAGTAATGCCTCCACCAGGACTATGGTCGCGCAGGACGCATGGCAGCGCGTTCCCTTAATTCCAAAAGCAGACATTTTCTAGTGCGCCTGATTCTCCCTCATACTGGCTGCACGAGCATCAGCACCATGGGTGTCACCAGGACTCTTCGCCGTGGGGTCTCTTGGTCGACCAGGGGGCGTCAGGCGAAGGGGGCTATTTCACCCAGCCCCATCGATCACATGCAAACTCTGAGCGTCCCGGTCGACCGCAGACCTGGCTAATGACGGTACAGCTCCCGTGCCGCTACCATAACCCCCTGGTGACGTTCCTGACCAGCACCCAACATTATCCTCCCCGACGGAACTCGAAATCGGTTGCCGGGTTCGACTCTAGCGCCACTCAGGACATTTCCCAATCCCGCGGCCCTCCGGCGAAACAGTGTGGGCGGCGCCATCAGCCGTGAATGTGCATAAAGTGTGTCGTGAACCGACCAATAAACAAACAAACAATCGAAATCGGTTGCCATATTGGGCACTCCACACACCACAGTACGTTGTGGGCTTACTGCGGTCTCGCGTACATGGGCGTCGAATCCGGTGGGCGTGTAAGGCCGTCAAGAGAAGCCGGCATTGCGGTTCATCGGGAGTTGTATAGACTGGCGTTGCTACATTGACGCGCCCGAAACCTCTCCGCAGCCCAAGGCGGCATCTCATTGGTTGGCATATGAAGCGGCAGGTGTCAGGGGCGGATCCAGACATTTTGATGTAGGCACTCGTCTGCAGGCATTCAATTTCAACAGTCTTCAATCGAGCTTCATTTCCAACCTTAGCTAACGCTACATAACGGCAATTACTAGTATCAGTCTCCGCTCCTTGGATTATCCGACTATATCCTACCACACAACTCACACGCCTTGTCCCAACCGAACGCATTTTAGCGGGGATATTCGCAGACATATTCGCGAACTCCCTGAATGCAACTAAGACACAGGTAGACCTATGTCTGTGCTGTATCATACCCCACATTCATACGATCATCACATACAATCAACAAACAAACTAAGAACTCCAATGACCGTGAAGATATATATATATATATATATAATGGTAGGTAGGTAGTATTCAGCAAGGGTTGGATCTACCCCACGCGGACCGGCAACAATGCTTCCATCCGGATAGCACCGCTGTGCTTCCCAGAAAATCCTTCGTCAAGTAAAGGAAACCACCATGCTCCGTTTGCCTAATGAAGTAAACCACCATCCCAAGACCGGTTCGACCCAGACAACGCTTCTTGGACTCGATGGATTCAGCGTCCTCCAGCTCCCACTCTCACGGAAGATTTGAGCTACTTCCAAGGAAGGCTACAAATAAGGTTAGGTTAGGTTAGTTCTTTTGGCTTTCTGAAAGATTGAGATGTTCTACATCAATAGAGGTGTAAAATATGTAAATTTCTGCATTCTGGAGCAACCCCAAGCAGTAAAAGTAAAACATGTCACATGGATTTTACGCATGAAAATAGCCAAAATTGGCCGAAACGTTCTTCACATCTGCTTCGATTTTTCGACAAAATGGGCCACCATATAACTATACATTTCAGTGTCATTTGATGTCATAGCTTACATTGCTTGTGCACGCCATAAGCTTGTGGCAATAATAATGTTTGTGCCAACCCGACAACTAGTTTCTCACACAACGGGAAAATTCGAATTTGGCTGTGCTGTTCTGATTCGCTGGAACATGAGGGCCGGCCAAATGGCGCTTACGGTGTTTCCGCCAACTCCTGCTGACGGCATGGAGGGTGCTGACTGACCTAGCGATTTGAGCCCGGCCAATGGAAAGAAGCCGGCGTCGCCAAATCGCTCACGACGCTGACGGTGAGAGCCCTTGTGGAACAGGACAGTCTCAGACTTCGTTTCTCAACCCGTTTCGCTTCTCGTTTCGCTTGCGTCTTGTGTGCACCAATCGGTGGTGGTGGTGGTGGATTGGAGTTTAGGGGCGCGTCGACATCTTGGGTCATTTTGCGCCCATAACTGAAACGTAATCAATCTACGGTGCTGCTATCATAGCTCACTATCCATCTTCACGGGTGGGGTTGTGTGCACCAATCGGTATTTTGATAGCAGTGTACCAATCGAACACAAGCTGCGTCGGTGGGTTATTGGTTTTACGACACATCGGCCGTTCAGTCATGTAGCGTCGCCAATCTCCCACGCCGATTGGTCGCGGGCGAAGAGTAGCGACAGGTGAAACTCGAACCCACAACCTTTAGATTGTGAGACAAGCAACTTACCCATAGACCACTCGTCCAATAAACTTTGATTATTTCGATAGCAGTGTACCAACCGAACACAAGCCGCGTCGCCGGTCGGCACGGAGCCATTGCTGTATTTTTTCTGTTATCTCGGTTTCGTTCCGCGGTTCGCGTTTGCAGAAGAGTGGGCGATGCGGGGATGTGGGCAGTGGTGTGCGGTGGTGCTGCTTTGCCATCATCTGCGATCCCTATCGTCGGCCATACCTGTGGTGGGCAAATACCCACCGCAGGCTCGTCCTGCCGACGTTTTTACGGTGAATGTGGCCGGTTGACGTCGACGCTGGCGTGATGAGGATAACGGCGGGAGCAAACTGGCCACTGGTGGAACTTTGCACACTTTCCAGGTTTACCCAATGGAACACCATTAATGTCCAACTTGAACAGCATGCCTATGGTGATGCATGGAAAGAATGGGCTAACGTTTCGGCTTGGAAATAACCATAATTTCTGGCAATCTTCATCCGTTGATGGTAGTTTTTTTTGCAATCCAATCATTCATTGGGTTGATAAAAACTGGTTTGGGGAGCAAGACATTTCTATGAGGGATAGTCATGTTTTGGAAGCTCCCAAAAGAAAAAGCATGATTCTTGTTCCTCGTCAATTTACTTTTATCACAGCAAAATACTTGCCGAGCTGAGGTTGAAATACTTCTAAAGCAATAGCAAGCCATCCTTATTACGTGCATCATTTCTTGCTGAAAATAGTTTGTGTGACTCGGGCACAGACGACTGCAAATTATGTGAAGCTGGCACTGCCAGTTAAGGATATTTTATGTGCATCAGTAGGCTTGCCTAGGCTTTGGCGATCAAAGATCTGTAATGCACGCTTCTTAACTATAAAAAAACATGATTTTGTATTCCTTCGTCTTAATAAAATGTATACAGGTACGTCGTTTATGCCTACCTGACCCTACACTACTTGATCGCATGAACTCAAGGATTATACACTCCATACCTGTCCAAGTCCAAGACTGAAAAGTGAAAATACAACACTGTCCGTCAGTAAGGCACGAGTGTACTATCCGCTCAACGGATTTCTTAAGCAAAAAAAAAAGTTCCGTTCAGAGGAAAAGACGTCCCCCAGTATGCCCCTCGAGTGCACACTGCACACACCATCCACACACACCCCGACCCCCCACACACACACACCTCGAACGAGATTTTCCGCCGAAGGTGCCCCTCCGAGAATGAGATGAGAGAATGTGCCCCCATGACAATTCCTGGATCCGCCCCTGATCTCTGCAAGGGGGACTTTTCTTCTCATAGAGGCTTACCCCCGAAGAAAAGATTATCGGTGGATGGGTGAACGCGAGCGCAATGTAGGAGCATCATTTTTACTCGTAGGCATCTCAGCCTGAAAAAAAATCAAGTTGACGTTGAGGGAAGTGGGACATACTAGCGCCAGACCTCGCCTGAATGGCTTCCATACACCACGGGCCCCACACACATACAGCTCCACAGATTTGGTTCGCCAGGCGCGCGCTGGAGCGTCCTCGTTTATTTATATTTATTGGACGACACACTTATGCACATTCCAGTCCAGGTGGTGTGCGCAGAGTCGAAGGGACTTACTCGCATACCGGCATGCCCCCTGGAGCGAAGGACACAGAGGGACGCCGCATCGGCATGGGGAAGCCCACACTTCCCTGACCCCCTTCCCCCGCTTGAGTCCACCCCTGGTAGGTATCTGTGCAAGCCGGTCCGGCAGCGGGGCCTGCACCACAGCGGGGCAGCGCTCCAACTGATCACGAATGCATGCATGCTTGGTAGGTTGTTGGTTTCACGACACATCGACCGTTGAGTGATGTAGCGTCGCCAATCTCTCACGCCGATTGGCCGCGGGCGAAGAGTAGCGACTGGTGAGACTCGAACCCGCAACCTTTCGATTGTGAATCACGAATGCGTGCTGACGCCGCTCTCCGTCAGGAGTCCCGCCGCTCCCGTCAGGAGTCCCGCCGCTCCTGTCAGGAGTCCCGCCGCTCCCGTCAGGAGTCCCACCGCTCCCGTCAGGAGTCCCGCCGCTCCCGTCAGGAGTCCCGCCGCTCCCGCCAGGAGTCCCGCCGCTCCCGTCAGGAGTCCCGCCGCTCCGTCAGGGTCCCGTCGCCGCCGCTCCGTCAGGAGTCCGCCGCTCCCGTCAGGGTCCCGCCGCCCCGTCAGGGTCCCGCCGCCGTCAGGAGTCCGCCGCTCCGTCAGGTAGCGTAGTCCCCGCTCCGTCAGGAATCCCACCGCTCCCGTCAGGAGTCCCGCCGCTCCCATCAGGAGTCCCGCCGCTCCCGTCAGGAGTCCCACCGCTCCCGTCAGGAGTCCAGTCGCTCCTGTCAGGAGTCCCGCCGCTCCGTCGGGTCCGCTGCTCCCGTCAGTCCACGTCAGATCACCGCTCCCGTCAGGAGTCCCGCTGCTCCCGTCAGGAGTCCCGCTGCCCTGTGCTCCGTGCCGCCGCCACGCGTCGGCAGAGACGGAGTGCCGCGCCACAAACTGCACGCGCGTCGGCACACTTCCCCGTGTCACGGCGCGGTACACAAGTGCTCCGCTGCCGTCGCCCGGGGCTATTTTACTGCATGCCGCCGCCTTGCTCCGCCGCAGTTGTAACGCACGATTGTGAACACTCGACCCACGAAGCCAGACACAGACGCAGACACCAACTTTGTTTTGAGGTAATCGACAATGGACTTGTGACTACTATACCCTCGCGTCTATTAAATAAAACAGCATAGCAGGAAAGGTCAAAATCACGAAACAGCTAAACCGGGAGTCATACGTCATAAGAAAAATAAAAATAAAGACCCAAAAAATTAAATCAAAAGTAATAAAAACCTAATACAAATGAAAACCAGGTCTTCAGATGGGATACACAACCAGAGGTGGAAATTAGCATACTTTGGGGGCGAGCCCCTGCAAAACCCGCGTGCCCCTCCCCACCTCCAGCAACCTCAGGTTTTTATATGAGACCATATGGTGCAGGTGCCCAACCTACTTCAGTTCTCTGACTTCTCCCATCCATTGTACCCCCCCAACAACAACAATTTTAGTTAAAGTTTCGTCCATGGTTACGCCCACTCCGTCCAGGGAACGCCATGACTGTGAATCTAGACAGGACGTCCCAACCGCCCCCGGCCATCCACATCGCTCTAGTCACGACAACACTGACCACGCCGACCTCCAAAACCATTCCTGAACGTATAAGGAGACGGGCTGCGTGGCTCCCTTCATCAATATTCAGGGCGCTTTTTCCTGGTGCCAACCAGATCCGAATACAGGCGCTACACATTCGGGAACGGCAACCCACGTGTGGATTATTTAATACCGCATCAGTCCTTGGGAAAGTGCGTGAAGACAACTTGCGTGAAGCTCTAGCTCGACGTCGGTTCTTCAGCTCCGTCAGGGCCACACGGACGCTCGGAAGGTCGGAATACCACTGAGCGAAACTCCGCGGACATGTCCGGGCCGTGGTCAGTCCCGCGGACATGTCCGGACCGTGGTCAGTCACGCGGACATGTCCGGACCGTGGTCAGTCACGCGGACATGTCCGGGCCGTGGTCAGTCACGCGGACATGTCCGGGCCGTGGTCAGTCACGCGGACATGTCCGGACCGTGGTCAGTCACGCGGACATGTCCGGGCCGTGGTCAGTCACGCGGACATGTCCGGGGCAGTGGTCATGTCCACGCGGACATGTCCGGGCCGTGGTCAGTCACGCGGACATGTCCGGGCCGTGGTCAGTCACGCGGACATGTCCGGACCGTGGTCAGTCCCGCGGACATGTCCGGGCCGTGGTCAGTCACGCGGACATGTCCGGGCCGTGGTCAGTCACGCGGACATGTCCGGGCCGTGGTCAGTCACGCGGACATGTCCGAAGGCCGTGGTCAGACACGCGGACATGTCCGGGCCGTGGTCAGTCACGCGGACATGTCCGGAACATGTCCGGGCCGTGGTCAGTCACGCGGACATGTCCGGGCCGTGGTCAGTCACGCGGACATGTCCGGGTGTGTAACATGCGGACATGTCCGGACCGTGGTCAGTCACCGCGGACATGTCCGGGCCGTGGTCAGCCACGCGGACATGTCCGCTTCGCCGTGGTCAGTCCCGCGGACATGTCGGGCCGTGGTCAGTCACCGCGGACATGTCCGGGCCGTGGTCAGTCACGCGGACATGTCCGGACCGTGGTCAGTCACGCGGACATGTCCGGGCCGTGGTCAGTCACGCGGACATGTCCGGGCCGTGGTCAGTCACGCGGACATGTCCGGACCGTGGTCAGTCACGCGGACATGTCCGGGCCGTGGTCAGTCACGCGGACATGTCCGGGCCGTGGTCAGTCACGCGGACATGTCCGGGCCGTGGTCAGACACGCGGACATGTCCGGGCCGTGGTCAGTCGCGAATGCGGGCCAATGTCCGGGCCGTGGTCAGTCCGCGGACATGTCCGGGCCGTGGTCAGACACGCGGACATGTCCGGGCCGTGGTCAGTCACGCGGACATGTCCGGGCCGTGGTCAGTCTTCGAATGTCCGGGCCGTGGTCAGTCCCGCGGACATGTCCGGACCGTGGTCAGTCACGCGGACATGTCCGGGCCGTGGTCAGACACGCGGACATGTCCGGGCCGTGGTCAGTCACGCGGACATGTCCGGGCCGTGGTCAGTCACGCGGACATGTCCGGACCGTGGTCAGTCACGCGGACATGTCCGGGCCGTGGTCAGTCACGCGGACATGTCCGGGCCGTGGTCAGTCACGCGGACATGTCCGGACCGTGGTCAGTCACGCGGACATGTCCGGGCCGTGGTCAGTCACGCGGACATGTCCGGACCATGGTCGATGCACTATTCTCACAATGCTGAGCTGTCCACATTGATGTACTGTCGGCAACAATAGTAAAACGACATTTCCACAAATGGCACAAAACATCATGTTGGAATGCGATGAAACGTCACTCAAGCTCAGTGACATAAATCACAAGATGGACGAGGAAAAATGTCACGTTCAAGCATGGGTTTTTTCTGACTTAATGGGCTGGAGGTGCCTCCACTTGGACGGTGTCACGCTCAAGTGCTGCCATATGCAGTGGCGCACAAGTTGGCGAGGGAAATGGGGCATAATATCAGTGCTGGACATGGCCTGAATGTGCCTCTGTACACCACGAGCCACCCCTCCCCCAACACACACACATACAGCCCCACGGACTGGGTGCGCCTCTGTACACCACGAGCCCCGCCACGGACTGGGTGCGCCTCTGTGCACCACGAGCCCCCACCACGGACTGGGTGCGCCTCTGTTCACCACGGGCCCCGCCCCCGTCACGGGTGCGCCTCTGTACACCACAATCCCCCACCCTCACCCACACCCCACCCACGGACTGGGTACGCCTCTGTACACCACGAGCCAGATATCAGGCGGCCACCGGAATGTCGGTGCCACAGGAGCCGCTGACGTGTCTCAGCACACACCGGTACAGAGTAGCCGGCGGGGGGGGGGCAATACCTCCACCAGCCACACCAGTACACGGGCTCCGGTCCCTCCACCACCATGAAGTCTGTCAGGGCAGCCGGCGGGAGGCACGGCACCGTACAGGGCTCGGTCCCTCCACCACCATGAAGTCTGTCGGAGCAGCCGGTAGTTACCTCCACCAGCGGACCAGTACAGGGGCTCCGGTCCCTCCACCACCATGAAGTCTGTCAGGGCAGCCGGCGGGGGGGGGGCAATACCTCCACCAGCGGCACCAGTACAGGGGCTCCGGTCCCTCCACCACCATGAAGTCTGTCAGGGCAGCCGGCGGGGAGGGGGTCAATACCTCCACCAGCGGCACCAGTACAGGGCTCCGGTCCCTCCACCACCATGAAGTCTGTCAGGGCAGCCGGCGGGGAGGGGGTCAATACCTCCACCAGCGGCACCAGTACAGGGGCTCCGGTCCCTCCACCACCATGAAGTCTGTCAGGGCAGCCGGTGGGGAGGGGGTCAATACCTCCACCAGCGGCACCAGTACAGGGGCTCCGGTCCCTCCACCACCATGAAGTCTGTCAGGCAGCCGATACCTCCGCCATCATAAAGTCTGTCGGAGCAGCCGGTAGTTACCTCCACCAGCGGCACCAGTACAGAGGCTCCGGTCCCTCCACCACCATGAAGTCTGTCAGGGCAGCCGGTGGTTACCTCCACCAGCGGCACCAGTACAGAGGCTCCGGTCCCTCCACCACCATGAAGTATGTCAGGGCAGCCGGCGGGGAGGGGTCAATACCTCCACCAGCGGCACCAGTACAGAGGCTCCGGTCCCTCCACCACCATGAAGTTGTCAGGGCAGCCGGCGGGACCCCACCAGCGGCACCAGTACAGAGCTCCGGTCCCTCCACCACCATGAAGTCTGTCGGGGCAGCCGGTGGGAGGGGAATACCTCCACCAGCGGCACCAGTACAGGGGCTCCGGTCCCTCCACCACCATGAAGTCTGTCGGAGCAGCCGGCGGGGAGGGGGGTCAATACCTCCACCAGCCACACCAGTACACGGGCTCCGGTCCCTCCACCACCATGAAGTCTGTCAGAGCAGCCGGCGGGGAGGGGGCTCAATACCTCCACCAGCGGCACTAGTACAGGGGCTCCGGTCCCTCCACCACCATGAAGTCTGTCAGGGCAGCCGGCGGGGAGGGGGCAATACCTCCACCAGCGGCACCAGTACAGGGGCTCCGGTCCCTCCACCACCATGAAGTCTGTCAGGGCAGCCGGCGGGGGGGTCAATACCTCCACCAGCGGCACCAGTACACGGGCTCCGGTCCCTCCACCACCATGAAGTCTGTCGGAGCAGCCGGTGGTTACCTCCACCAGCGGCACCAGTACAGAGGCTCCGGTCCCTCCACCACCATGAAGTCTGTCAGGAGCAGCCGGTGGTTATCTCCACCATCCACCAGCGGACCAGTACAGGGGCTCCGGTCCCTCCACCACCATGAAGTCTGTCAGGGCAGCCGGCGGGGAGGGGGTCAATACCTCCACCAGCGGCACCAGTACAGGGGCTCCGGTCCCTCCACCACCATGAAGTCTGTCAGGGCAGCCGGTGGTTACCTCCGCCATTATAAAGTCTGTCGGAGCAGCCGGTAGTTACCTCCACCAGCGGCACCAGTACAGAGGCTCCGGTCCCTCCACCACCATGAAGTCTGTCAGGGCAGCCGGCGGGATACCTCCACCAGCGGCACCAGTACAGGGGCTCCGGTCCCTCCACCACCATGAAGTCTGTCAGAGCAGCCGGTGGGAGGTTACCTCCACCAACGGTACCAACATAGGGCTCCGGTCCCTCCCACACCATGATGTCTGTCAGGGCAGCAGGTGGGTACCTCCACCAGCGGCACCAACTTGAGACCCGGCCCTAACCCCCACCAACGTCACCACCACAGGGGTTTTATCCTTCCCCCATCAGCAGATCTGGCACAGGTTTAGCTCCCAGCACACGCATAGCGGAGTGAGGCGCTGACATGGCTGCTTACACCCACAGAGCAGGTAAGCGCCCGGGAAAACCTCCCCTGGGGGACATCCCAACTTTCCAATTGGCTGAATGCATCACGACTGGAGCATGAGCGGACGCTGGCAGCAACGTAGCGAAACTGAGAGGCAGGGAGCTGAAACAATGAAAGACGTAGTGTTGGAGTTATCCGCCAAAAAGGAACAATTATGAGATTGTACATCGCACTCGAATGGTTTGGGAAAGCTCCCCCCCCCCCCCACCCCCACACACACACACGCTGACTGCTCCAGCTGTATGACCTATGCAGTCGATGCGCACCTAAAATACAATAACTGACCGATCCAGGCAGCCAGGAGAAACTGGGGACATACCCTCCAAGATAGACATGTTGTCCCCCCCCCCCAGGACGCTTGTCGCGTGAAGGGGTGGTGCCCGTCGCCACCACAATCAAGGCGAACGGTCGCTGGGAAGCAGAAATTCCTGAAAACAACCCATCAGAACGCCTCGTAAGCGACTGTTATTAGGTCTCTAGTTATCTTGGTTATTAGTGCCGGCGGACGCGACAGCCAGCACACCACCGTTACCACGGCAACCGCCGTTACCACGGCAACAACCAGCCCGCCGAGCTACGAGTAGACGGAGTCATCGTTATATTTGTATTTTGGAACACTGGCGTAGTGGAGATAATCTTAGGTACATCACATTCTGAAATGATAATTGTATTTTTCCTTGACATCAAAAACCGTTTTCTTTCAAAAATCGAAGCTCATAATCAGTGAGTTTCGGAGATACGTAATTTTGTTTTTTTAGCGAACATATAATGGGACTACAAATAACAAAAGGATCGAAACAAATGGGGTATTTGCTAGCAACAGCATAATAACACCATCCCAACTGAAAATGTAGCACGTTCCTGATGTTCGGTGTACCTGATACAGTAATGTATGGAAGTACCTGATACATCGGTAATGGAATTGAAGCCTGAACTTAGACCCTGAAAGATCGACGTCGAGTTGTCCTCTCCTTTTCCTCGCTGAAATATTCAAAGATTACGTTTAATAATTTTGTGCAAGGAAGCAATGGAAACATTAAGCTAATCGATGCTAATATCAACGATCATGACGTTTCGGATGTTAATTCCTACAGGTGTGCTGGGATGTTCTCCCTGTCCGTGTTCTACTGTGCTTTAAATCTAACTCCTATCCGAGTCCTGCTGGGCGGCTAATTTACAGTGAGAAGGGAATGCCCTCATCAGCTTTTTTATTCATATATGAGCGAAAATGATTCCATTGTTGCGCAATGCTACCAAATGTTATGCAATATAACCAGTCGTTGTGCAATTGTTGAGCAATAATAGCAATTTTTGCAATGCTACCAATTGTTTGCAATGCTACCAATTTGCGTGCAATGCAACCAGGAATATATTCCATGCCATTCATTGGCTAGCGTCCGTTTCCTTTCCTTCATCTGACATAGCACCGTGGCAGCTCGATTCTCCCGGCGGAAAGCTATGAATGCTGATGCAATCAGCCGTCGGCCAACTTCACACCTCTTGGCGAGAGAACCGGCCAAAGCTGAGCAGCGGGCTACGCCCAGTGTCGAACGGGCCGACCATAAAGCAGCATAGTCATAGTCATAGTCGTATATTGAGTTTTCCATATTCATGGCTTTTCAGCACTCACGTCAATACATGGTTCAATGATAAAAGAGAAACTCAAATTATGAAAAACACTAAATAACGCAAAACGTCAATCGAAAAACATTAAATGATAAAACATGTCACCAAATACGCCCCTGATAATCAACTCGATTATTCCACGTGCTGAACGCTCGATACAGAAACTGCGCCTCGCAGCTTCCGTATAAATGCGGGGCAGCTCTAATTTATTCGCGTCAGTTCTTCGAGTGCTACTACTGGAGATTTCGGAGTGTAACTTAATACTGTTAGCCAATGTAAGGGGGCAGCAGCGAGCAGTGGTGTGATTTTCCACAGAGAACCACCGACTGCGAGGTCGCTTTAGCTCAGTCAGTAGGCCGTCAGGTTCTGATTGCCAGATCGCGGGTTCGAATCCTATAAGGGGCGGGGATGGCCGAGTAGGTAAGTTGCCGAGCCATGGGTACCAAAGGTCCCGGATTCGACACTAGCGCCGCTCAGGACATTTCCCAATCCCGCGGCCCACCGGTGAAACAGTGTGGGCGGCGCCGTTAGCCGTGAACGTGCATAAAGTGTGTCGTGAACCACCCAATAAACAAAACGAATCCCACAAATACATACCACCGAGTCCATCCGCGTTCTATCGGCATGAGCGGCCGCCAACGCTATGAGGCCCAGCAGTCTAATTCGTCGCGAAAGAGCCCAGCGCTCTCCTTGTCTAGTCTGGTGTAACAGCCGACCGCGGAGCTACCTCGCGTCCCATCTCACCTCACATCTCACCGACCACAAGGACTGAACATCACCGCTACTGGTGCGGACCTGTTTTTTTCTTCAGCAGCCGACTCTTCCAGTGTGCACTCGTCTCTAGTTATCCTGGTTATTAGTGCCGACAGACGCGACAGCCACCACACCACCGTTACCACGACAACCGCCGTTACCACGGAAGCTGCCAATTGCCAATCTCACCTCTCGGCGAGGGAACCGCTCAGAGCTGAGCAGCGACTTTTTCTCACCGACCACAAAGGCTGTGTTTCATCACCGTCGCTGTGTTTTTCAGTGTGCGCTCGTCGCTGACGGAAGACGTCCGGATGGCGGCAATGATGCCTCACGAGTAGTCACGAGAAGTCTCCCAACAAGCTGGCAAGAGAAGTCTCCCAAGCCTCTCGTGTTCCCAAACATGCCAAAACCGAGCCTCTCGTGCTGCCAAACATGCCAAAGCCGAGCCTCTCCTGTTTCCAAACATGCCAAAGCCGGGCCCCTTGTGTCGCCACAAGTCCTTCCACATCGCCAATTGTGTTTGCCTTCTTCTGGCGGAATCCGGCGGGGGTTCTAATTCAACTGGAACCATCCCATTAATTAGTCCTCAACTTGCCTGGCTATATCAACTGATGGTGGCAAATGTTGAATGACAAACAGTTCGAAATTAACGTAGGATGGCCCGCAACTATATTAGTTTTTGAACATTAGGTAAATTGCACCATAAGAATTGTGCAATAAATACTTGATATTAAATTGCGTAATACATACGTTCCCCTTAATAATAAAAACAAACTAATACAGTTACAAGCTATCCTACACTAATTGTATGCGGGCAAACCAAGCCCAGCGACCAGAACTGAGATTCTAGTCGGAGCCGACGAAATCTCTTCTTCACGACACACCACCTGATCGGCCAGTTCGAGAACCGGTCAATCTGCCGATCGGGAACGACCGATGAAAAAAAGCCAGCGCCAACTGAGATTCGAACCGGCCGCCGCGCGGTCACCGGTCGGCGGTACGGCGCACGGTGCGTGTCGGCGGGCGGTCACTGCGAGCCGGCGCGTCGGAGCGTCGCTCGGCCGACGTCACGACATGGTCGATAACGACGCTACGGCTCTCCAGCGGTGCGACACGCGATCCGCCAGTTTGCCACGGTCCGCACCCGGCGGCGCGGCGGACACGCTCACTTCGTGCACGGCACGCTCACGTAGCGGACGGGCTCCGCTGCTTCCTGACTCCGCCACTGCGCAGCGCCACGGCCACGCCCTGTCCAACGGCGCCGACTACTCCGGCTCTGAGCGTCGCGTCAGTAATCAATTTTGTGTCGACCCTCATTGTGCCGTCAGGAAATAGTCCTATTATTTGTGGTACCAGACTCCGCTCCTGTGCGGTACATCACATCCGCCCTCCCCGATGTGGTCCTTAACTCCGCTTCTGTGCAATACAGCAGCCCCACTCTCCCCGATGGATGTGATCCCTGACTCCGCCTCTGTGCAATACATCATCACCACCCTCCCTGGTGTGGTCCCTAATTCCGCCCCTGTGCGGTACAGCAGCTCCGCCCTCCCCGGTGTGGTCTCTGACTCCGCCTCTGTGTAGCATAGCATCTCCACCCTCCCCGATGTAGTGCCTGACTCCGCCCCTGTGCAGTACAGCAGCTCCACCTTCCCCGGTGTAGTCATTGACTCCGCCTCTGTGTAGCATAACAGTTCCACCCTCCCCGGCGTGGTTTCTGACTCCGCCCTCGTAAAGTACATCACCTCCACCCTCCCCGGTGTGGTCCCTGACTGCGCTCCTGTGCAATTCACCTGGACCGGCCGGCGCCACAACAATCCGACTGGCGGGCCTTATAAGGCTGCCTACTTCGGCGAACAGCGGAGGGGGGTCGGGGGTCGGGCCGCCCGTGTATACCGTACATGGCGCCGCCGCCGCTGCGCTGGCCAGGCTCCTCTCGCGTCGGCACGGCGCGGCACCCTCGGCAGAACAGCACGTGTCTGGCCGCGCTCGGGTCATGGTCCAGGTGAGGTGTCAACACCCGGCCGGACCGCCAGAGACGGGCGAGCTCTCGGTACCGGCCCCACGCGGCTGATGCACAATAGGATCTCCTGAGCCAGAGGAGCTCTCGGTACCGGCCCCACACGGCTGTTATGCAATAGAATCTCCTGAGCCGCCGCAGGCCACCAGGCGACCACACCGCAGGCCACACCGCAGGCCACACCGCAGGCCACACCGCAGGCCACACCGCAGGCCACCCCGCAGGCCACCCCGCAGGCCATACCGCAGGCCACACCGCAGGCCATACCGCAGGCCACCCCACAGGCCACCCCGCAGGCCACCGCAGGCCACCCCGCAGGCCACCCCGCAGGCCACACCGCAGGCCACACCGCAGGCCACCCCGCAGCCCACACCGCAGGCCACCCCGCAGGCCACCAGGCGGCCACACCGCAGGCCACCCCACAGGCCACCAGCGAGGTGTGACGTCCCACACACTCCACCTGTCGAGTGGTCGTCCCCCAACTGGGCGGTCGCCGCTCGTTTCCCGCCGAGTGAGCAGCGATCGAGCGTCGCGCGTCGGCCCGGATCGGCTCCGCTCGACTTTCTCACGCGATTTGACCAGCTCTGCCGAGTCATGGTGGCCGAGCCGCGCCGGCCCGGCTAAAACGGGGACCAGACACTGGTCCATCACACGGACCGGCCCGTGCTGTTGTGCAACAGACAATGGAGTCAGTGGGGCGGGGATGGCCGAGTGGTTAAGGTGTAGGGCTATGGGTACCATAGGTCCCGGGTTCGACACTAGCGCCGCTCAGCACATTTCCCAATCCCGCGGCCCACCGGCGAAACAGTGCGGGCGGCGCCATTAGCCGTGAATGTGCGTCGTGAACCACCCAATAAACAAACAGTGGAGTCAGTCGAGTTGCACGGATCGTCAACACGTCTGCGCGCGGTTACTATGACAACAGGCGGCGGAGTGTGTCGACTCGCACGGATTACCCGTACGCTGCTACAACAACGGAGTGTGTGACTTGCACGGATCATCCGCACGTCTGCTCGCGGGTTACTATGGCAACAGACGGTGGAGTGTATCGACTTGGACGAATCACCCGTACGTCTGTGTGCGGCTACTATGCAACAAGCAATCGAGTCAGTCGACCTGCACGGATTACCAGCACGTCTGCGCGCGGCTACTATGACAACAGACGGTGGAGTGTGTCGAGTCGCACGGATTACCCGTACGCCTGCTCGCGGTTGCTATGACAACAGACGGTGGAGTGTGTCGACTCGCACGGATTACCCGTACGCCTGCTCGCGGTTGCTATGACAACAGACGGTGGAGTGTGTCGACTCGCACGGATTACCCGTACGCCTGCTCGCGGTTGCTATGACAACAGACGGTGGAGTGTGTCGACTTGCACGGATCACCCGTACGTCTGCACGCGCGGCTACTGTGTGCTGCTTGGTCCGGCGACCGACGCTCTGGCTATCGCCACGACACGTCCACACCGGCCGGGACTTCCCACGCAGCTGACGTCCGGCCGAAGTCCGACAAAATAGCACCAAACACCCGGTCAAACTGTCTGCAAACTTCGCGTCGACTGCCGCTCACGGCAGCAATACAGAGGGAAGCAGCAATACTCCCCTGAATGAGAGGGTCTGCTCTCTCCTTCAGGGGACTCCCAGCAGTCTCCTGCTCCAGTCACGCCTCCAGACGGTCGAACGTCTCCACACCAGCGAAGACTACCACACCAGCTAGGACTACCACATCTGAAGCTGATACGACAAACCTGCTGGGCACGTCCCACAAAGGTGATACAAGCCTGCTGGGCACGTCCCACAGAGGTGATACGACAAGCCTGCTGGGCACGTCCCACAAAGGTGATACGACAAACCTGCCAACGTCACCACTAAAGGTGATACGACAAACCTGCTGGGCACGTCCCACAGAGGTGATACGACAAGCCTGCTGGGCACGTCCCAAAAGCCCATGTGGCAAACCAACCCATAACGTCACCACTACACCGCACCGTCGTCCGGACCCGTAACTCTGCACAACGTCCCGTAACTCTGCACAACGCCCCGTAACTCTGCACAACGTCCCGTAACTCTGCACAACGTCACGTAACTCTGCACAACGTCCCGTAACTGCCAGTGACGTGGAAAACCTTGGGTTCCTTTACGACGCCTTCAACCGCTGGGTTATATAGCGTCACCAACCTCGCACGCCGATTGGTCGCGGCGGACTCGGCAAATGCCGTCGGTTGCGAGATTCGAACCCACAATCTTGCGATCCAGAGTCCGACGCTCTACCAACTGAGCTCCCGCGGCCCCTACTGCCAGTGACGTGACGTGGCTGCGTGTCCCAAGGCTGACCCGCTGGTCCGACGCGCCATCGCCGACGCGGCGGCGGCACGCATGTTAAATCAATGCCCCTTCCCGGTCCCAAGGGGAAGTGTCCGTATGATGACGCCGAACCTGACGGTGTACTACCGACCCTCCCCCCCCCCCCCTCTGCTTCGTCCTCATCCTCAGACATCTATTCTCCGGTTGCGTGGCAACTGGCGCTGGCGACAAATTGAGCTGTCACTCGTCACAGGCGACAAACATGATTTTCTCGAGGAATCGTTGGCTGAGAATCGCGCGGCCCGTTGGCAAAGTGACGTCACGGATTACTGATCGGACGGCCAGAGGGCTGAAGTCGACCTTTTCGTGCAAGGTCATAGGTGAACTATGAAATTTCCGAAATTCGGTCACCTTCCGCTTAAAAGAAGGCCGCATTGTAGCTCCTTGGAGCATTCGTGCATGCCACAAAACGTGCCCCTTGAGTTTTGGTCGGCGATGGCTATGTGTTCCACAACAGAGAGCCTGACACAGAGATGTGTTCCACCATAGAGAGCCTGACACAGAGATGTACTCCACCAGAGAGCCTGACACTGAGCTGTGGTCCACCACAGGAAGCCTGACACAGAGATGTGTTCCACCACAGGGAGCCTGATACAGAGATGTGCTCCACTTGAGAGCCTGACACAGAGATGTACTCCACCACAGCCTGACACAGAGATGTGCTCCACCAGAGAGTCTGACACAGAGATGTGTTCCACCAGAGAGCCTGACACTGAGCTGTGGTCCACCACAGGAAGCCTGACACTGAGCTGTGTTCCACCACAGGAAGCCTGGCACAGAGATGTGTTCCACCAGAGCCTGACACAGAGATGTGTTCCACCAGAGAGAGCCTGACACTGAGCTGCGCTCCACCACAGAGACCTGACACAGAACTGTGCTCCACCAGAGAGCCTGACACAGAGATGTACTCCGTCAGAACAGAGATGTGCTCCACCAGAGAGCCTGACACAGAGCTGTGCTCCACCAGAGCCTGACACAGAGATGTACTCCGCCCGTCGGAGCACCACAGAGCCTGACACAGAGATGTACTCCGTCCGTCGAAGCACCAAGAGCCTGACACAGAGATGTGCTCCACCAGAGAGCCTGACACAGAGATGTACTCCGTCCGTCGGAGCACCACAGCCTGACACAGAGATGTGCTCCACCAGAGAGCCTGACACAGAGATGTACTCCGCCCGTCGGAGCACCACAGAGCCTGACACAGAGATGTACTCCGCCCGTCGGAGCACCACAGAGCCTGACACAGAGATGTACTCCACCAGAGAGCCTGACACAGAGATGTACTCCGCCCGTCGGAGCACCACAGCGACGGAGCCACGCTGTCCGCGATGCGACCAACCGGTCTTCGGCCGCCACATGACCTCATCGTTATCCCCGGGTGCACCTCGATGACGAGTACGCTTCTCGGAACACCGAGCGGCGGCGGCCGGCTGCGGACCGGGAGCATGGTGGCCGACGGTGCGGCAGGATCGGCGCGGCGGACAGTGACATCGGCTAAGGTCAACCCACGATGGCCGCCATAGTCAGTCCACTGTGGCCACCATGGTCCACTGTGGCCACCATGGTCCACTGTGGCCACCATGGTCCACTGTGGCCACCATGGTCCACTGTGGCCACCATAGTCCACTATGGACACCATAGTCCACTGTGGCCACCATAGTCCACTGTGGCCACCATGGTCCACTGTGGCCACCATGGTCCACTGTGGCCACCATAGTCCACTGTGGCCACCATAGTCCACTATGGCCACCATAGTCCACTGTGGCCACCATAGTCCACTGTGGCCACCATAGTCCACTGTGGCCACCATAGTCCACTGTGGCCACCATAGTCCACTGTGGCCACCATGGTCCACTGTGGCCACCATAGTCCACTGTGGCCACCATGGTCCACTGTGGCCACCATGGTCCACTGTGGCCACCATAGTCCACTGTGGCCACCATGGTCCACTGTGGCCACCATGGTCCACTGTGGCCACCATGGTCCACTGTGGCCACCATGGTCCACTGTGGCCACCATGGTCCACTGTGGCCACCATGGTCCACTGTGGCCACCATAGTCCACTGTGGCCACCATGGTCCACTGTGGCCACCATAGTCCACTGTGGCCACCATAGTCCACTGTGGCCACCATGGTCCACTGTGGCCACCATGGTCCACTGTGGCCACCATGGTCCACTGTGGCCACCATAGTCCACTGTGGCCACCATAGTCCACTGTGGCCACCATGGTCCACTGTGGCCACCATAGTCCACTGTGGCCACCATAGTCCACTGTGGCCACCATAGTCCACTGTGGCCACCATAGTCCACTGTGGCCACCATGGTCCACTGTGGCCACCATGGTCCACTGTGGCCACCATAGTCCACTGTGGCCACCATGGTCCACTGTGGCCACCATGGTCCACTGTGGCCACCATAGTCCACTGTGGCCACCATGGTCCACTGTGGCCACCATGGTCCACTGTGGCCACCATGGTCCACTGTGGCCACCATAGTCCACTGTGGCCACCATAGTCCACTGTGGCCACCATAGTCCACTGTGGCCACCATGGTCCACTGTGGCCACCATGGTCCACTGTATGGCCACCATGGTCCACTGTGGCCACCATGGTCCACTGTGGCCACCATGGTCCACTATGGCCACCATGGTCCACTGTGGCCACCATGGTCCACTGTGGCCACCATGGTCCACTGTGGCCACCATGGTCCACTGTGGCCACCATGGTCCACTGTGGCCACCATGGTCCACTGTGGCCACCATAGTCCACTGTGGCCACCATGGTCCACTGTGGCCACCATGGTCCACTGTGGCCACCATAGTCCACTGTGGCCACCATGGTCCACTGTGGCCACCATAGTCCACTGTGGCCACCATGGTCCACTGTGGCCACCATGGTCCACTGTGGCCACCATGGTCCACTGTGGCCACCATAGTCCACTGTGGCCACCATGGTCCACTGTGGCCACCATAGTCCACTGTGGCCACCATGGTCCACTGTGGCCACCATGGTCCACTGTGGCCACCATGGTCCACTGTGGCCACCATGGTCCACTGTGGCCACCATGGTCCACTATGGACACCATGGTCCACTGTGGCCACCACAGTCCACTGTGGCCACCATGGTCCACTGTGGCCACCATAGTCCACTGTGGCCACCATGGTCCACTATGGCCACCATGGTCCACTGTGGCCACCATAGTCCACTATGGCCACCAAGGTCCACTGTGGCCACCATGGTCCACTATGGACACCATAGTCCACTGTGGCCACCATGGTCCACTGTGGCCACCATCACCATATCCACTATGGCCACCATGGTCCACTGTGGCCACCATAGTCCACTGTGGCCACCATGGTCCACTGTGGCCACCATAGTTCGTTGTGGTCACCATATTCCACTGTGGCCACCATGGTCCACTGTGGCCACCATGGTCCACTATGGACACCATAGTCCACTGTGGCCACCATGGTCCACTGTGGCCACCATAGTCCACTGTGGCCACCATGGTCCACTGTGGCCACCATAGTCCACTGTGGCCGCCATGGTCCACTGTGGCCACCATAGTCCACTGTGGCCACCACCAGGACATCCATATGGGCTCAGAGCTGGCCTCACGAAGCCATCCATCTAGTCTCAGAGACGGCTTTACATGGGATCAGTTTATTCTCAGAGATATCAGATGTCCTCACGAAACAACCCGACCGGCGCTCCACGCAGGCGTCGGAGAAACATAGCACCGAGGTTGATGTTGCACTGAGTACTCCACCACTTGTTTGCAAAAATCGCGGCCTGAAGAAGCAATGTTCGCTTCTGGTGCAGATCGACATCAACGGAGAGGAAACAAGCGCCGCACACTGCACCCCGTCCTGCTGGCGTTCGCAGAGCTGTACACCCGGGCGCCAGGCACGGGCAGAGCCAAACTCGCAGCCAAACCAAGTCCAAAGGCGCGGCCGCGCGTGCGTCTGCCGAGCACGGCCTCGCCGGCGAGTGGCCGACGAGATAGCATTACCTGCGTTACGAGCGCTGTCGCGCGGCTTAGCCAGAGTCAAATGCACGTGACCGCCAAATACGCCGGCCGCCATATTTGGCGGCCGGACGGCCGAGAAGCGCGCACGCTCGCGAGGTGGAAGAGCGGGCCGCACGCCAGAGCCACGCGCCCGCTTATGGGCAAAGGCTCGCGCCGGCCGGCGCAGCGCATGCAAATCGCACCCGGGTGCCGTTGTCGCTTCCACGAAGCACCGTTCCGGCCTGCAGCTGGCCAGGCTCCACCCGACGGTCGGCAGCCGACCCGTCGTTCGCCGAGAGCGACGACAAGCGGCGCCGCCGGCACGCCACCTGTCGGCAGCCGCCCGTCGCTGTCGACAGCTGGTCCTGTCGACGGCCGAGCGTCGAGACCGGCTGGTGGAGGGGCCGGCCAGCCGTCGGCCAGGAGCGGCCGGCTAGTTAGTCAGCTACTGGGGTTTAGTTGTTGCTCGGTTATTGGCTTTACGACACATCGACCGTTGAGTGATGTAGCGTCGCCGATCTCTCACGCCGATCGGTCACGGGCAAAGGGTAGCGACATGTAAGACTCGAACCCACAATCTTTCGATTGTGAGACAAGCAACTTACCCACAGACCACTCGTCCTCTTATTGGGGTTTAGGGGCGCATTGGCTACAGAGGTCATGCAGGCCTATAACATAGTCATACCGAGGTATCAAAGTGGAGGCTATCCCAGCAGACGTACTATGTATATACTCGTCCTGATTTTACCGCTGGCCATCTACCCGGCATGACATTCGTCATGCACATATACCAGAGAAAACCGGGATCAGCTAGGACATGAACGCAGTGCTATGTCTCATCTCCCGGGGTTAACAACATCAAACTGTGCTTGCGAGAGAAATCCGAATAAACGTGACCATGAACCATGCGTGACCCGTCACCTAGAAGAAATGCCATCGTTGGCGTGGACACCTCTCGTCCAAAGAATCGTTTTAGTTGTACTGAGAATAGAAGGCAAACCAGAAGAACGTGTCTCACTGTTAATGTGCTATCACAGCGGGTACATGGGCGCTGTATGACCGAAGCAGTCGATGCGCTCCTAAGTCCAAATATCCAACCAACCAACAGCGGGTACACATCCGGCTGTCCTTGCTGCGCAGCAGGTCGCCATGGGTGCCCTATGTGTGCCCTATCCATATCCTGGCCAGGAGTGGCTGGCACGTGGAAGGTCGACCACACGACCGGCAGTCGCTCCAACCAATGTCAAGCACGACGCCACCGTAGTCGTCCGCCGCCGTCACGTAAATAGAGTGGGTCGTGAGCCGAGGCGGAACAGCCGGAAATGCGGCCCGATCTCCTCACGTGACGCGTGCGCGCGTTCGTGCCTCGGCGTGCAATAGCTGTCGGATCGGGCAGATCGGTGGCGTGCGGCTGCTGGAGTGCCGAGTGACGCCTGCCGGCGCGGCGGTCCGGAGTGGGCGCTGCCCGCGCGGAGTGGCCGTGCGGTTTGGCCGACCCGGCCCCATCAGCAATTCCGGCCGGCCGTTCCGACAATTGCCAGATCCGGGAGCGAGCCATCGCTCCGATCGGACATCGGCCGCCGGGACGGAGACAGACAGGGAGGAGCAGAGAGAGAGAACGGAGACAGACAGAGCCGGTGGGACGGACAGTGGAGCTGGTGGCCCTGGTCACACGTGACCGCCGGTACCTGCCGGGAGCCGGGAGGCCGGCGGCGGCCGCCCCGGGCCACCAGCACCACCTGTCGCCGGCCGGGCGGTAATTAGGCGGGCGGCCGCAGCCGGCAGACGTGCGGTCAGCCTGGCCGCAGGGTGGACACGGCACCTCAGGGTGGACACGACACCTCACTGCCGCAGGGTGGACACGGCGCCTCACTACCGCAGGGTGGACACGGCACCTCACTGACGCGGCCCACTGCGTGGACACGGCACCTCACTGCTGCAGGGTGGACACGGCACCTCACTGCCGCAGGGGGTGGACACGGCACCTCACTGCCGCAGGGTGGACACGGCACCTCACTGCCGCAGGGTGCCCACCGCCCAGGGTGGACACGGCACCTCACTGCCGCAGGGTGGACACGGCACCTCACTGCCGCAGGGGGTGGACACGGCACCTCACTGCCGCAGGGTGGACACGGCACCTCACTGACAGGCACCGCTGGGTGGACACGGCACCTCACTGGGTGGACACGGCACCTCACTGCCGCAGGGTGGACACGGCACCTCACTGCCGCAGGGTGGACACGGCCCTACTGCCGAGGGTGGACCGGCCCACTGCCGCAGGGTGGACACGGCACCTCACTGCCGAGGGAACACGGCACCTCACTGCCGCAGGGGTGGACACGGCACCTCACTGCCGCAGGGTGGACACGGCACCTCACTGCCGCGGGGTGGACACGGCACCTCACTGCCGCAGGGTGGACACGGCACCTCACTGCCGCAGGGTGGACACGGCACCTCACTGCCGCGGGGTGGACACGGCACCTCACTGCCGCAGGGTGGACACGGCACCTCACTGCCGAGACCTCACTGCCGCAGGCACTCCCAGGGTGGACACGGCACCTCACTGCCGCAGGGTGGACACGGCACCTCACTGCGTGGACACGGCACCTCACTGCCCAGGGTGGACACCCCTCACTGCCGCAGGGTGGACACGGCACCTCACTGCCGCAGGGTGGACACGGCACCTCACTGCCGCAGGGTGGACACGGCACCTCACTGCCGCAGGGTGGACACGGCACCTCACTGCCGCAGGGTGGACACGGCACCTACACGGCACCTCACTGCCGCAGGGTGGACACGGCACCTCACTGCCGCAGGGTGGACACGGCACCTCACTGCCGCAGGGTGGGACACGGCACCTCACTGCCGCAGGGTGGACACGGCACCTCACTGCCGCAGGGTGGACACGGCACCTCACTGGGTGGACACGGCACCTCACTGCCGCAGGGTGGACACGGCACCTCACTGCCGCAGGGTGGACACGGCACCTCACTGCCGCAGGGTGGACACGGTACCTCACTGCCGCAGGGTGGACACGGCACCTCACTGCCGCAGGGTGGACACGGCACCTCACTGCCGCAGGGTGGAAGGACGGCACCTCACTGCCGCAGGGTGGACACGGCACCTCACTGCCGCAGGGTGGACACAGCACCTCACTGCCGCAGGGTGGACACGGCACCTCACTGGGGACACGGCACCTCACTGCCGCACACGGGTGGACACGGCACCTCACTGCCGCAGGGTGGGACACGGCGCCTCACTGCCGCAGGGTGGACACGGCACCTCGCTGCCGCAGGGTGGACACGGCACCTCACTGCCGCAGGGTGCACGCACCTCACGGACACGGCACTCACGGTGGACACGGCACCTCACTGAGGTGGACACGGCACCTCACTGCCGCAGGGTGGACACGGACCTCACTGCCGCAGGGTGACACCCTCACGCCAGGGTACACGGTCACTGCCGCAGGGTGGCCCTCCTCACTGCCAGGGTGACGGCACCTCACTGCGCACGGCACCTCAGGGTGGACATGGTACCTCACTGCCGCGTGGTGGACACGGCACCTCACTGGGTGGACCGGACGCCGGTGGCCCACGTCCGGCCACACCGCCACACAGCCTGTCGCCCCACTGTCCGTCCCACCAGCCTAATGTCTGCCGCACCACTACCTGTCCCACCACACTGCCCCACAGTACGTCCCACCACACCACCCCGATGCCTGCCTCACCGCACCGACGCACCACCTTCTCCACCACCGCCATCACACCTCATCACATGGTACTGTCAGTTTTCTCACGTGCATTATAGTACTCGCGGCCGGCGATGCGCAACGCAGGCCTGGACAATAGCCATCAGCTGCTGGGGTGTCGCTTAGCTACATATATGACGCATGTGGCGATTGTGATCGATATCAGATTTGTATCTGTGCGCGCGCCAAGTTAATCAATCGCAGTGCTACATTGTGCTCACAATAGAAAGAATAGCCCTGTTGGAACGCAACTCCATATACTACAGCTGCATCTATATTCACATATTACATTCCTCCCACGGGAGATTGACTGGCGTGGTAGCACGTGCGCCTATATCATTTTCAACCGGTGAATTTTGCTGAAGCAAGCTCGGCGATTGAACTACGCAAAAACGAAGCTGTTTCGGCGAAGGCTATTTAGCAATTATCACAAAACTGCTGCATTGTAATTGGCTAGGTTGGTGCACGCACAAGTAAACATCTGATGTCGGTCACAATCGTCACATACGTCATATATGTAATGTAGCTAAACGACATTAGCTGACGCTATTGTCCAACCTGACTCGATAGGCCTTGGCCTCTTGGCCTAACGATGTCACCCCGAATCCCAGCCGCTTGCTCATAAACTGTCTAGGGTGTGAGTGGCATCTCGATACCCACGGGACAACCAGCCCAGTCGCGGCAACCATGGCAGCCGCCGCTGCCATAGCAACCGCCACACACATAGCAGACGAGGCAACAATGACAACGGCAACACAAATACAGCAATACATATGTGCTGGCCGTTGCAGGGGACTATGGTCCATGGAAAATCCTGCCTGAATACTGATGTACCCCAAGGATGGTAATGATATACCCCATGTAAATGCTGATGTATCCATGGAAAATGGTGCCCCTGCAGGCAGCATTTGGTGCGGTGCGGCAGCATTCGATCTTCTGCTGCTGTGCCGTCCGCGGTCCGTATCTTCTGTGCGGTGGTCCTATGATTAGATCCGTAGTACTATGTACACGAGGATTTCCGGCGTTACTTTCGCGCACGATGCCCGTGGGTTTATACTGTTGGTTGGTTGGTTATTTGGGCTTACGGGCGTATCGACTGCGTTGGTCATACAGCGCCCAGGGTCTACACTGTATTCAACGTCCAGTCATTGTCAGGAATGTATGTCCTTTCGATGGCACCTGGATGGACAGGACAGCCGCCAGGGAGAATCCACGGAGGGACTTACAGACGCTAGCTACACTCGGCGAATCATCAAACCTCAATAATCAATCAGCGTATCGCGTCCGTCAATAAATCAAGCATGCGTCGACAGCAATCAGACCCTGAGCCAGGGTTGGAGAAACAGGCTGGTCCTGGATTTGTGTCATCCAGAACTTACCCTCTCCGGAAGACTATGTCTTCTGTGCTCTCGCTGCAAGGTTAAATGACTCTGTTTAGACTGATTGCGAACTTAGTGCTCTTTCATATTTTTTTAGAATAAAATAATCGTCCCCGGAGTGGATGAACCCAAAAGCTGCCCTCTCCAAATCCAGCAGTTCAAAATATGAACTCAGGCATGCTCTGAACAACAACTACACAGCAAACCTGGCCACTGCATACCAGACCTGGCCACTATATGCCAGACCTGGTCACTATATACCTGACCTGGCCACTAAATACCGCGCCTGGAAACTGCATACAACGCCTGGCGACTAAATAACAGGCCTAGGCACTCCTCACCAGGTCTGGCCAATGCATGCCAGCAGTACAATAGTGCAGTGGAATACCTCACCTATGTGGATAAGATCACTACTAGTTCTATACGAAAACGCATACACCGTTTCTTTCATCGATGCTAATAACGAAGAAAAATGGCACAACCGGAAAAAACGCAGCCTTTGTGTTCGCGCGCATTCGAGCACAGCCATTCGCCAACGCACTAATTATGTCTCCAACGAGAACTTCGACGATTGGACGGGATTGGATAGCTGCCATTTCTGGTGAATTACTACCGGAATGGCAGTGTGTGATACTACCGAGCCTGATGCCTACTAATTAGATTCGGAGATCACACTGAAACTCGGGCTCAGGCTATCGAGCCAGTCAAACGGATAAGTGTTGAGCAGCTTGCTGTGTGAGACACGCGAGCACGTGTCTCACCCATCCCCTCCCTCCGCACTGGGAGGGGATGGGATCCTCACCGCACCCATCCCCTCCCGCCCACTGATCAGATTCAAACTCAGAACGGGGTCTCCGAACTCCAGCTAAACGGATAATCATTGGACAAGGTGCTCAGCGGGACACGTGCGTGCCCCTCCTCAGGCCGCCCGAGCCGAAAATCGTACTGACCAACGACCGGGTACCGCGGGAGGGTCGGTTGGTTGGTTATTGGGGTTTAGGGGCGCATCGAGTGCTGAGGTCATGCAGCGGCCACCGCGGGAGGGGCAGGTGACGAACAACAGCCGCCCGCCTGGAGTTGAGCCACCACTGTCACCGGATAACAACAGAACCGCGCGACGGCAGATCAAACGCAGCTGAGCCGACCGACAACGCTGGCGCTACGCTAGCGTTACGCTGGCGCTACGCTGGCGCTACGCTGGCGCTACGCTAGCGCTACGCTGGCGCTACGCTAGCGTTACGCTGGCGCTACGCTAGCGCTACGCTGGCGCCACGCTGAACCCTGCTGGATCTCCGCGAGGCTGGCCCCACCGTCATCTGCCACAAAAGCACGATGGCTAATCACTGTCGGCGCTTCTGTGGTTCGCATCGAGTGTTTTTCCTCGGGCGGAAATGCACAATGCATGTCGAGCGCATCAGCCTCGCCACAACTTCGGAAACGCGCACGATTGATGGATCACGACGTCGATTGCGATCGGCGTCCGCCCACGAAATTGTAATACTTCGGCGCCCACGCTGGGTTACATGGCGACATATTGGCATCGTTCACGACGGAACCGATATTCCCATGGCAGGCAAGAAATGGCCAATATCAAAACTCGTTGGCTAAATGGCATCCCAACTGCAACTGCTGCCCATAATCGCTTCCCGTGCTCTCATAGTCCGCAGCTGGGAGCGTCAGCTGGCAACTGGTCCGATCAGGTCGGGGACGGGGAAACTGGGCGGCCGTGCCGATGCACTGACGGCACGTCACGCAATCGGCTTAAATTATGCTGTTTGATTGGAATTCCAAGAGCAGACGGCGGGGTCAATGTCCGGTTAAAAACCCTGCTTAGCATAGGATCCTGTTCCAAAAAGCCACGGCGGAAAGCATTCGAAGAACTATTTTTTCAGCCGTGATGGGATTCCATTTTGATTTTGTCCTCCCGTAACTGCCCATGACTGTCCCTGATTGTCCTGACTGAAGCTGACAAACTGTCGTGGTCCTCCTGATCGCTGCTGACAGTCCTCTGATCGCTGTTGACAGACTGTCGTGGTCCTCCTGATCGCTGTTGACAGACTGTCGTGGTCCTCCTGATCGCTGTTGACAGACTGTCGTGGTCCTCCTGATCGCTGTTGACAAACTGTCGTGGTCCTCCTGATCGCTGTTGACAAACTGTTGTGGTCCTCCTGATCGCTGTTGACAGACTGTCGTGGTCCTCCTGATCGCTGTTGACAGACTGTCGTGGTCCTCCTGATCGCTGTTGACAAACTGTCCTGACCGTTCTGAGTACCCATTACCAACTCTCCTGACAGGGGGGGGCAGTCCTGACTGTCCGGAGGGGAACGGGGAAAGCAGCTGTCCGGACCAAGGATCCAGCTGTCCTGACAGGAGGGCAGTCCTGACTGCCCGTGGTCGGAGGGGCTAGCTGTCCTGACAGGAGGGCAGTCCTGACTGCCCGTGGTCGGAGGGGCTAGCTGTCCTGACAGGAGGGCAGTCCTGACTGCCCGTGGTCGGAGGGGCTAGCTGTCCTGACAGGAGGGCAGTCCTGACTGCTCGCGGTCGGAGGGGCTAGTTGTCCTGACAGGAGGGCTGTCCTGACTGCCCGTGGTCGGAGGGGCTAGCTATCCTGACAGGAGGGCAGTCCTGACCGCTCGTGGCCGGAGGGGTAGCTGTCCGGACCTATGATTCAGGCCGGATGCGGCCAGCGCGCCGGGGGTCGCCCTGTCAGTCAGCTGGGGCCAGTCTGGGACCACCGACCACCAACAGGGGGCAAACAAGTTTTGCAGGCGGCTGGCGGCGAACGGGGCGCCGTCTCCACGCATTGACATGTAGCCAGGTGCATAGACATGTAGACACGTAGACATGTGGACATGTGAACGTGTAGACTTTAAGACATGTGTACATGTAGACCTGTAGACATGACGGCGTTGCGTGCAGTGCAGTACAGTTGACTGAAGGCACAAATTGAATGACCGCATGGTCACACCACACCAGCCGGGCGGCGCCTTTTCCCCGCTCGACGATGATATCGCTTGTGGACCGACATGACGTCAGAACCGCGGAGCCACGGCGGCCGCCGACATGACGTCAGAACCGCGGAGCCACGACGGCCGCCGACGTGACGTCAGAACCGCGGAGCCACGACGGCCGCCGACGTGACGTCAGAACCATTAAGCCACGACGGCGGGCGAGGTTTTTCCATCACCTCAGCTCAACGGCGGGGAAGCTGTGCAAGGCTGATCAATGATGATTGGCTGATTACTGAGGCTTCACGTTACACCACACCAGCGTTCGCGTCACACCTCACCAGTGGCAGACTGCTCGCTTCACACCACACCAGTGGCAGACTGCTCGCCTCACACCACACCAGTGGCAGACTGCTCGCTTCACACCTCACCAGTGGCAGACTGCTCGCCTCACACCACACCAGTGGCAGACTGCTCGCTTCACACCTCACCAGTGGCAGACTGCTCGCCTCACACCACACCAGCGGCAGACTGCTCGCCTCACACCACACCAGTGGCAGACTGCTCGATTTACGCCCATTTCGAGGGGATCGCCTGCACACAATTCAGATGATGATGATTATTGGGGTTTTAGGGTGCGTCAATCCATGTGCTGAACTGCTCTGTTAACACAGTTCGGACGAGACGGTGTGGGCGGGGAACAGCCAGTGGCAGCTGATAGTCAGTGGGGTGCACGTTTATCACGTGGCCGTGAGTGCTGGGTGCGTTCAGGCCGAGAAGATGGCTCTGGTGTCCGACCCCTGCAGGCGACAGAGAAATACGGCCGGAGCGCAGAAGTCACGAATACTACATTAGCCCAAGTCATCAAACCTTCAGCGGCCAATTACATGCGCACCGGGCGGCCATTAGAACAAAAAATACTGGCGCCTGACCCGGCCGCAACTTCTGGAGAACTGTCTAGTATGCCTGTCACTGTCAAAGTATTGTTTGTCCTTCACACCGTAAAGCGTTGCTATATCAAAGTATTGTTTGTCAAAGTCATTATGGTCATGTGTGTCCAACGATAACGGTCTCCAAGCGGATGGGCGCTAAATGACCAACCATGGTCGATGCGCCCTAAAACCACAATCACACACGGTCACCAAGCAGATTTGATTCGACTATTTGGGCTTAAGGGCGCGCCGACCACGAGGTGGTCTCCGAGCGGAAGTGGTCGGAACGCGCGCCTGCGACCTGCCAGCCGCCCAAGGTCGTGTCATGTGACCCCGACCTGTCGGCCGCACACACCACACAATGACGACCGCCGCTGATCACCCGCATCCACGTGCGCCGTCGCGCACGTTTCCGCCGGACCGTCGCCATTGGCACCGTTCTCCGCGTCACCGTCGGATCGTCGCCACCGACAGCGCCCTGCACGTCTCAGACTGGATCGTCGTGAACGGCACCGCTCCGCGCGCTACCGGCTGGATCGTCGTCACCGATGGCGCCCTGTACGTCTCAGACTAGATCGTCGTCATCGACGCCCTCCGACGTCGGGACCGTTCCGTCTGGAGGCGCGTCGTTGAACGTCACAAGCACCCGATGCTGTCGTGCTGTCGACGTATTGGGCTAATGTCCGTAATCGCAGCGGCGACGGCCGGCCGACGACAGCGACGCCCCAATCAGCTGGCGGCGCGCCTCGTCGCACCGGAAATGGCCCGCTTCCGGCCGGCGGTCATGCCGCTAACGCGCTAATTAATACGTCAGAACGTGGCGGCCGGCAGCAACGTCGGCATATTTCCGCCGGCATACCGGCATACCTGCATACCTGCCCAGCAGCGCCGGCATACCTGTCTGACGGCTGGTCTACGCCGCCTGACCCACGACCGCCAATACCTCACCACTAGTCACCCTCCGGTCCTCAGCCGACGGGGCTGGCTCCCAGACTTCCCGACGGCTGGCTCTCAGACTACCCTGACGGCTGGCTCTCAGACTACCCCTGCCCTGGCCCAGACTACCCCGACGCCTGGCTCTCAGACTACCCAGACGCCTGGCTGTCAGACTTCCCCTGCCCTGGCCCAGACTACCCCGACGCCTGGCTCTCGGACTACCCAGACGGCTGGCTCTCAGACTGCCCCTGCCCTGGCCCAGACTTTCCCGACGGCTGGCTCTCAGACTGCCCTGACGGCTGGCTCTCAGACTGCCCCTGCCCTGGCCCAGACTTTCCCGACGGCTGGCTCCCAGACTACCCCGACGGCTGGCTCCCAGACTGCCCCGACGCCTGGCTCTCAGACTACCCAGACGCATGGCTCCCAGACTTCCCGACGGCTGGCTCTCAGACTACCCCGACGGCTGGCTCTCAGACTACCCCTGCCCTGGCCCAGACTACCCCGACGCCTGGCTCTCAGACTACCCAGACGCATGGCTCTCAGACTACCCAGACGCATGGCTCTCAGACTTCCCCGACGGCTGGCTCCCAGACTTCCCCGACGGCTGGCTCTCAGACTACCCAGACGCCTGGCTGTCAGACTTCCCCTGCCCTGGCCCAGACTACCCCGACGGCTGGCTCCCAGACTACCCAGACGCATGGCTCTCAGACTACCCCGACGACTGGCTCCCAGACTACCCCGACGGCTGGCTCTCAGACTACCCCCCGGCTGGTTCTCAGACTACCCCGACGGCTGGCTCCCAGACTTCCCGACGACTGGCTCTCAGACTACCCCGACGGCTGGCTCTCAGACTACCCCGACGGCTGGCTCCCAGACTTCCCCGACGGCTGGCTCTCAGACTGCCCCAACCCTGGCCCAGACTTTCCCGGCGTTCTGTCGCTCAGCTTCTCGAAGCCCCGACGTCGATTGGAGCTTGGAGCGCGGCGGCGCGCTGCCGTGTTGTTTTGCACGAGCCGGCTGGCACTTTGAGTGGAGTTTGTTGGAGAGAAGTTGGAGGGTCCCGGTTATGAGTTTTCGGAGACCCGGCCCACCAGCCAGCCGCAGACACACCCTCCCCGCCAGACAGACACAGACACGCACACTGACAGACACAGACAGACCCGGCCCCAGACACAGACAGACCACACAGACGCACACACACAGAGGAACGCCGAGACTTCGCAGCACGTCTTAAACGCGGCCGGCATGCCAACTTGAGACGCTCCAGTACTGCCAGTTTGTCCCAGCCGCGCCAGTTTCGTCTGTGCACCGCAGCCACGCCGCTATCGTATGCATACGCCCCGCGCGCTTAGCGACGCGACGCCGTCTGAACGCTGGCGGGAACGATTGGCGGGACTGATATTCGTCATTGATGTCAACTGCGATAACAGGATGACGTCACCACGGCCTTCACACCGCTCACCATGGCGACAGCGTGACGCCAACAGTGACGTCACACTGCTGGACACCGCGAGAGGATGACGTCACTACGGCGAAAGGGTGAGACGAGCAGAGCGCCGGGAGGACTCGCGACAGCGGCGGCAGCCGAGAGAAAACACGACGATTTGTCAGCAGCGAAAAGTCGAGAGGGCTGCACAGAAAGCCCAGCAGCAGGTGAGGAGAGGTGGTGTGGACGATTGGGTGTTCGTGTCGGAAGGTACTGTGTCAGGGGCGGGGATGGCCGAATGGTTAAGGTGTCGGGTTATGGGCACCAAAGGCCCCTGGTTCGACACTAGCGCCGCTCGGGACATTTCCCAATCCCGCGGCCCACCGGCGAAACAGTGTGGGCGGCGCCATTTGCCATGAATGTGCACAAAGTGCGTCGTGAACCACCCAATAAATAAATAAACAAACAAGGTACTGTGTCAGTGTCAGCGTCAGAAGTTGCCGTCTCAGTGTTAGGGAGTCTGAGCTGGGAGTACAATTGGCGAGCCGCCCTTCATAGTCCAGCTGGTTAGAGCGCCCACCTGTATTGGTCTCTCCTGTCCTCGCAAGACAGGCGAGTCGCTTCAAATGCTCGTAGCCTTTTAATCATCCTATCAGATTTATCGTTCCATTTTCGTGTAAAATACCCGTTTCACTTATTCCTCGTGCCAGACTAATGACGAGTTATCAACCGCCATCCGCATAGGCCGATGGCACCCCGACACTATAGCGATAATTTAATCGTCGATTCGCAGCCCAGTGCGTGCCTCGTGGTCCTGCGGTCCTCGAGTCTCAGGTCCTCAGGACCTCCGACCATCGGCCGGTCTGAGGTCGCCAGACCCTCGCCGCTCCTCCGCCGTCCGCTGTCGCCCCCAACAGCTGCCCCCCCCTCTGACCACCAGACCGGGTCAGCATGTGCCGCGCAGCCTCCCCTGACTGACCACCAGACCAGGTCAGCATGTGCCGCGCACCCCCACCCACCGCTGACCATCAGACCGGGTCAGCAGGCGCCAGGGAGCCACGCCGGCCCCTGGCCGACCAGACCGAGTCAGCAGACGTCAGCCCTCAGCGGACTGTGGCAACGCCAGCCGACCGTATGACCGTGACGGTGGCCGGTCGGGCGTGACGGGCCGCTGGCACACCTCCCCGACACCCCCCCCTCCTCCCCTCCCCCGCCTCCTCTGCGGACAGACACGAACGCCGTGCGCGGCGGCATTGTCGCTGACTCATTGTTGCTGAGCTCATCGCGATGGACCAACAGTGAGACTGGACTTCGCTCGAGACTTCACTTCACCCGAGAATTCACTCCACCTGACGCATTGGCCATCGCGATGGCCCAACAGTGATACTTCACTTCACCCGAGACTGGACTTCACCCGAGACTTCACTTCACCTGACGCATCGGGTGCATTTCAGTAATGCCGTGGTACCAGGCCTGGGCAGTTGCTACGGTCGGTACCAGACCTGGGCAGTTGCCACGGTCGGTACCAGACCTGGACAGTTGCCACGGTCGGTACCAGACCTGGGCAGTTGCCACGGTCGGTACCAGACCTGGACAGTTGCCACGGTCGGTACCAGGCCTGGGCAGTTGCCACGGTCGGTACCAGACCTGGGCAGTTGCCACGGTCGGTACCAGACCTGGACAGTTGCCACGGTCGGTACCAGACCTGGACAGTTGCCACGGTCGGTACCAGACCTGGACAGTTGCCACGGTCGGTACCAGACCTGGGCAGTTGCCACGGTCGGTACCAGACCTGGACAGTTGCCACGGTCGGTACCAGACCTGGACCATTGCCACGGTCGGTACCAGACCTGGACAGTTGCCACGGTCGGTACGGTACCAGACCTGGGCAGTTGCCACGGTCGGTACCAGACCTGGGCAGTTGCCACGGTCGGTACCAGACCTGGGCAGTTGCCACGGTCGGTACCAGACCTGGGCAGTTGCCACGGTCGGTACCAGACCTGGGCAGTTGCCACGGTCGGTACCAGACCTGGACCATTGCCACGGTCGGTACGGTACCAGACCTGGGCAGTTGCCACGGTCGGTACCAGATCTGGGCAGTTGCCACGGTCGGTACCAGACCTGTGCAGTTGCCACGGTCGGTACCAGACCTGGACAGTTCCCACGGTCGGTACCAGACCTGGGCAGTTGCCACGGTCGGTACCAGACCTGGGCAGTTGCCACGGTCGGTACCAGACCTGGGCAGTTGCCACGGTCGGTACCAGACCTGGACAGCTGCCACGGTCGGTACCAGACCTGGGCAGTTGCCACGGTCGGTACCAGACCTGGGCAGCTGCCACGGTCGGTACCAGACCTGGACAGTTGCCACGGTCGGTACGGTACCAGACCTGGGCAGTTCCCACGGTCGGTACCAGACCTGGGCAGTTGCCACGGTCGGTACCAGACCTGGACAGCTGCCATGGTCGATACAGAGCCAGGCGACGTCACCGACATGTAATCTAGAAAAACCGCAATAGAACGCCGTCCCGATCTGACTTCAAGTACATCCCGGAAGTAAGCACAGTAGAAGCTTAGTGGTTCGTCCCCTCATTTGAATGACCCCCTGGCTGGTATTCGTCTTCAAGCTGGACTGGGGCATGCCCCCCCCCTCCCTCACTATTTTTCCAGGTGGATCGAATGCTCCATCGTATACACACTTATCCAGGGAAATCGAGTGTCCTTCATGTGCAGACTCATCCAGGGAAATCGTGTTTCATTCATGTGCACATTCATCCAGGGACAGCGAGTGCCATTATTGTGCACACTCACACCGCTGCATGGAGAGATGGGTGCACCCCGGTGGATCCAGTCAGTCAGGCGTCGGCAGTGCTGAGAGCACCACCACAGCACCACCCGCACCAGCGTGGCGTCATACCAACACCAGCCCAGCACCAGCCCAGCGTCCCATTGTCACCAGCTCAGATCAGCACCAGGCAATCGTCCCACCAGCACCAGCTCCAGCATCTCAACACCAGCCCCAGCATCAAAACTTCAGAGTGATCACCAGCCCCAGCATCTCAGCATCAGTTTCAGATCTCAGCACCAGCCCCAGCATCTCAACACCAGCCCCAGCATCTCAACACCAGCCCTAGCATCTCAACACCAGCCCCAGCATCTCAACACCAGCCCCAGCATCTAAACAGCCCAGCATCCAACACAGCCCCAGCATCCAGCACCAGCCCAGCATCTAACACCAGCCCCAGCATCTCAACACCAGCCCCAGCATCTCAACACCAGCCCCAGCATCTCAACACCAGCCATAGCATCTCAACACTACCTTCAGTAGCTGATCACCAGCCCTAGCATCTCAACATCAGCTTCAGTATCTCAACACCAGCTCACAGTCTGACCAGATTAGTATCTCGTCAGTTTGGACTAGCCCAGCACCACTTCGGTAAACTCGTAAATTATTCCCATTTCTTAACGTAAGCTCTTGACGTAAGCTATCTGCTTGGATAGCAGCCTTCCGGTTAACGTAGCTTTCCCCAACGGGCCAAATGGCACTTGGCCACGATCGCTAAAACAGACGGCTACCTACCGCGTAAACATGGCGTCTGTAACTGGTAAAGGTCACACTGGTCTCGACACCGCTGGAGCCTCGCTCCACCAATTATATTCCCGTGTCAGCTCAGCGCTACCGTCAGCAGCATCTTCAGCAATGTCCCGGTAGTACGTGGTAGCCTCGTTGCTTGCATGTAGCTTTGACATTCTGTAGGTCGGATTTTCCGCCCGTGACCAAAATAGAGCGTTGTCATAGCAATAAACATGACATGGAATTGTATAGAGCTGTATGCCTCAGGTGACCAGTGAAAATGACACCTTCGCACGTGGCACGTTGGGCAACAGGTACGAGTGCTGTAGACAGTGCTGTTCGGGACAGGGTGGAGTGTGACTCAAACCGCCGCACATCGTACAGCTCTCAGAGTGTCACACAGAGGAGGACACAACGAGTCCCCTGCATTACAGCTGGCGGCAACTGCGCTGGCATCATTTCAGCCAGTACATTTCAGCTAGTCCTACGTTACAGCTAGTACCATAGGAGCAAGAAGCAAAAGCGCTGGTGGCACAGATGAGCTAGTCTGCAAAGCAGCTAGTATTCGGACTCATCAAGGGGACGGGATTTTCATGTCTGCGGCTTAATTTAGACATTCGAAGAGATGCTGCACCCGACCCCACGAAGAAATTGGTCGGGTCGGGAGTGACGATGTCTTCCCCTGGTTCTCTCCTACCCCTGGACAATCCCTGGGTAGTTCACTGGCAGCTTTTACATCCAAGTTTTACATTCACTTGTTGATTTTGGTGACAAGTATCTTCGGCTTCTGAACGTTGTGGCCTGCCTTGAGGCCGAAAAGGTCAGTTATTTGCAGCATCCCGTTTTTCGACCGTACGGAAAAAGCGGTTGGTTGGTTGGTTTTTTTTTTTTTTTTTTTTTTTTTTTTTTGGTTTGGGGGGGTTTGGGTGGGGGTTTTTTTTTATTTTAAAAAATATGTTAAAAAGGGTGGTAAATAAAAAATAAAATTTTACAACACAGAAAAAGGTTAAGGAAAAATTTTTTTACAAAAAAGGGGGTGGGAAACCGGAAACAGCTGCCAGAAAAAAACTTTTAAAAGAAAAAATAAAAAAATTTTAAAAAAAAGTAAAAAAATATTTAAAAAATTATTGGGGTTTTTTTTTAAAGTTAGGGGGGGGGTTTTAATATTTTTTTGTGGGATTGGTTGTTTGAAGAGAGAGAAAAAAAGAGGAGGGGGTTTGGGTTAAAAGTTGCCCTAATTTTTTATGTCTTTATTGGTTTTATGACACATCAACCGTTGAGTCACGTAGCGTCGCCAATCTCTCAGTCGATTGGTCGCGGGCGACAGATGCGACTCGAACCCACAATCTTTCGATTGTGAGACGAGCAACTTACCCCTAAACTACTCGTCCCTGTGCGAAAAAAAAATCGGAAAATCGACGAATGTGGTGAACCGATCCCAACTTGCAGTGTTCGGCGCCAGCCTCCCCGGTTGTTTGTTCTCGGCACGCCTCTGCCCGTCGCCAGCCTCCCCGGTTGTTGTTCTCGGCACGCCTCTGCCCGTCGCCAGCCTCCCCGGTTGTTGTTCTCGGCACGCCTCTGCCCGTCGCCAGCCTCCCCGGTTGTTTGTTCTCGGCACGCCTCTGCCCGTCGCCAGCCTCCCCGGTTGTTGTTCTCGGCACGCCTCTGCCCGTCCCCGGCCTCCCCCACGCTCTGCCCGTCGCCAGCCTCCCCGGTTGTTTGTTCTCGGCACGCCTCTGCCCGTCGCCAGCCTCCCCGGTTGTTGTTCTCGGCACGCCTCTGTCCGTCGCCAGCCTCCCCGGTTGTTGTTCTCGGCACGCCTCTGCCTGTCGCCGGCCGCTGTCGGTGTCACCCGGACACAACATGTCCATTACAGACGGGCTCCCGGAGCACCATCAACAGCGTCCGGTGTCACGCAGCGGAAGCCGCAAGGTCGCGGCAGGACACCGGTACACTGTTCGTGGAACATGGTGGAATATACCACTTACTGAACACTGAGTCGACATCCTTCCCAAGTGAGTATCGACATCGTGCTTCCTGTGAAGTCTTCATGCCTCGTCACTAACAGTATCCCGTCTATAAGTATCTTGTTTATGCTCATAACGACGGATCCGGGATCGTGATAACGACCATCCCTTATTGCAATTCAGGGTGAAGGGATTACATATGATGTGCTATGCTATACGATGCCGGTTTATAGCGTAGGCATTTGTATCGTTATCGTTGGTACCCTCCATCCATAAATTAGGTACCTCCCAAAACACACAAAATGTATAGTTATATGTACGCAATTATCTCAAAACTAGGTTTTAAGGACCGAAGTATTTTAAGCAGCATCACTTCCATGGCGACTTCGGCATCCTGCCCTACGCGTCTGGACATCCCACACCTAATGAGAAATCATTATTTTAGCACCGTGGCAGGATCGCAGGCGGCGGCGCCGCTGTCACCAACCACCAGCCCACTTCACCACCACCAGCGGTTGCCACCAACTAACCAGCACCAGTCTACCCAACCACCAACCCTACCCAGCGCTAACCACCAGCGGTCTTCATCCGGCCAGCGCCCCTAAACATCACCCTAAAGAAGCGCTCCCGAGCCGATTGCTCGTCGACGAGTCCGCTGACGAGCCTGTTGTCGTCCACCGTGCCAATCACCATCAACGAGCCTCGCAACAACACTAACTGTCGACGCTCAATTTGGCCAAACGTCGGCGGTCCCGGCTAACGCGCCGACAGCCGCAAAAACAGCGCACTCTCGGAGCCAAGAGCGGCCGGCGAAACGGCGCGACAATGTGCCCGTAGGACGAGTAGTCTAGGGGTACGGTGCCCGTCTCACAATGGAAAGATTGTGGGTTCGAGTCTCACCGGTCGCTACTCTTCGCCCGCGGCCAATCGGCGCGAGAGATTGGCAACGCTACATGACTGGAATGGATTTTGGCTTCACGGCGCACTCAGCAGCCATATGGCGTCGCCCGCCCCTCGCCCTGGCAGGAAGGGCGAGCATCGCGGGGAATCGAACCCCGTACCTCCGGCTTGCCAGACGCTCAGCTTTACCACTGAGCTATCGACGCCCCATGCTACATGACTGAAAGGTCGACGTGTCGTAAAACCTATAACCAACCCGCGACAATGTTCCCGTCGACTTCCCCCCCCCCCCCATTCCCACCCAGCCGTGGACACGGCATGGTGACCGGCGCCGTCGCGAACGTCCGTGATCGCAGACCCCAGGAGAGGACACCAGTCGGTACTCACTTTCCTCTCGTCCGCCGACGAGCCGGGAGCCGCGTCCGACCCACCCATCACTGTGCAGCGGCACCGCCGATGTGCGCGCTCGGCCGCGCACAGGTCACCTCAGACACGGGTCACCTCGGACACAGGTCACCTCCGAGACGCAGGTCAGTGTCGCACGCACATCACGAACCCCGTCGACTGCGCCGCTCACCGCTCCCCGCGCGTCCGACTCGCTCTCCCTCGCGCGCGTCGGCCTCGACGCGCACAGATGGCCCGCCGACAGCGGCGGCGACCACCGACGCCTTCGACGGCGCGGCTTCGGCGCGCTCCGGGCCGCGCGACCAAAGTCGAGTCGCCGCGTCTGCGCGGCGAGCGGCGCGCGGATTCGGCGCGACGCTCGTTTTTCTAAAGATAGAAGACAAGAATGCAGGGCGGCGCGGGGGCGGCGTAAGTCTGCACCCTGAACCGGCTGACGAGGGGGGATGGTGCCGGTGAGAAATGGGCCGCCGTGTTTTACACTTGGCCGCTGGAGTCGTCTGGCCACACCCGCGACTTCACCTGAGCTGTGTCGAGTCGTCTCGCCAAACCAGCGTGGATCGTCTGCCAGACCAGCGACTTCACCTGAGCTGTGTCGAGTCGTCTCGCCAGACCAGCGACTTCACCTGAGCTGTGTCGTGTCGTCTCGCCAGACCAGCGACTTCACCTGAGCTGTGTCGAGTCGTCTCGCCAGACCAGCGACTTCACCTGAGCTGTGTCGTGTCGTCTCGCCAGACCAGCGACTTCACCTGAGCCGTGTCGAGTCGTCTGGCCAGACCAGGGTGGTCGGGAACTTCACTTGAGCTGTGTCGAGTCATCTCGCCAGACCAGCGACTTCACCTGAGCTGTATCTGGTCGTCTGACCAGACCCGTGCGATCGCCCCCCGTCACCGATCGAACCGTCAACAGGTGACATCCTGCCGTCTGTCTAGGGGGTCACACACAGACAGGATACGTGCCCGGATGCCTGACACGGACGGATGGAGTACGGCCGCCACGCCCGGCACCGACATGGAGCAGCAGTCGCGTGCAGCGGACTCCAGCAACACGTCCGTCGTGAACCGCCAGCTGAATCTGAAGCCGCCGCACAGCTGCCTGCCCGGCCGCCTCCACCTAGCAGCAGCAGCAGCAGCAGTAGCAGCAGTAGCAGGAACAGTCACGAAGAAGAATAGCCTGGGGTTCTTTTACGGGGCATTCAGCCGCTAGGTTATGTAGCGTCGCCAACCCCTCACGCCGATTGGTCGCGGGTGTACTCGGTTAACGCCGTCGATTGTGAGATTCGAACCAACAATCTTGCGATAAAGAGTTCGACGCTCTACCGACTGAGCTACCGCGGCCCCCGAGCGGTCACGACTGGCGGATGTCACAGCTGTGTGTGCCCCGGGCTCCACATTTATCCACCTCCAGAGCGTTCAGATGTGACAGGTACCGAGCCCATCCTAAGATCTCCGTATCTGGAAAACGCGAAGAATTTCCTTCCTTACCTCTCTCATTAGAAAATCGGACCATTTTTTCACTCCGGTGTGAATCAGGAACATTGGCACAAGCTTGGACCTGACCGAACCATCGGCAGCCAAACGAGTTGGCTCACGATAGTTTATCCCGGCTCGAATCAATCACCAGCCGACACACGTTTGGGAAGTCGACGAATTGTGAGTGGGTTTCGGCGGCATCGACTGTGGGTGCTCACGCGGTGTCGCTAGGGGCAGACGTGACCCTGACCCTGCTCCTCACCCTAACTCTGACCCCGACTCTGAGCCTGAACCTGACCTTGATCCTCACTCTGACTTACCTACCCCGACCTACCCTCTGACACCTGAACCTGACCCTCCCCTGACCCATGGCCCTGATCCCGACCTTGACCCTGACCCTGACCCTGATCTTCACTCTGACTCTGACCCTGACCCTGACCATGATCCCGAACCCCAGCACCGGACCAGCACTGGTCACGGGACAGCTCCACACAGTCGAGTATCGTGACCAGTGCCCGGCACAGCGCCCCAACCGACCCCGGCCGGGCGGTCAGCCGTCCCCGCAGGTCAGCCGCCCGACACTGCCAAGTGTCACTGACCGACACTGGCAGGTATACCGCCCGACACTGCCGGATATACCGCCCGACACTCCCGCGTATACCGCCACCTTCCCCGACACTGCAAGCGTACCGCCCGACACTGCGGTGCCAGCGTATACCGCCCGACACTGCCGCGTATACCGCCCGACACTGCCGGGTATACCGCCCGACACTGGCAGGCGTACCGCCCGACACTGCCGCGTATACCGCCCGACACTGCCGCGTATACCGCCCGACACTGCCGCGTATACCGCCCGACACTGCCAACGGGTATACCGCCCGACACTGCCGGGTATACCGCCCGACACTGCCGGGTATACCGCCCGACACTGCCGGGTATACCGCCCGACACTGCAGGCCCGGGTATACCGCCCGACACTGCCGCGTATACCGCCCGACACTGCCGCGTATACCGCCCGACACTGCCGGTATACCGCCCGACACTGCCGCGTATACCGCCCGACACTGCCGCGTATACCGCCCGACACTGCCGCGTATACCGCCCGACTCTGCCAGATCTGTTCACAGACAGCCAGGTTGTCAGACCGTGTCAGACAGACGGCGCTCCTGTCGAGCCTGAGATTCGCCAACGGTTGCTGGGCACCGCACCAATCAGCCCGACCATTCGCGCCGGAAACTACACCCCGTGCCCGTGTGAACCGAGGCGCGGACGGGTGTGAAGGTCACGCCGGGGGCCAAGTCGTGGCACAGAGTCGACCGGGCGTCACGCCGACCGGCACCTCCACAGGGCCCGGCTCGACTGGCACCTCGTGGACGTCGGGGATCATGTGACCTGTCAGGGAGACCCTGTGACCCGCCAGTGAACTCTCTGACCTGTCAGGGAAGTAATGTGGCCAGTCAGAGAGATCATGTGACCTGCCAGTGGATCCCCTGATCTGTCAGGGAGGCCGTATGACCTATCAGGGGTTCTCTGATCGGGCAGGGAGATCATGTGACCTCGCAGGAGATCCTCTGCTTTGTCGGGGAGATTATGTGGGCCGTCAGGAGGCATCTGCTACGTCAGGGAGATCATGTGACATGTCAGGAGATCCGCGGATCTCTTAGAGAGACCACGTGACACATGAGGAGGCACTCAGATCTGTCGGGAGGCCATGTGACTCGTCAGCGGGCCCCTGGGTCCGCCCGGAAGACCATGTCGCCTGTCAGGGACCCTCTGGTCTGTAAGGGAGACCACGTGATATGTCACGGAAACCGACCAGTCTGAGACTCATCTGGTTGGACCGAAGGCAACGATTGCGCCTTACCAGGCTTCACGCTGCGCTGCGTCGGGCAGGGCCCAGCCGTGGCCTTGGATTATTTTACGGCACATTCAGCCGGTCGTATAGCGTCGCCAACCTCTCACGCCGATCGGTCGCGGATGGACTCGGCAATGCCGCCGGTTGTGATATTCGAACCCACAATCTTGCGATCAAGAGTCCGACACTCTTATCACTCTGGTGGATATTGGTTTTACGACACGTCAACCATTGAGTCATGTGGCGTCGCCAATCTCTCACGCCGATTGGTCGCGGGCGAAGAGCAGCGACAGGTGAGACTCGAACCCACGATCTTTCGATTGTGAGACGGGCAACGCACCCCTAGACTACTCGTCCCCCTCTTATTACTCTACGCTACGGCGGAAGCCCGGCCGCAGCGTTCGCTGTCGCACGCTCTGAGGTGTGCCGCTGCTGTCGCACGCTCTGCGGTGTGCCGCTGCTGTCACGCTCTGAGGTGTGCCGCTGCTGTCGCACGCTCTGCGGTGTGCCGCTGCTGTCGCACGCTCTGAGGTGTGCCGCTGCTGTCGCACGCTCTGAGGTGTGCCGCTGCTGTCGCACGCTCTGCGGTGTGCCGCTGCTGTCGCACGCTCTGCGGTGTGACGCTGCTGTCGCACGCTCTGAGGTGTGACGCTGCTGTCGCACGCTCTGGGTGCCGCTGCTGTCGCACGCTCTGCGGTGTGCCGCTGCTGTCACGCTGCTGTCGCACGCTCTGCGGTGTGACGCTGCTGTCGCACGCTCTGAGGTGTGCCGCTGCTGTCGCACGCTCTGCGGTGTGCCGCTGCTGTCACGCTCTGAGGTGTGCCGTTGCTGTCGCACGCTCTGCGGTGTGCCGCTGCTGTCCTCTGTGAGGCGCGGCGGCCGCGCAGGTCGTGGCAGCGCCGCCGGAGCTGGCGCTGGTCCCGCACAACGGTCTCACCTGATGCCCTGAACGGCCTCCTGTGTTGCTGACAGCATCATGTGGCCGGGCTCGATGCCCGCCAGTTCCGCCGGGTGCCTTTGCGACGCGTGAATAGCATCCCACCGACTGGTGTGGGAGGAATACGGGCGACTGCCCTGGTCCGGCTGTTGACTGGTGTGGGAGGAATACGGGCGACTGCCCTGGTCCGGCTGTTGACTGATGTGGGAGGAATACGGGCGACTGCCCTGGTCCGGCTGTTGACTGGTGTGGGAGGAATACGGGCGACTGCCCTGGTCCGGCTGTTGATTGATGTGGAAGGAATACGGGCGGCGGCCCTGATCGCGTTGACGACTGATGTGGGAGGAATACGGGCGACCTCCCCTGGTCGGGTTTTCGACTGGTGCGGACGAATGCGGACCATTGTCCTGGTCGGCTTACTGAGGGATTCCGCCACGGCAATTGTAGTTCTGACGAGAACCGGCGACGAGTGTGTCGAACGCCGGCCCGGTATGTTGATTGTCGGCGCGGAACTTGTTCGGCACGTTAATTCCAGACCCGAGAACCGGCAGTAATGCGATGGCATTGTGCTCTCCTCCTGTCGCCGCGAGGTTACACAACTGGAGCTGGTTTAGTGGCGCGCAACGGCAGGCGGCGGCCTCCCGGCCCCCGCCCCCTTCCCCGCCGTTTCCCGCGCCGCCCAGGCGATTGTTGCCGCGCGACGGCGGAAGTCACGTGGGCCCGCCCCGACGAGCGGCTCACGGGTGGACATCGCAAATGACAACCGAGATCATCATCCCGGCTCACGGGCGGACGTCGCAACTGACAACCGAGATCATCAGGTGAAGATCAGCAATGGATCATCAGGCGAAGAGCAGCAATGCGCAGATCATCAGGTGAGGATTAGCAATTGATCATCAGGTGAAGAGCAGCAATTGATCATCAGGCGAAGAGCAGCAATGGATCATCAGGTGAAGATCAGCAATGCGTAGATCATCAGGTGAAGATCAGCAATGCGCAGGTCATCGAGTGAAGATCAGCAATACAAATATCATCAGGTGCAGATCAGCAATACGCAAATCATCAGGTGAATATCAGCAATGCGCAGGTCATCGGGTGAAGATCAGCAATGCGCAGGTTCAGGTGAAGGTCACGTCGGTGGTGGTTATTGGTTTTACGACGCGTCGTCTGTTGGGTCACAAGGCGTCGCCAATCTCTCACACCGATTGGTTGTAGGCGAAGAGTAGCAACAGGTGGGACTCGAACCTACAATCTCCGGTCGAGAGACGAACACTTACGCCTGGACTATTCGCCGTCGAAGACTGCATCGAACGCCATGAAAATGCACGAATTTCTTCCCAGATGACTTCATCGGACGCCTGACGGACAGCAACACCGCACACCCTCCGCCAGTGATCAATTATTCGTGAAATAGGCTGGAATATATCACTTTCTGGACACTCAATTGGACATCACTCCCAACGAAGTATGGACATCGCGGCTGCGGCCAGGTCAGCTCAGCGCACCTCATCCCACTCCCCATCCCACACCCCAGCGACTGTTGACTGGGTCTTCCAGCAGCTGCCGGTGTCGCCAGCTGGCCAGCCAACTGCCGGCGACAGCTGTCGAGTGTCGCTGGTTAGTGTCGACCGGACACCCCTCCCCTCCCCAACTTCCGCACAAATTTCCCTTTCCCCACTCCCCGATCACAAAACCTGGTGCAATAAGCACCTGGTGATGGTACTGCATTCGTCGATGAAAAATAATTCTGAAAAATAATCCCGAGATCCGCATCTAATTTCCTTTCAAGCGTTGCCCTGCATTATCAGTCTTGTAATGACCCCTCTGCCCTGTAATGACCCCTCTGCCCTGCAATGCCCCCCACCCCCTGCCCTGTGATGGCCAATATTCCCTGTGGTGACTCCTCTGCCGTATAATGACTCTCCTACAAGAGCCCGTCTGCCCCTTAATGCCACTCGTCCCTGCAACGGTCCCTCGGCCTTGTAATGGCCATGTGGCCTGGCTGTTATGTTATGGCTCTGCTTGGCTGTTATGGCTGTTATGGCTCTGCTTGTGCTCTCTGCGAACGTCCGCGTCGTTTACAAGCATCATGCTTATGCCCACCATCACGGACCAAGATACGCGAACACCTCGTAGCAAAATCCCAGCTAAGAGTCATACATTACCACATAAGGGTCATATGCCTATGATGCGGTCTGTCATGCATTACCACTTTATACCATGGGAATTTGTATCATTATTGTAAGCACAACTGTTTCCAACTTCGGTATCCCAAAGCAAAAGAAAGCGTGCGCATATAACTATGCAATTGGATGACAATGAAGTTTCAAACACACAAAAGGCATCTTAGGCAACATCACTTCCATGACGAATGTGGACATTCTGCTGCACGCATTTCGACATCTGACACCTAACGATTACCGTTAATTTAATTTTAATTGAACACTGTTCAAACCTGTGACACCAGAACCTTAGTTTGCATTTTCCAATGAATCTTGAACACTTTATCACAAAGTAGTTCGTCAAACAGCACCATTCGAACTCCAAGTGGAAAAATAGGAGAGCCCCAACCTTGCTCCCGATCGTTTCGCTGTCAATATCGCCGTCGTCTGAACGGTGGCTGCAGTTCACCCTAACTTTCCCGCGATTGTTCGCTGCTTTTTGCTGCTGACGAAAGCCATTCAATTGTTCTGCAAGCGCGCCGGTCATGCACGTTACCGGCCGCTGCTTCCCGGACGGCGACCACAACAAGCGACGGCTGTGGCCTGGTACTCCTCGCCCACCACCGCACGTGAGGCAGCCACAACCAGCGACGGCTGTGGCCTGGTACTCCTCACCCGCCACCGCACGTGAGGCAGCCACAACCAGCGACGGCTGTAGCCGTACTCTCACCCGCCACCGCGCGTGAGGCCCACAACCAGCGACGGCTGTGGCCCGGTACTCCTCACCCGCCACCGCACGTGAGGCAGCTGCTACGGTGTATAGTGCGTCAGCTGTACCACACGTGTGCGAGTACCTCTGGTCACATGCATCTCAAACAGGACAGTACCTCTGGTCAGATGTAGCTCACACATGTCAGTGCCTCTGGTCAGACGTACCCTACATATGTCAGTTCCTCTGGTCAGAGGTGTTTGACATATGAGAGTACCTCTGGTCAGATATACCATCAGTCATTTCCTCCGGACTGGCGTACCTGACACGCGTTAGTATCTCTGCTCAGCTGCACCTCACACCCGTCAGCGCCTATGCTCAGCTGTACCTCGCATACCCGAGTTAAACCTCAGAGGTGAGGGATGCCACGCCTCGGGGACTGCACCACAGATGACATGCCCATCCGACATGTGCTTTCCGGTTCGTGTCGGCTCGTGAGATCGATCGTAACGGCTCGCCCGCGGAGAAAGGAAGCCCTACGCCACTGGAGACACCCAGATGCGGGGCGTCCTCTCCACGGCTGGTGGGGGACGAGTGGTCTAGGGGTAAGTTAGCCGTCTCACAATCGAAAGGTTGTGGGTTCGAGTCTCACCTATCGCTTCTCTTCGCTCGAGACGAATCGGTGTGGGAGATTGGCGACGCTGCATGACTCAACGATCGACGTGTCGTAAAACCAACAGCCACCACCACGGCTGGTGACCCGACCGGATCCGACCCCTCCTGGCCGGTCTCCGTCGGCAGGTGCAGCGGCGTCGCTCGGCGCACACCCGTGCCCGGTGTCCGCCACACGCCGAGGGTTCCCGGTTCGAGCCCCGGCGGCAGCGCGTTTTTCCACCACGGCCGACCTGAACCAAGTCACGTGTGCCGCTTCACGAGGAGCACGTCGCGCTACCGCCAGGGCACTCTGCAGCTAGCGTGCGCACGTGCCACCACTCCCCAGTCTAGACAATGGGCACAGAAATGACGTATTTCCATTATCGGCAAAAACTGGCAGCCCACGTTCCCGACACCTGACCTCTCACTCCCCGGCCTGAAGGAGCGTGCTGGCCGTCGGTCAGCTGAGCCTGGTGACGTCACCACCACGACTACTCACTGTCTGGGAACTCGCGGCGTGCGGAAAATGTGGCACAATTCCCGCCGGCGACTTTGCGAGACCATGTTCCGCCCCACTGTGGCGATTTTCTGCCAGTGCCCTGCCCTGTGGCCGGTATTCAGCCTTCCTTCCCGAGAAAGCTCGAGCGTGTTCTGTGCACGAGTGTTCCGCACAGAGCACACCAAACGTCTCAGCTGCTCGATGACGTCACACACTGCTGGTTATGCTTTAAATGCCCTCGGTGCTGCATGCTGCACATTGGCACCTTCGTAACTGCATGGGCCACGTCGACACCGTACGGAAATAACGCCCACAAATACGGCAACTGAACCCGATTCCGATACTACGTGTGGAAGTATCCGCGTTGTCTAGTCAAGCGGTCCGGAGACTTCGTCGTCTTCGTCGTGCTCCCGCAAATTTAGTAGGAGTAAAGTCATAGTCAGAAAGTTGTCAAGCGAGAACACTTAGCAAGAGCCATGGGGGATGGTGTGGGCCGCGATGAGATCCACAAATATACTTCTAACGATGAGAAAGAGGCTGAAAATCCCTAATGCTGAGTTCTGAAGATGCCCTCGCCGGACAGTTTGTGCTACCATGTGCTATCATGTGCTTCCTTGTGCTACCATGTGCTTCCTTGTGCTACCATGTGCTTCCTTGTGCTACCATGTGCTTCCTTGTGCTACCATGTGCTTCCGTGTGCTACCATGAACAATCCCTTCGGTAGCACGTGACTGGACGACACCGCACGTAACGAACGACCACTAAACAAGCTGACCTCAACCCGCACACGAGACACCTCATTACCGGGACGAACTCGGCCGGCCCCGCCAGTGGCAGGAAGCAACGGGGAAAAAACAAGTCGCGCCAATCTGACCAGCAAGGCCACCGAACCTGCCCGGCGGTCCCCGTCCTGCCGAGTGCACGCTCTATCAGAGAAAACGGCACGCGCCCGGCCGACAAAAACAGTCCCGCCCTTTGCGGACAACGCACGCCTTCCGGTCAGCTGATCGTGCACGGTCTCCGGCACGTGTCGGTACAGTCGCTCCGGTACAGTCGCTGACACGGCGACGCGTCGGCAGCCGGCGGCGACGTGACGTCACGCCAGGAAAACATCACGGCACGACAGCGCCACAGGGTGCAGTGGGGGTGGGGGGAAGGGGCGCCGGGTCGGCTGCCGGCCACTGGGCACGGCTGAAGTAGGCGGAGCAACCAGCCGGGGCCACGGGGGCGTGGTGCAATGGTTATTTGAGCTTTAGGTGGACCAGATTTCCAGAGCGACAATCTGCGCATTGGAGGAAGTGGCGATAAACTCCGCCGGCAAAATATACTCAGTCAAAGGAGTCTCAAAATATACTCAGTCAATATACACCGACTACAAGGGGTATACTAACCCGGCATATCCAGTCGCATACACCGACCACAGAGGGCATACAATCTGACATACTCAGTCCCAAACGCACCGACCACAGGGAGTAGTATACTAGTCCGGTATATCCAGCCCCATTCACGCCGACCACAGGGGCATACCATCAGGCATACTCAGCCTCATACACACCGACCACAGGGGGTTTGCTGGTCCGGCAACTCTGGGCCAGGTATGGTGTAAACAACCCAGGACTCGATTATCCCGATTTTTTTAAGGAATATGCTGCACTGGCATGCCAACTCTTACACTTTCCCACGTGATAAACTCCGTCGTCGCCCCGCAGTCCCGCGGTCGGTCCAGTGTTCCTGCGCTAGCCAGGCTGCCTCGCACCGACCGTCACGTCGGAATTCGATGGTGGAGATGACCGTCACACAGAAGGGCCCACGTTCGTCCAAAGCCGCCAGACACAGATGATACATCCGATCGTTTAGTCGATAGCGCCGAGTAGGCATCCGATGACTTCACTCTCGGGTGGTGATGTCAATTCGATGGGTTTCGTCACCCGAGCAGTGTCCGCACGACATTCCAGGGATTGGTGCTGGGCCTGGCCGGCCGACAGCCCTGGGGCGGATCGGATCTCCAGTGCGGCAATCTGCGCATTGAAAAGGTGGAAATCAACTCCGCCGGCAAAATAGACTCGGTCAAAAGAACCCGCGATAAACGACGACCGCTTCCGTCCGATGTGTTAGGTTTCCATTTGTATTTTTCATAACGTTTCTCCCTTTAACCAGACGATATTGCGACGCGATATCTGGCGACTTGTTGATAAAAAGCTGCCTGCAAGTGACAATTTCAACCAGAATTACCTATGATATAATCATATAACTGGTCTCCGTACGTGCAATGTGGACTGTCTGAAAGATAATGCAGTAGCATGACGTGAGAATGTATCAGCATGGTTTCAGTTCAGTGATGAATGTCCTGTCAGAAATCCTTTCGGATCAGATACGCTGACGACCTGCAGACCCGGCTTACAAGACACACAAACAGAGCAGACATTAGAGACTCACAGCTGGTATGCCACAAGCGTGCAGCGAGATGCGGCAGCAGTTGGCCAGTCCGTGCTCGATAATCAAACACTGTAATCTAATTACGATCCGGCCATTTCTCTGTGGCGGCCTCCAAGTCCCCGGCGAGCCTTTCAGACGCCGAACCGAGCATTGAAACAGACCCGCCGGGACGCTCGCCGACCTCGGCGGCACAGCCCGCCCGATGCCGGACTACAGAAATAGCCGGTCCTCGGATAGCGCGCACAGCCGGTCCTCAGATTGCCTGTGTATTTGGAGCACGGAGTGTGTGTATATGTCCGTGTCGTCTCACCGCTCGCCGCCGTCCGCGACGGCCAACGGCCACCAGTGTCTTCGCGATTCCGATGACGGCCAATCTGGCAGCCCGTCCGCCATCTGGCAATCTGTCCGCCACCGTGGAGTGCCGTCAGTCTTACCTGAAAAACGAGGCGCATGGGTGTCGGCACAAGCATGGCGCATTGTGCGATATACTAGAACCGGGGTGGAAGGGGTGTTTCTAGGCGAAAACGATTGAGATGGCACATCAAGCTCAGCTATGGGAAAACGAGGCCGACTCACGGCATTGACATATCTTACTTGTGCTCCTGGAGGAAATCTGTTGAGCATGGGGTGGGAGGGGGGGGGGCTCGGGAACGACATGATTTTCCGACTTCAGCTCCAAGTGGACACAAGTTAGCATTAGAGGGGCACAATTCAGCATCGTACCGGCACATGTTGATCAAAAAGGATACAAAACGACACGCATGCATAATTCAGAGGTAGCCTTTATCGCATTTTGAATTAATTTTCGCTACAGAACGTTGTCCTCCACGGGGGGGGGCTTAAGCTTGCAAGCGAAACTGCAAACGTGGGCACATGGTGTTAACCGAACAGATGGTTCAATAACAGCGTGAACCAACCTCTGACATCACCAAACCCTGACCCTGACATGTCATCTGACAGCGCCACGGCGAAAGGGCAGAATCCTGTCATTAGCTTCGGGAATGCCCCAGAGCATTCCAGTAGCTTGGCCATGCAAAGTTATACCATGTCAACACAACCCTATCATAAAATATGGCACAACTTCAATAAAGCTAAACCCGTTGGTAAGTTCAATTAGCCTCTGTCCATGACCGCCCATATCATCTGACTAAAAACGATATATAACTGAAGCTAGGACCATGCTGAAACTTCACTTCCGTCTTCGGGTTAGTTCCACGGCAGCTGCATGTAGGAGCGCATTAGCGAAGTGCATATGAGGAATATATGATTAGTGAAGCAACGGTCGATCATAGTCATACAAAATGAAGATGGTGGTAACAAATGTAGTCACAGAAAGCATGGATGGACCCACATCTGCAGATTTTGCTATAGATATGTCACGTCATGACAATCATGACATAAAGGGGCAATTATCTGATCGGGCCAAGAGGAAAAATAACGAGGGGTCACTTATAGATACCCATCTACACTACCCCATGATGACAAAAGTGTGTTCGGACCATCATACATTAATTTGCTGAGCTCGAACCACCCTCGCGAATGGGCCGTAGATTCGGACGATGTTTTGACAACACAGCCAGATTCAAATGTCATCGACATCTGACGAATCTCTTCGGGTGAAAATACACTTTTCCACAGATAATAATAGCCACCCCGTCAAACGTCACTGCTCCCAGCAGCAGTCATGGTGTTGCAATGTAGAAGACGATTCAAGGATGCACCGCAAAACAAGTGTTTAAAAGCTTCTTTCTACCATATGTGATATACATCATAGATCTTATCATCCGGAAGAATGCAGAAATTTCGGAAAAGAAGCAAAATCAACTTGCTGAACAATCGGTACCGTGCATTAACATTCGGGATGCTTGCTCCATAATTCGCACAGAAACCCGATTGTGGAAAGAGTGCTTTCAACCTCGATATATGAGCATATAAAAAAACCTGCTTCAACCGAAATTCGGGAGATCAGGCCTCCATTGGGCTCACCTGTCTAATATCGCACACGTATTTCATGCATAAATGCACTATGTCGAATTCCCAAATGAGCGTAGAAGGGGATGGAGGCCACCGCGATGGCTCGCTGTCCTTTTTTGCTTTTCTACCCAGTTTATGTCGCACACTGCCCTTCGAAGCATCATTGTCCATCGGGCCGACCCCCCATGCAGCCACCTGAACGCGTCGCATGCACGTCTCACGAAAACATAACCAAGTAGCCGGCGATCGACTGGCCGGTGTCTCGCCGACGCCGGCGCCGCCTCAGATTCGTCACGAGCCTTCTCTCTGAACAAAAAGCGCGCGCACTTCAACGAAAATGATGGCTAAAACTGACGAAAAACCAAATGAAAACACCAGGCCTGATTACCTACTAAGGATTAGGATATCAAACATTGCAACAACAGCCATATCAAGGCCACAAAAGCGCGAGGGTCCGCCCGGCAGGTTTGCTCAAATGAACTTCATCGTATATACGTAGGAAAAGACTCGTTCGGACTCCGCCCTCGTTTGCAACAAGGGCGACAGCACGGAAAAGGTATATCGCCCTTGTTCCAACGAACAAAGTCAAGTAATACCGATTGATTAAAATAGTAATTAACGCACCCAAACAACTTAAATTGGGGGTTGATATGAATCAGCAGTACGTAGTTTATGCACCAATCACGAACAAACGTTTCCAAGCCATAGCAGGACTTCAAACCCAATCCAAGATATCGCTTGACGCATCCCACGTGTGACATCAAAGCTGGCAAAAATACACTGCAACGTCAAATTCAGAGCCCCGAGGCTGAGACTAGGATCGGGGAAAAACAAAGAAAAGCCGAAACGGCACCACACTGAGGAGAGCAAACCTTCACTTCCGTCGAAAACAAACCAAGTCAGAGACTGAAAGCACACTGTTCGAGCTCTACAGATGAAAAATAAACCGAGAGTCGACATGAAAAACAGCGCCCGAAAGCTTCGCTGCTGTCGAGAACGCTGAGCAGAATAGAGATCACTCCCTCGGCAGTCCACTGGATGGCAGAAAAACACCGCCAGCGAGTGGGCGTTGGCGCCGCCGCGAACCAACAGCGATGTTGCCTTAAGAAGCCAAGCACGAC